>JAWPHD010000340.1:0-500136 GCA_037043455.1 Cyrtodaria siliqua
ACCAAGAACTCTCGCAAAATGCTCGTGAAATTATGAACACGTGACAAGTGACTCGTGCACGCACCTCATAATTCATTGATTATCGGCCAATGCCTGGTCGGAAATGAATATCACCTGTGCTCACAAGATCATTTTTAAACCCGTCGCCCACCATTTTCTTTAAGGTACTGTCTAATTCACGACGTACGAACACCCTTCTATAACCGAATTCCAATCAGTACTACTGTATGATAAGAAAACTAGGTGTTTCTCTTTTATCGTTCCTTTCTTAAAATCATCTAGAAATTATCAATCTTGTTTTTGCATCTTTTCTTTTTCCTCTTTTTTATTCCAATCACTATGGCAACAAGGGTTGCTATGATAACAACAAAAACTGACACAGAAATGGCAGCAATGATTTTTTGATCTGCGACACAAGAAAAGAGCTTTTCTCCACAGCCGCGCACTATCAATGTTGATGTGTCGCCCTCCAAGGAGCACTTCGTACGCTTGATTGTTGTTGGGCTTATTGTTGGTTGCCAACCGGTGATAAAATCAACACTATCTACCACGAACAATTCAAATGATTCCCACGAAGGAAATGTCAAAGAACTATTTTTTCCATTTGGCTCTCGTGTGAATATACTCTGACAGCTGAAAAAAAACTGTTGCCGTCAATAAACCGTATTCTATTCGCCCTTAAATCGAGTACTTCCAGCATAAGAAGATGATCCAGTCTAAACGTGATCGTCACCAACTTATTCCCATGAGGCTTAGTACCTTGAGGCGTGTATTGGCATCAAAAAAATGATACGGAAGAAATGTTAATTCGTTATAAGCCATATTGAAATATTCAAGATGGCAAAATGTTGCGAGCAGATCACCAAACTCTTGAAAGTTTTCCATCTCAAACAAGCTGTTGTTTAAACAAACTTAGTATGTTTCATTCCATGTAGCCCACCCAGGGCCTTCTGGAGACAGGTAACATTTTGTTTGATGACATGTCCATATCTGTAAACGTTATCTCAACATTCATAGGCCATTTGAATGTTGCGTTCAGTTTTCTCAAGTGTTTTCTTTGAAATGCATAGTTTTCCAATTTTGTCGACACATAGACATGTCTAGTGATACATTGTTTAAAAAACATTGCTCTCATCAAATATACCATTGCGAAAATTGTTTCTCAAGTTTCTCAAAATAACTAAACATTAAACTGCTAGAGCACTCTATTATGTAGCTGCGCTGTTTTCCAAATTATGATTAATGTCAAAAAAATCGGGCTGGAATCTCACTTACATTCAGAGTTCTGATATTTCTTGCAAATGGTTTGGTATTATCACTTCTGTCTAACCTCAGGAAAGAATTTATAAGCAAATGATATGTTAGATAAATCAGATTCTCCAGGGAATACGTTCTGTTCAGTAACTGCCAATCCGGTAACATAATAGATTAGTCCCGCTTAGACTCAGTGTTTTAATAGCCTTGGTCAGCAGCATATCCATGAAGTCTTATATCGATAACAAAAGACGAACCCTCACGGGTTTGGAGACCCCTGAGGTTTTAGAGATTCAAGATTGGGCAGTGACGCCGTTACTTGTCAGTGACGGTATGTAGATTCTCGACCCATACATCTTGCAGTTGGCTAATCTAGGTTGGTTAGACTGTCTAAGCCTGTGAATCCATACTGCCCTATATCATATAAATTTGAGTGAATGAATGCCGAGACTGATCAGGTTTGTCAGTTGCATAAAAATCGTGGTTTTGTATGGAAGCCGGCATTTTGAATTTACAATAATATCCAGTTTAGAAACATTCTGCCAGCTTCGATTGTTAAAAGCAAGTTTTCTCATTGTGAAGTTACTGTTTATATAATCCTTGATTTTAACTTCCGTAACTCCTTGTCGGATCTGCTTTGGTAGGTCATGGTCACAGATAAGAGTTGCCCCCCTTTGTAATGCAGGTGTCGTGGAGGTTGTGTTGCTGAGAGGATACAACGATAATCATGTTGACCAGCACTTTGATTGCCAGAATAAATATTTCACCCTGCACATATCTGTGTATTCTGCTGCTGCAGGTGCTGAATTCTGTAAATACAAACATCAGGATTTATAAAGGCAATGTGGCATGTCTTTACCAGAGTAAACTGCTATTTGACAGCCATATTTGAGGCGGAAAAACATACAGTAAAATTCTATAGGTTATGTGAATTTGTATGGTGAAATATTACTTGAAATGAATTAGTTTTGGCAAAGGATGACAGGCTTGCGAGTCATCCTGTGAAACAGTGAGTTCCAAGTAACATTTTGCCGTACAAATTCTGTACCCTTTTATTAGCTCGACTATTCGAAGAATAAGAGAGCTTATGTAATCACCCCGGGGTCGGCGTCCCACATCAAGGTTTGTAAGCTGCTGTTTACAAGTCCATATCTCTACATTTCTTATCCTAGCACAACCAAATATTGGCCATAGGCTTCCTTATAGCATTATCATAAGGCTGCTCCCATGGAACCCAAATTATGAATTAGCCCATAAAATGTGTCCCATTTCACATCAAATTTGCATTGTAAGCTGTGTTTACAAGTCTATATCTCTTACAATTCTTACCCTAGCACAACCAAATTTGGCCATTTGCTTCTTTATAGCATTATCTTAAGGGCAGGCTTAAGTAATTTTGTGTTCCTGTAACCCCTGGCTCCCATGGACCCAAATTATGATAGCCCTTAAAATGTGTCTGTTTTCACACACAAATTTTGCGTGTAAGCTGTTTTTACAGGTCTATATCTCTTACATTTCTTGTCCTAGCTGAACTAAATTTTGGAATTGGTTTCCTTATAGTATGTTGTAAAGTGTTTGAATTAGTAATTTTGTCTCTGCAAATTCTGGGCTCCCATGGAACCCAAATTGTGATGGCCCATAAAATGTGCAATAAAGGCAGATCTAGGTTTGCATGTAAGCATGTATATATCTATAATTTTGGTTTGGGATTTCTTATAGCATATGCATCTTATTCATACTTCCACCTCATATTGGGGGCATGGGCTCCCTCACTCCCCCACTCCTCAGCCCCCACTCCCACCCCCCACTCCACACTTACTTATAAAAAATAACTGCAATACAATTTTTTAGTCAATTCTTACACATATATGTTCTCCCCCCACCCCCCCCTCCACCCCCCAACTCACCCCCGCTTCCCAGCCACACCCCTCACTTATGTTAATCCAGCGCATGTCCGTGTAATACTTTTAATACATTCCTCTCCATCTAGCTGTCAAATAAACTATATCGAGAGAACCACTTTCATTGTGTAACTGAATCAACTATCTTGAAATTCTTGCCGAAATTTGTTGATTTAATGTCAGTCTAATTGATTCCTTCGAGTATGAAACAATATGACATGCACTATTATGTTCTTCCTAATGTTGCTAGCATCCGTATTTTTGAAAAAGGGTAGAGAATGACATTTCGAAGGCAAAACATTTCAATTATAAAAATAACTGCAATACAATTTTAAAGACAAATGCTTTTAAAATGTTGTTTAAGGTTATAGTATTCTGATAAGTCCATGTCTGAACGTAAAAAAAAGTGTAATATGCATTTTTTTTTTAAATATGTTGATTTTCAAGATTTCAGCAAAAAATGAACATGAAATTCAACTATGAAAATATGATAAAATTTACGAAAGCTTCTAGTTCGAAACATCAACTGCGGGCATTTTTGTGATTTCTTCCGCTATAAAAAAAAACAAGTTTCTTAAAAGAAAAGATTGAAAACTTATATAACTTTAAAATTAGGGCTCACAAACACTATACATTTGCAAATAGTGATAAAAATAATATTACATTTTTTACCAAAGATACCTGTATAAACCTATGATATATAGAGGATCTGACATGAGTTGTCATTTCATACAAAATTTTATTAAACGAATTCAGGAATTTCGTTATTAAGCTAGCCTCCGCGTTTAATAAAATTTTTATATGAAATGACAACCGAGTGTCACGACTCCTTTTTATCACATGGCTCAAAAACTACAAGAAACTACACAGTTATTGCTTGTGGTGAATCTACATACGGCGGACTGTTACCCTCACAACGTCGCCGATTCAGTAATATATCCACGGACTAAACGGGTGACTAGATGAACGTACTGACACTGCACTGATTTGGTCGCCTTGTATTACACATGTTAATATAGAGGAAATAACATGAACAATAACTGTTCATTTTATTTTATATCACAAAATATGATTAAATAGATTATTTTGGTTAATTTATAGAATTATCAGTAACATACCAATAATAATGTCAATTTCTTAATATTGCCGTAAAAAGTCGAGTCGCTTTTAATTCAACATCTATATTTTTGTCTTAAAATAAAACATACGATCATATTTAAATTATAATCACAGTTTTAAACAATTATGATGTGCATTTAGTGGAATTATTTGTTTAAGGTAAAACTCCACGGCAACAGAAACATACAGGTTTAAAATTGGAAAAATAGTGTAGCACCTAATTCAAAATGTAATTTAAAACGAACCGCGTGAAATTGGAGATTATTTTTAAATGCATACGTTCTAAATGACAGTTTCACATCATTATACTTCACGCATTTTTTATGATAATCACTTCCGCTGAAAAATAACATCTTAAACAACGTGTTCAAATTATAAGTTGAAACCTCGTATTTTGTAATCAGCAAACAGAGCCATTAAACATTTAAGTGTTTTTTCCCAGGACACTCAGAAATGAAGAGGATTGTCCGCTGTGTAACGTGCATAGGAATAATTTAACGCGATAATTAGCATTGTTTCCTGTTACTTAGTGATTACTCATTTACAAATAATGTCATTGGTGGTATATATTTAATGGTATATATTTAAGATCTTTTAAATGAGTGAAGTGTTGACTAAAAATTAAAAATTATGGTGTTTTCTATATTTTTTGTGCCTTTTCGAAGAAAAAAGCGAGACATAGGGATCACTTTTCCAGCGACGAAGGCGCCGGCGCCGTCACACTTGGTTAAAAGTATTTTGAAGGTATTGCTTTGAAACTTTGTATGAACATTCACTGGGTAACCCCTTACACTTTCACTAAGCCCCACCCCACCAATGACCTTGACTTTAAAGACAACAGACTTAGTCAAATTTTCTTGGTTTAATAGTTTTTTGGTTAATTTTTTTTCCAATACCGTCAAATGTATTGCATTGAAAATTTGTATGAACATTCACTGGGATAATCCCTTACACTATCACTTAGCCCCACCCCACCAATGACCTTGACCTTGATTTTAAAGAATACAGAACTTAGTCAAATTTTCTTGGTTAAAGTTTTTGGTTAATGTTTTTTTGGAATTATATATCTCCAATACTGTATTGCTTTGAAACTTTGTATGAACTTTCACTGGGATAATCCCTTACACTTTCACTAAGCCCCACCCCACCAATGAACTTGACCTTGATTTTAAAGACAACAGAACTTAGTAAAATTTTCTTGGTTAAAGTTTTTGGTTAATGTTTTTTTGGAATTATATATCTCCAATACTGTATTGCTTTGAAACTTTGCATGAACATTCACTGGGATAATCCCTTACACTATCACTAGGCCCCACCCCACCAATGACCTTGACCTTGATTTTAAAGACAACAGAACTTAAGTCAAATTTTCTTGCTTAAAGTTTTTTGGTTATTTTTTTTTCCAATACCGTCAAATGTATTGCATTGAAAATTTGTATGAACATTCACTGGGATAATCCCTTACACTTTCACTAAGCCCCACCCCACCAATGACCATGACCTTGACTTTAAAGATAACAGAACTTAAAGTTTTTGGTTAACGTTTTTTGGAAGGTATATATCTTCAATACCGTATGGCTTTGAAACGTTGTATGAACATTAACTGGGGTAACCCCTTACACTTTCACTAAGCCCCATCCCACCAATGACCTTTACACTTTCACTAAACCCAACCCCACCAATGACCTTGACTGTGGCTTTAAAGACAACAGAACTTAAAGTTTTTGGTTAAAGTTTTTTGGAAGGTATATATATCTCAAAGAGAGATGAGATGAAGGATGATGGTTCATATCAGATATGCCACCACCGGGACTCAAACATGCACGAGGCAGAGGTCTGAATCTCAAAAGCACAGAGCGACTTTATACTACCTGTATTTTGGTCTTCCCTTTAGTGCTCTATTAATACAGGTTTGACTCTACATTGCGAGGTGAATACAGTCAAACTGCTCCAAATACCACCTCTGTTAAGAGACCAACTCAAGAGACAACCATTTCAGTTCCCAATTTCATTTACATCTGTGTTTAAGAGACTACCTGTATTACAAGACTACTTTGCTCTTCCACTAAGTGGTCTATTTAGGACATTTCCTAGTTGTTTACGCTCATCTTTTTTGCGCATATGTGTCAAAGAGCGACTGAGGACCAAAATAACATGCAGTCAAAATCGTACTAATGGTCACCTCTGTATAGCATGACCCTGGCCATAACGGTCAGTCTTTGGTCCTCCCAATACATTCCGCTATAAATCTCACATTTATATAACAAGACCTGCTCAACGCGGTCAGTGGTTGTGTAAATGAGTCCATTTAGTGTCCAATAATCACTTATAATGGTTATCGTCAATTGAATCCCAAAACGAAAGTAGGTAGAGAGATAAAGCGCGATCCCGCTTGAAATTATATCACGTGTTCGTTGCTATGTAACTATGTAAACTTATTCGCGTTGTACACATATTGACTGGGGTTGATGATCGATAATTGCTTTAATCGCTTGGCAGGTATATGTGGTGATTATTATCTTTTGTTATTGAATAGATTGATTCCTGTTTTATGAACTTGTTTTGTTTTTTATCGTGAGTCGATCATGAGTAAGTAATTGAGTCGGTGTTTAAACATCATCAGTCAGTCATACAGTAAGGAGCTACTGCAGGCCTATTGAAAAATGGCTTCCAAACATCAAAGACAATCAAAAATCGATGATTTTTTTAATCGGATCACTTCCTAAAGTTATAAAATTGTGATACATGTACAAATATTAGTGCAGTAGGGTAAACTGTTGTTTTTAATCAAATAATATATGCAAGTTAATGCTTTAAATACACTTAAAGGTCCATTTTTAAAATTGTATACATTTTTAATAAATTAAGTATATACTTTTAATGACATGCATGTTGAAATAAACATTGATTTGACATAAAACTATGTTTAATTACTTCATACTTTACATGTACAAGTTATGCAACATGACCCTCTATATAACAGCCATCTGCCTATAGCAGCCAACTTCAATCATTCCCTTAGGTGAATGCTATAGACAGGTTCGACTGTACTTTTTCAAACTTTTACATCTTTTTATATATTTTTCACTAGATTTCATTATTATGAACTTAACAGTTTAGATACTTAAGTTATTTGTTGATACACTAATATCAAGTAAACTGTAGTTTCAGTTCTTTGATACAGACCACAGAGAGATTTATTGGTTTAGCCACTATAGGTTTTTCATGCTTAGCGCATACATGTTTGCCTGAAAAATTAAGAATTGACTTAAAACATTAAATACTACGGATTTGATGACTGTATACTATTTTTACACACATGGAATCCATTTAAATAAGAAAAGAGGTATGCAGAAGAAAAAGTCTGTTTTTTTGCTCCAAACCCCTTACATTTTTAGAAATTTTAGGGTTATAATTGCCTTTTTCTTAAAAACAAGAATGGGGACATGTGTTTTTTATTTCATTTACTTGGAAGTACCGGTATACAATATTTGATGACAATACAGAAGTTTTGGAAAACAGTTGTCCATAGGAAATATATTTTTTTCCCTGGAAATGTCTCTTTTTCCCAAATAAATTGAAAAAATTTCTGAGGATCTGCAAGGCAATAAAGGTAATATTATACAATTATGGACTTTTCAGCTGTTATACATGATGTGATATGCACCAAAAAAATCATTATTGACCGAGGCGATAGCCGAGGTCAATAATGATTTTTTGGTGCATATCAACATCATGTATAACAGCTGAAAAGTCCATAACTGTTTTATTATATAACCCTCAATTTACAATTATATAAAACAGGTCAATCAAAAAAACAATTATATAAAACAGGTCAATATCAAAAAAACAGGTCAATATCGCTAGATATTTTTTCTAAAAAATTACTTTTTAGCCAATGAAAACGCGTCTATTTATAGGTTATATAATAAACCCATTTATTTCCGCATACGGTACATCATGCATTTTTCTTCATACATAGCTAGATTAGGATCATATATATTGAGCTTGAATTAAATAAAGTAATTCAGTTTGATTTCTGTTACTAAATCTCTTGTGTTTTGCCTAAGTTAGGTTGTACTGAAAGCCTAATTTACATGTAGGTTGTACTGAAATTAAATATAAATAAAGAGCAAGGTACACTATCCATAGTTTCGTGTGGAGTCCTCTACATGCATATTTAAAACATGTTTATACGCACCACTCTATCCGATGTCTTTTCCTCAACAATCCTTTTAAAGTTGTCGTATTTTACATTTTAAAATTTATCCAAAAAATATGTTTTCTTCTTCATAAATATGCACAGATTATGTATTATATCACATCCAAAATCATCTTTTCCCTCCCAATTACTCACGTTTTGTAATTGACATTTAAAATGTTCGTCTGCTGCATGCATTCGCATTAATTGCACAAGGTTATAGTCGTATTGTACCTTCATTTCATTTAGGTTCACTGATTGTTATAATTATTATATGAAAACTATATGTTATTTTGCAAAAGATTTATTAAAATAAAAAGATTTATTAAATGAATTTGATATTCTCCTTCGGGAGAGATATTGAACATGAAATAATTCATAAATTGGAGGCGAAAATGTTTTTAATTTCCAACAGTAAAATCTTAGTCAAAAACAAAATATGGAATTACATTAACTTAAACAAGTAAGTGCTTGAGGCAGTTCATTTAGTTCATTAAGTTTTCAGGAAGTCGACATCTTTTACAAATAAATCTGATATAGCAGTGGCATAAGTCATGGCGCTCGCTTTGGTTCTTGTCTGTCCTGTCTATGCCTTGTCAGCCATAGCATCCCATTTACAGTTTTGTGTGTCTTTTTCCTTTACAATTCATGGATCTCGACCAAATTTGGTATACTCTGTATAATTAGTGAGGCTGTAACCCCCATTTTTGGTACTCTGGATTCAGGCCATGATTTTTGTGTCGCATGGCAGACACTTCGGGATCACTTTGTCCGTTGTCGTCGTCCATCACATTTTAACCTGCAACTTAACCTTGGCCATAACTTGAAAAGTATTTGACCTATGTTCATGAAGCTTCACACACATATTCATCTTAACCCAAGGAATGTTGTTACACATGCCCAATAACTCTGACTCATTTTAGCAGGGTTATGCCCCCTTTCATAAAACTTTAACCTGCAACCTAACCAAGCTCATAACTGGCCATAACTTGAAAAGTATTTTACCTATGTTTATGAAACTTCACACACATATTCATCTTACCACTCAGAATAGTGTTACCCATGACCAATAACTCTTTCATTTCAGCAGAGTTATGCCCCTTTTCATAAACCTTTTTTTCTTTACGCACATCTTCATCTTAACCCAAGGATTGTTGTTACACATGACCAAGAACTCTGACCTTCATTTTGACATAGTTATGCCCCTGTTCATAAAACTTTAACCTGCAATCTAACCTAGTTCATAACTTGGCAAAATATTGACCTATGGTCATAAAACTTTATAAAGTTTTGCCTTATCATTTATCCAATGCAGATTTCTCCTCTTTTTCATGAACTTTAACTCTTTAAAAAAGTGCTCCATAATTCATGAAGGATTGCACCCCTCCCCCTCTCTTCGAACTTTATAGTTAAATATTTCTTGCTGTTCAAAATAACCACACGGCAGGCGACACAAGTGTCCCTTCTAGTGAGTATTTTGTACACCAAGACTGGAGTATGGTCCTTGCACCCTTTTCAAATGCCAGATTCATGGGCAGATGCGAGTCTAATTTATGGAGTATTTCTGATGCCAGGGTGAAGCGGGGTTACACCGCCAAGTATGTCTATACTCGAAGAAGAATTTCAGGTCAAAGATTGAGGTCAGTTTTTAGTGGTGGAAGCTGACCATCCACTTTTTCCTGAGTAGAACCAGTGCTGTATACCTCCCACAAGTCGAGCTCCCAGTTGGATTTAAACAAACCTGTAGCGGTGAGAGGCAAAAAGGTTAACACAACGTGTTACCATCCCGGCTACAGAAGCGCTTATATGTTTTGAGTTCTAGATCAAAGGCCGAGATGGCTTTTGCTATATATTTATTTGTTGTTTCTGTGCATTTTCTCTTCTTTATAGTTTATGGTTTATGTATTTTCACAATATTTCTGTAACTCTTACTGAAGAAAGTACCTATTGATTTTGAGGTGAAGGTCAGAGTTGCAGAAAACATGTTCGGTTTCTCAGTCAGATTTTGTTTACATATTTGTCTAAACTCAAGGAAGAAACTACTTGATCTTGATGTCAACTGTTCAGATGTTAATCGCTCACACAGTTATTAAATGCTGGGATCCATTATAGGGAAATCCTTCATGAGATGGTAGACATGTTGTTCTTTTCACGAATGAGCATATGCGAGTGAGTGAAAAAACAAAACAACACTACCATCGAGTGAAGGATTTCCCTATAATTGAACCCAGCAGTTAAATAATCTATCTATTACATTTTAAATCAGTTTATGTATAATTTTAACCTAAATTATTCGCATTATTGAACGTTATCAACGGATGACATCGACGTCAGCAACACAGTATTGACGTCAAAACTCAACGTTACAGTTAGATAATTTTGTGTTCGGAGTTAGTTATTAATATTTAGCGATTATGAATATTCTTCCACTGAGAAATCCCAATCTTTCACCCACATAAATGTAATAAATATATTTATTTTGTTTCTGATCTCTTCCTTGATATTCATTTGCATGTTCATGAAAAAGACATTGAACATGTCCAGAGCATAACTTAAATACCGTAAAAGATATATGTTAAAAACAATACACACATATTGTCCTTGTGTTGTGGTGAAGCTGATAGGTTGCTGTCATTTCAATATGGGGGAGAGGGTGGGGAGGAGAATATTTTCTATGTGCAGTCATTTATATAATTGAAAATTTGTATGGTATTTTACAGAAAGGTTAATTTCAGCATGATGATATGTCACGAACAGATCTCTTTAAAGGTCAGGGTCACACTTGGGAGGTTAAAGGTCAAAAGTGGGTAGTCTGTTTGAGGAGCATCTGTTACTTTAACAGTTTCTCGGTTTTAAAATATTAATAGCAAGATTGATGTTAGATTTAATTATATCACATGTAGTATTGCTAATGGTTCATACATGGTTTTTTTCTAGAGTATATCCCAAGACCTGATTGGGGAGGCAATGGCCTGCATGTTGTTGATGTTCCAGACACAGGATATGTCGCAGACGGCTATCACAAAAAAGTAAGTAAGAGCAGAACAGTAATATTTAGACAAGCATGTCACTGACATGGAACATTGCAGAAGATAACAGTAATATTTAGACAAGCACGTCATTGACATGGAACATTGCAAGTAATATTTAGACAAGCATGTGGTTGACATGGAACATTGCAGAAGATAACTCTTATATTTAGACAAGCATATCACCAACATGGAATATTGCAAAAGATAACAGTAATATTTAGACAAGCATGTCACTGACATGGAACATTTCAGAAGATAACAGTAATATTTAGACAAGCATATCACCAACATGGAACATTGCAGAACATAACAGTAATATTTAGACAAGCATGTCGCTGGCATGAAACATTGCAGAACATAACAGTATTATTTAGACAAGCATATCACCAACATGAAACATTGCAGAACATAACAGTAATATTTAGATAAGCATATCACCAACATGGAACATTGCAGAACATAACAGTAATATTTAGACAAGCATATCACCAACATGAAACATTGCAGAACATAACAGTAATATTTAGACAAGCATATCACCAGCATGAAACATTGCAGAACATAACAGTAATATTTAGACAGGCATATCACCAACATGGAACATTGCAGAACATAACAGTAATATTTAGACAAGCATATCACCAGCATGAAACATTGCAGAACATAACAGTAATATTTAGACAAGCATATCACCAGCATTGCAGAACATAACAGTAATATTTAGACAAGCATATCACCAGCATGAAACATTGCAGAACATAACAGTAATATTTAGACAAGCATATCACCAGCATGAAACATTGCAGAACATAACAGTAATATTTAGACAAGCATATCACCAGCATTGCAGAAGATAACAGTAATATTTAGACAAGCATATCACCAACATGAAACATTGCAGAACATAACAGTAATATTTAGATAAGCATATCACCAACATGGAACATTGCAGAACATAACAGTAATATTTAGACAAGCATATCACCAACATGAAACATTGCAGAACATAACAGTAATATTTAGACAAGCATATCACCAGCATGAAACATTGCAGAACATAACAGTAATATTTAGACAGGCATATCACCAACATGGAACATTGCAGAACATAACAGTAATATTTAGACAAGCATATCACCAGCATGAAACATTGCAGAACATAACAGTAATATTTAGACAAGCATATCACCAGCATTGCAGAACATAACAGTAATATTTAGACAAGCATATCACCAGCATGAAACATTGCAGAACATAACAGTAATATTTAGACAAGCATATCACCAGCATGAAACATTGCAGAACATAACAGTAATATTTAGACAAGCATATCACCAGCATTGCAGAAGATAACAGTAATATTTAGACAAGCATATCACCAACATGGAACATTGCAGAACATAACAGTAATATTTAGACAAGCATATCACCAGCATGAAACATTGCAGAACATAACAGTAATATTTAGACAGGCATATCACCAACATGGAACATTGCAGAACATAACAGTAATATTTAGACAAGCATATCACCAGCATGAAACATTGCAGAACATAACAGTAATATTTAGACAGGCATATCACCAACATGGAACATTGCAGAACATAACAGTAATATTTAGACAAGCATATCACCAACATGGAACATTGCAGAACATAACAGTAATATTTAGACAAGCATATCACCAGCATTGCATACGATAACAGTAATATTTAGACGAGCATGTCACCAACATGAAACATTGCAGAACATAACAGTAATATTTAGACAAGCATATCACCAGCATTGCAGAAGATAACACTAATATTTAGACAAGCATATCACCAGCATGAAACATTGCAGAACATAACAGTAATATTTAGACAGGCATATCACCAACATGGAACATTGCAGAACATAACAGTAATATTTAGACAAGCATATCACCAGCATGAAACATTGCAGAACATAACAGTAATATTTAGACAGGCATATCACCAACATGGAACATTGCAGAGGATAACAGTAATATTTAGACAAGCATATCACCAGCATTGCAGAAGATAACAGTAATATTTAGACGAGCATGTCACCAACATGGAACATTGCAGAACATAACAGTAATATTTAGACAAGCATATCACCAGCATTGCAGAAGATAACAGTAATATTTAGACGAGCATGTCACCAACATGGAACATTGCAGAACATAACAGTAATATTTAGACAAGCATATCACCAACATGGAACATTGCAGAACATAACAGTAATATTTAGACAAGCATATCACCAGCATGAAACATTGCAGAACATAACAGTAATATTTAGACAAGCATATCACCAACATGGAACATTGCAGAACATAACAGTAATATTTAGACGAGCATATCACCAGCATTGCAGACGATAACAGTAATATTTAGACGAGCATGTCACCAACATGAAACATTGCAGAACATAACAGTAATATTTAGACGAGCATGTCACCAACATGAAACATTGCAGAACATAACAGTAATATTTAGACGAGCATATCACCAGCATTGCAGACGATAACAGTAATATTTAGACGAGCATGTCACCAACATGAAACATTGCAGAACATAACAGTAATATTTAGACGAGCATGTCACCAACATGGAACATTGCAGAACATAACAGTAATGTTTAGACAAGCATGTCACCAACATGAAACATTGCAGAACATAACAGTAATATTTAGACGAGCATGTCACCAACATGAAACATTGCAGAACATAACAGTAATATTTAGACAAGCATATCACCAGCATGAAACATTGCAGAACATAACAGTAATATTTAGACAGGCATATCACCAACATGGAACATTGCAGAGGATAACAGTAATATTTAGACAAGCATATCACCAGCATTGCAGAAGATAACACTAATATTTAGACAAGCATATCACCAGCATGAAACATTGCAGAACATAACAGTAATATTTAGACAAGCATATCACCAGCATGAAACATTGCAGAACATAACAGTAATATTTAGACAAGCATATCACCAACATGGAACATTGCAGAACATAACAGTAATATTTAGACAAGCATATCACCAGCATGAAACATTGCAGAACATAACAGTTATATTTAGACAAGCATATCACCAGCATTGCAGAAGATAACAGTAATATTTAGACGAGCATGTCACCAACATGGAACATTGCAGAACATAACAGTAATATTTAGACAAGCATATCACCAGCATTGCAGAAGATAACAGTAATATTTAGACGAGCATGTCACCAACATGGAACATTGCAGAACATAACAGTAATATTTAGACAAGCATATCACCAACATGGAACATTGCAGAACATAACAGTAATATTTAGACAAGCATATCACCAGCATGAAACATTGCAGAACATAACAGTAATATTTAGACAAGCATATCACCAACATGGAACATTGCAGAACATAACAGTAATATTTAGACGAGCATATCACCAGCATTGCAGACGATAACAGTAATATTTAGACGAGCATGTCACCAACATGAAACATTGCAGAACATAACAGTAATATTTAGACGAGCATGTCACCAACATGAAACATTGCAGAACATAACAGTAATATTTAGACGAGCATATCACCAGCATTGCAGACGATAACAGTAATATTTAGACGAGCATGTCACCAACATGAAACATTGCAGAACATAACAGTAATATTTAGACGAGCATGTCACCAACATGGAACATTGCAGAACATAACAGTAATATTTAGACAAGCATATCACCAACATGAAACATTGCAAAACATAACAGTAATATTTAGACAAGCATATCACCAACATGGAATTGCAGAACATAACAGTAATATTTAGACAAGCATATCACCAACATGGAACATTGCAGAACATAACAGTAATATTTAGACAAGCATATCACCAGCATTGCAGACGATAACAGTAATATTTAGACGAGCATGTCACCAACATGAAACATTGCAGAACATAACAGTAATATTTAGACGAGCATGTCACCAACATGGAACATTGCAGACGATAACAGTAATATTTAGACAAGCATATCACCAACATGAAACATTGCAAAACATAACAGTAATATTTAGACAAGCATATCACCAACATGGAATTGCAGAACATAACAGTAATATTTAGACAAGCATGTCACCAACATGGTACAATGCAGAAGATAACAGTACTATTTAGACAAGCATGTCACCAGCATGAAACATTGCAGAAGATAACAGTAATATTTAGACAAGCATGTCACCAACATGGAACATTGCAGAAGATAACAGTAATATTTAGGCAAGCATATCACCAACATGGAACATTGCAGAAGATAACAGTAATATTTAGACAAGCATATCACCAACATGGAACATTGCAGAAGATAACAGTAATATTTAGACAAGCATATCACCAGCATTGCAGAGCAGGATTATTTAGCTCTATAAAGTTGAGCGTAGAGCTCACTGCTACAAGTAGACACTGTTCTGATATGACTGAATTGTTTTTAAAGTCAACCCCATAAATACATGCATACAAAAACAAATATCTTGATTCCTCAGACAAAAACGCATGTTATTACCAGTTGCTTCAAAGTTGAACACACAGCGAGGATCATGCTTAGTGATTGTCCTATGTTAGATGGGTCATAGGGACTCAGCAGGTTCTGAATTTACACATAATCAAGAGCCCAATTCGAAACTGTCTGAGAATACCACCTCTGCATTTATGATCCCCCGTTTTGACAAAGTGGAGTGGGTGCTATATAGGAATCACGCTGTCCGTAGTGTCCCGTCGCGTCACATCTTGTAACACATTTTTGTCCCATGGTGTGACGTATTACATTTTTATTACTTGCATTCCTCAAACAGTTTTGAAGGGGTTGTTCCCAAAGTTCATTTATACATAACAACTGATCAAAAAGCGGGTATTCATCACTGTCATTGATAGTTCTAATTGCATGAACGCAGCTTGTCCTGACCGTAGATATTTTTATTCTTCAAATATATTGACCCTTGCATATGTATTTTTCAGGACTTTCCGGTATTTGTGCCGCCATTACAGCATGATAGACATCGTTGGTCAACTGTCCAGTCAGTTTGACGCCAGTCTCTTCCTCTCGTGTTTCCTTGACCGCCTCATCCCAGCAGCCTTCAATAATGCTGTTGGCATAGCAACAAGTGGAGGAGAGAGTAGTGCGTCTGAGTCACCTGGAAGAGTGCAGGAGTATATGTCAATGTTACACAAACTCTTGTCTAACATCAAGCTTCAAGATAACACAGCTGAAGAGGCTGCTTAGTAAGTAATGAGTGATGAACAACCAATCATGTTCGTAAAATTTACTCTATTTTAGTATAGATTGTACAGCTTTTGGACATTCTTTAGGATTTATATTCAATGAAACCCTTGTGAATATTTCCGGATATGTTTTTGCTTTATCTTCACAGTAAGTTCCTGAAAGTGTACATAAGACACGGCAATAAATACCTGAATGACGACGTAGATGACAGAATCAAGGACAGCCTGCAGGGTATTGTCAGACAACTCGAGGGCAAGTAAGCCAGTTTGACAATATACTTTTTTTATTTCAATTCCTTCAATGCAATTTTTGAAAAATATTGAAATATATAATCAAGCAGTTCTACTTCCCATATTTAAAAAAAAAATAAGTTCTAAAAATTCACTTTCTGTTTTTGTGCATGTTTCTGCACAACCAACTGAATTCGAAATAATTACTCTTAAATGGTGTGATATGGAAATGATTCTATCCCATAAAAAATACAGTCACACTTGCTGAATCATAACTTCCCTCATTTAAATGGAATAGTGACTGGCATAAAATAAAACGGCTATTTTATTAGAATCTATATTTGAATTTAAATAGGAATAGCATGGAATATTGCTTGAAAATTGCTGAAAATATATTTCAGTTGTGCAAATATTGAGGAGTGTGGCAACTGAGTGGGAATCTATTGAATTAGATTGTGCATCTATTGTTCAGTAGCTTGATCTTTCGTAAAATTTACGTTTTGTGATTTTGATCTGTGCTATTCTGTTGATTGAGCCATCACACGTGTTCATTTTCAGACATTCCTCAGCTGTTGACAATGCTGTCACGCGTGTGTTGAGTCAGTGTAAGACGCAGCATGATCGTGACCTCGTCCAGGAGTTCTTGAACCTGTACGTTTTATCCGTGCCGCGACAGCTCGTGACGGACAGCGAGACAAGTCTCGTCTTGTCGTTGAACCACCGTCTACCAGCTGTCAGACAGAAGGCAGTCACCACACTTATACAGAACAGACAAGCGGTACGGGAATGAAAAAAACAAACTTAATGAAATCTGTATCCCCTTGGTTGAACTCGCTGTATGATTTATATGTAAATAGGAGGTGGTAAAAACTACAGCAAATCTTCCAGGGTTCCATACTTTACAATATGTATATAACAGTGGAAAACTCTGCAACATAAATGACAGTTTTAAATACAAATACACTATATTTAATTAACAACTCGACACGGCATTAAATAAAAGAATACAACATAAGTAATTAACTAAACATGTAAATAACCTTACCAGTGCCAATAATATTTTTCTTGCAGATGACAATAAATTACGTACAAGTCAATCTCACCTGTGTGAAATGAAAAGGGGGGTTTTACACATCGTATTTCTTAGGTTATTTTGATACATTTCTTGTCTATGCCCCCGAAAAGGTTTCCGGTCAATAACTTTTGCATTCCTGGACGGATTTTCAAATAACTTGGCACAAATGTTCACCACAACCAGACGACGTGTCGCACACAAAATCCAGGTCCGTGACTCCAAGGTCAAGGTCACACTTAGAGGTCAAAGGTCACTTCGGGGGCACATTTCTTGTTTAATTTGAGTATAATTATAATATAGATTTGTTGGGGATGGTATTCACTCGCACTATGACGAGGCAGATAAAAGGTCACCAAAAGGTGATTTAAATAAGAAAATAAATAAAATGACATCCATTTTTCTCTCCAGATTGAAGACGAGACATTCCTGAAAGAGTCCCTGATTTTACGCTTGAAGGACGAAGACCCTTCTGTTGTTACTGCTGCACTTAGACTGGGCAAGGTTAGCTACTGTTTTAGCCGGATTGCATAGCAAATCCATGCTTACAGTATGGCGATTTCCATCTGTACATCTGTGCCATCTTTTCATCTGTCTACGCAATTTGACGTTTTGGTTTCCCCCCCACCCCAACTGCATTTTACTTTTTTTTCAGTTAAAATGTTGAATTCACAATCCGGCGTTAGCACCACTGTTGGTGCTCCACTTGTCTTTAGTTATTTCACTAAAACACAGTGTTGCCATGCTTGTGGTGAGATGTAATTATCAGGTAGTTGAGTTTGGTGTTGTCGGTTAACTAATGAATATAAAATGTCACTGTGGTTGTAAGCTGTGTCTGGTATCACTGGTTTTATGCAAAAGCATCAAGAAACAGTAAAGTTGGGTTACTAATACATTTTGAATATAACTTATGCTGGATAGCTTCATGGGTAGCTTGAGCCTTTAAAAGCAGGGCGCCCGTCTCCGAGTGGCTAGAGTCTTTGACTTGAAATCATCTGCACCTCACCACTGTGGGTTCGATCCCACCTCACCACTGTGGGTTCGATCCCACCTCACCACTGTGGGTTCGATCCCACCTCACCATTGTGGGTTCGATCCCACCTCACCACTGTGGGTTCGATCCCTTGAAGGCTTAGGAATCTTTATGAGCGGAAGCTATCTACCCAAGTGCCCATCTGTGCACAAATTTTGCCTGGATGTGCATCTGGGGTCTTCCTCCACCAATGGAAGCTGCAAAGTCACCATAAAACCTTAGCTGTCGATGCGACTATGAAATCCAATTCAACTGAGACTTTGAGAATACATCAAGATTTTGTGGGGGTCTATTAAAGGCTCCGACATAAAATGCCATATAATGATATGTTTTCTAATTCCAAAGAGCCTAACAATATGGAATGAACCTAAAATCACCCCTTGTTTACAAGGCAATTCATGTTTCACAGTAATATGTGCTATCCTAGGTTACTTACCTGGCACAGTAATATGTGCTATCCTAGGTTACTTACCTGGCACATTAATATGTGCTATCCTGGGTTACGTACCAGGCACAGTAATATGTGCTATCCTGGGTTACGTACCTGGCACAGTAACATGCGTATCCTAGGTTACTTACCTGGCACAGTAATATGTGCTATCCTGGGTTACGTACCTGGCACAGTAATATGTGCTATCCTGGGTTACGTACCTGGCACAGTAATATGTGCTATCCTAGGTTACTTACCTGGGTTAATTGCATGTTTCACAATAATATGTGCTGTCCTAGGTTACTTACCTGGGTTAATTGCATGTTTCACAGTAATATGTGCTATCCTAGGTTACTTACCTGGGTTAATTGCATGTTTCACAGTAATATGTGCTATCCTAGGTTACTTACCTGGGTTAATTGCATGTTTCACAATAATATGTGCTGTCCTAGGTTACTTACCTGGGTTAATTGCATGTTTCACAGTAATATGTGCTATCCTAGGTTACTTACCTGGGTTAATTGCATGTTTCACAGTAATATGTGCTTTCCTAGGTTACTTACCTGGGTTAATTGCATGTTTCACAGTAATATGTGCTATCCTAGGTTACGTACCTGGGTTAATTGAAGTATTTTAAGCCTGATTCCATTTAAAATATTTGTTGAATTCAAAATTTAACACCATATTTTGATTGGATTTTAGATTCTAATAGAACAAGCTTGATGTAACCCCTTCTAATACCCCTGTTTTGACCTGACCATTTTGCTTTTTGAATGCTCGTGTGAGTCTCCAAAACTGTTGTTGTACATATTGCAGTATATGTCCTCACATCAGATCTTGTATATTGTCAGGATATGTGGTCAGTTTTAGAGGACGACAAGATGACCATTCTCTTGCTGCAGAAACCAGTCTTACAGGGAATTGTCAAGAAAAATTGGTAGGTTGAATTGCCTTTCACATAACGTTTTTAAATGTGCTTACTTTATCACAATTAACCCCATTCTGCTGCCTAACTTTGTTTTAATAGGTCCAACAGGTTTCATGGACTCACTTAGAACAGAAAACATTAATATCATCTTGTTAAATGTTGCTGAAAGGGTCCCAAGAGAGAGGGGAAGGATACATAGTCATCAGAGGACCTGCTCTGCTCTTACTAATGAATAGATTCCTATTGTTCATTTACGTGCTTGGAGGAAACAGTTCGATACACAGGACCACCCAGATTACACTCCCATCCAATGGGCAAAGCTAAGGGAAAATATCTTGACCCGGCTCTGCTGGATTTCAAGTCCACTGTGATATTCCCTGTGCCACGCCAGCCCCTCGAATATCTCCTACAAATAAATGTACATTCTCAAGGAGACACATTTTCCATTTTATTATGACCACCAGGAAGGAGGCTGCTACCCTGGCTGCTACAATACTCGGGGCATACAGTGGAGACCTTGACCTAGATATTGTTACCAGCTTCCTGCCTTATTTCTTCCTGCAGAGGGTGTCAGACGTCAACATCGACATTATCAACATGCTTCTGTCTTCACCATTGGCAACAAGGAACAAACTTTTGAAGACCATTGCTGAAGGTATGTTGGACCATTCCTCGAGGCATCGCTACACGCCTAATTGTCAAATTGCTCCAGCTGTTGATGGGCGAAAGAAATGGGCAGTTGTCAATGTCATTGCTTACAACATGTAGATCTCTCCCAATGGGAGCTTGAAACTGAACACCTTGAGTTTGAGTAAAAAGGGGGTTTAGAAAACGATATTTATTTTCATAATCGTTTTCTCTAAAATTGTAATTATTTGCTCATTCCCATTCCAAGCCGATATGACCTAAGGTGTTAAAAAGTTTGTAAAATATCCTTCTTCATTCATTAATTATATGAATTACTTATTATGTAATATATGTTGCTATTTATAGAATATATGTTGCTATATTTAGAATATATGTTGCTTTATATAAAATATATGTTACTTTTTACATATAATATATGTTACTATATATAGAACATCTGTAAGTGTCTCCGTGGCCGAATGGTTAATGATGTTGCGTTGTAAACCTTCGCCTCTCACCGCTGCGGGTTCGAATCCCACTGGGAGCTCGACTTGTGAGGAAGTGTCGATTCTTACGGATGGCGGGAGGTGTACAGTACTGATCCCACCCAGGAAAAGTGGGTGGTCTGCCTCCACCAAAAAAAATCGACAGTCATATATAACCTTAAATGTGTTGAAAATGACGTAAAACACCATACAAACAAACTGTTTATATATATTGTATATATATTTATTGTTATGTATAGAATATATATGTTATTTATATTTTAACTTTTTGGTTTCCTGATTCTACAACAGGCCTCCTATTGTTATATAATACACATGCCTGTCAAGCTATTTGTTTTGCGTCTACTAACTAAAGACATTTCTCAGTTGATACGTCAGAATAATGCCTGCGTATCTGCTCGCTTCTACCACAACCGACTTTGTAAACGCATCATTTTCCTTGCAGAGTGGAAGCGTAAGAAGAAGGATTTGAGTAAAGTTATGTCAGACCTAGGTGCGGTGAACACGAGCCTCGGGAGATGTGTGGCACAGGGCCTACTGAACAGTATGGCCGACTTTGACATAGATATTGTAAGATTCAGTTATACATACATGTTTACAAGACTTAGTATTTCACGTTTTATGGCCTCTATGGTTTGAGGGCAATCAAAGAATTGATATGGTAATGCAGTTCAGTAAAAACCAATCCAATTCAAAAGACTTACTCCGGATTAGGTCTTTCGTGGAGTTTACAAGTCACATGATATAGGTACAAACAACTTGTACTGTTAAATGTTTGACACGTGCAGCTTGATCAATGAAAATTAGTGTTCCTCAACTGTTAAAATTGTTTTCAGATGGAAAGTTGACCTACCATATTTGTACTTTATGAAAAAACATTCTGATCAGTTCTGGATAAAGACTATACTGGCTTAATGCCCTGCCAAATATGCAAGGAGCCTATACAAAAACATGTTCATTCCCTTAACCCTTTCGCTGCCACAATCAGAAACATTGATTTGTGCGACCATCGTCAACCCAGATCAACATGCACATGTTTTGCAGGCTGATTTAATAGTGTTTACACTGTTAGCCACTCAGAATGTTTTTCATAACATTATATATATATAGCACTGGTTTGAAAAAGGTTGAATTCAGATTTAGCAGGCGACATTTAAAATTTAGCGGCGAATTGGTGAAGCAATTTAGTTCAGCTGAGTCGAAAACATTCTAAAAGCTGATTGTGATAAATTTCCTGAGTTTTTTTTATCAATATGTTTTTGCAATACAGAATGTGCCATTTACTAATACTTTCCATTCTTCAATTTGGATTATCCTTTCTGTCCTTGTAACTAAGGTTACCTGAACTTAAATTGTGACATTATTTACCCCACCAACTGTTATATGCTTGTATTGTATATATGCAGGCTAGCACATGGTCCAAGATGGCCGCAGATTGTCATGATGCCAGAGTGCCATGCCTCATGTTAATTGTACTTGATGACCTAGTCGCCATGGTTACTGACAGGAAGCGGCAGTTGGAATTATGTCATTGTCAAGTACAGTTGATCGAAAAAATCCTGGGAAGAAAGGTATTTGTGTTGCTTTCTGTTCCAGTCAAATCAATGGGTGATATTAACTGTGATTTCTGTGATGTCGACATTGCATGACACGTCACAATATCGTTTAGTGATGAATTCTATAGAAATAATATGTTTAGAGGTAAAAAAAAGTAGTCTGAAAGTTGAGCACCATCATCACCATCCCTTGAATACACCTTGCTGTTGACTTTTAATTGACAGAGTTCTGTGATAAAACAAATTCCATATTCATGCCAATTTGATATTGAATCGTAAGAAAAAAACTGATATGCTTAGCAGAGCCTCGCATAATATACAGTGGTACCTGCCGAATCCGACCACCCTCGGGTCCAACAAATTTTGCCAATACAGACAGATAGTCGGATTAAATATTCAGTCAAAATGTTCATTTATGAGAGAAGTCGAACATTGCCCCAATCGCCAACGCCAACTTTATATACGTTCTTGCATCACTACCATTTGTAATTGTTTTTCATTTGTATTCATGCCATTCTGATTCTGTTAGTTAACTGCATAGTTTATTTAATATTTTATAAACACATGCCTAAAAACTAAAACAATAAAGCGTCAAACTTTATCTGAGGATGGAAAGTGAACTTTCCAATAATAAACACACAACACATTTGATGTTTACAGTGAATCAGATTTTCATTTATTTTACACACATGCGTTATGTTTTTTGACATTTTCACAGAATAAGTCAAAGTGATAAGTTTGAAACAAGTACACGTATCTACATGTATGTGCATTGTATTGCACAAAATTCGCTCACCTCATTATTTGTCGAACACATTAACAATACAGTGTAATAGCCAGGGTTAAACCTGGGGACAAACCCACGGTCATTGATTATCCCACCTTTCGTGACTGAAGTGATCATTCCGTTGATTATAATTTGGCAAGTCAACAACAACAAATCTAGCGGATTGGACTAATTGGGTATATGTTTTTGTATGCAAAATGTTGTTTTGGGACTGTTTTGCTTGGTCGGTTTTTGGAATAGTCAGTATTCGGATTATACAAGTTTTGTTTAATAGAAATATATAAGGAAGAAAACCGGACTGTAGGAAAAGATCTGTATAGACAAGAATTCGGATAGGACAATGCCTGGATTCCGCAGGCACCACTATAGTTGTATACAACTTGTTTAATAAATTCAATAATAAACAGACACTCGTATAGATCCTGCATGTATTATTACGTTTACAGTAGTTACAGTAGACCAATGTCAGACTACATATTTTTTAAATGAAGTGAAGACTATATTCCTTGCTTGTTTACAGGAAGTAACTTTCATGTGCGCACCAGAGCAGCTTACCCTGGACTGGAAGAGTTTGATAAATGAGAAACAAAAGAAATTGCACTCGAGCAAGATTCCCGTGATGTTCTGTCTGAAGTCACTCCACAGTGTCGTCAGCATTGTACAGGTGCCCGCAACACTCGCTACTGGTAAGTGTGCAGAAATAGTTCATTATAAAAGAAATTTTAGACAATAATTTATATAGAGAGCTTATACAAATCACTTCTGATGTGGTCAGATGTCATAATTGTGGTCAACTAAAAATCAAAAAGTAAAAGAAACTATAACTATTACTGAAGGTGATGAACACCCCCGCTTTTTTGATATAGCTGTTATGAGTATATGATGTTTGGGAACAACCCATTCAAACCTGAGGAATGCAAGTAATAAAAATGTGTTATGCGACGGTACAAAAATGTGTTACGCGACGAGATGTTACAGACAGCATGATTCCTATATAACCACCACCTCACTTTGTGGGGGTATAATTATTTATTTTATGTTTATGAAGCACAGCATATGTATATCTACAGACGCAGTGTGGTGCTGGTTTAGATGATGTGTTTTTGCGTTTTTGCGTTATGTTTTTGTCTGTTTGCCATGTGTTTATATAAGCCTGATTGTTATTTACAGATGCAGTATTCTGGCAACTGCAGTGTGACGGTGGTGTAGAAGATGTGTTTCTGCGTCTGTGTGTCCGTCTATACGGCATGCTTCTAGAACGAGTGATGACATCTGGACAGGGCGTCACCATATATAGGACACTACTCAAACTGATGGAAAAGGTGAGTTAGGTCATTTTCTCGTGACACTTGAAGCATATTCACTCATTAGTAAATATTTAGCCTCGGTCACCCGGCTCGCTTCTGATTTCTTCGTTACGTTATGCTTCACGGAACCAGAACCAGGGCCTGGAAAAAATAGGACGTTTAAAATCGCCCTCTCGTTATGCATGATACGGTCTAGCTGAAATTCAGATACAATTATTACATGAATGACTTAATCATCAACGAATATTAAACATACACTTGTTTAGTATAAACTGTTCAATGAAATGAGGTTTAACATCCGTTAACACATTTTATCACATAACGTCCCTTGTTAGCAGTGTCGAACACCCATTTAATATTCTGTTGTATGACACACGTGTAATACAACCTGGAACGATTTTGATTGGTTGTGTTAAACCTGTAACACTATTATTAAACCTGTAACACTATAATTATGAATTATTTTTAATTTTAACGCGCCAAAAGGCTCGTAAAAATTAAAGTAATTCATAATTAGTTTCATAAATCTTATATGAAATGGGAACTCGTTTAAGATCCTCTATGTATTTAGGTAAAATTTGGAATCCAACCTCAGAGGGAGATGAGATTGAGGATGAAGTTTTCCCTCAGACGTGCCTCCGTTAGGGAGTGAACCCACAAAGAGCAGAGTATCTAACAGCAAGGCCTTATCCACTAAGCTAACAAGGCCTTAAAAATATCAAATAAATATGACATAAAACAGTTTGAAACAATTACAAATACAAATATCATAGTAGTTTCATGGTTTTCGAAATTATGAGGAAAATCCAATATGCATGTACTGCTGGGAAGTAAACATGATGTAATTGTACTTTTAGTGTGGCATGAGTTACTTTCCTAAATTGTTTTTGTTTACACGAGATTTGAACTTTCTTGACGGAACGTAATTACATACAACATATTGGAAAGACGCGCATTTTCCAAATGTTTTGTTTTAGTGACCATGTGATAAAAACGATGTTGAGAGCTTTGTGTGAAACTACTGTATCTTGTTCTTTATTTGTATTTAGTTACAGTAGTTTTGTAGTCGCCTCTCAATATTAAACCTGAAAATCACTAAGGGAATTTCTTTACTTGTTAGTCAGGTGCATGCCCTGCATTGAAGGGACATGTGACGTACACTGAGTGAATGATCAATATAAAGCTTGTTAGAATATTAATAATTTTGATTCCAATATACCTACAGACCTGCTTTAGCAACAGTACAACATACCTGAAGTTTCTGGGAATGTTGTGGACCCAGCATGCCAACAACATTGCAGATGACCTTCACATGACATTGGCCCTCCAAGCAAGGTCACTTCATCTAGGGCTGGCCTACATCAGTAACTTGGATACAGATTCACTCGCTGTCTTGTTCCAGTCTCAAAGCTGTAAGTCGTCCTATCCAGTTGTACAGTAATAATGACCCTTGTCACTTTCATAGGAGTTGATGCAGTTTGAAACACTGCAAGTAATTGGCAAAGTCCTTGATTATGTACCATTCACCTCTGACACTTAAAACTGCAGTAAACGCCCACACAAATATAGTAGTCGCACCGTCCGTCTGTCAGTCAGTCTGTACACTCGTGTCCGGTTAATAACTCTGACATTCATGGACGGATTTTCCAATAACTTGCCACAAGTTCTCACCAGATCATGATGACATGTCGCGCGCAAAATTCAGGGAAAATAAAAAAATTCATACAAGGGAGACAACTATCATGTATTTTCAGACAGTGGAATAACATTTTTCTATTTAGACACATTTGATGCATGCACAGTAGCCCCACCTTCTTGAAAAATGAAGTTATACGAAATTAAACACTGTTTTTATACCCCCGCTTTCACAAAGTGAAGTGTGGGTTTATATAGGAATCAAACTGTCCTCAACGTGGGTTGTTCCCAAAGTTCATAAACACATAACATCTGATGGCAAACAAATATTTTAGACATTTATTATTCTCTGGCCGGTGTTTAACCAGAGGGGACTTTAGGTTTACCTCCCGTCTGTCCATCAGTCCGTCCGGAAAACTGGATCATGTGATAACTTAAAAAGTATAAAAGATATTTTCATGAAACTTTTTACAAATGGTAGAGGTGCATAAGGAGATTATGCACGTTATTTAATTTTGTTGGTCAAAATTGTGGTTGCTATGGCAACAATATAGTAAAAAATACAGTCAGTCCGTCCGAAAACCTGGATCCTGCAATAACTTAATAAGTATACATTTTACATATGCACGTTATTTAATTAAAATAAAAATGCACACAAAATAGGATCATAACAGTGGCTGGGTTTTGCTTTATGTGTATTAACTAAATGTGGTATATGTGCTTGGATTATATAATTTTATCCATATCCATTTAGTCATGACAAACACATTGCAACTATTCCCTTTTTCGAAAGATTACTTTCATTGGTTTATTTGTGATTTCAGTTTTCACCCATCTGTTGATCATACTGACAAGTGTACATGCACCAATTAGAAGTGCTGGTTTGAAGATAGCCACAGAACTACTTTCAAACGCGATGGAACACGAGTCTATTTACTTCTCACTTGTCAAGAAAATAGTTCGCTGTGAAGGGGAGATTCACTCTGATGCCACATACATTTGTCAGGTTTGGTACATTCATATCTGAGGAATGAAATATAAATTATGGATTTTCATGTTTGTTAATATATACAAGTACTACAGAAAATTGTTTTAATAGAAGCTCTAGAAGGGAAATTTATATACCTTATGAGATTACTAGGTAAATAATGGGAAAGTTACCCGGATAAAAAAATATCTCTAATTTGAGCCCAAATTGCCTATTTCTGGCCTGAGAAAAACTGGCAAGTATAAATGAGGTTCGCAAAAAATAAATTCACAGGAGCATTATTAAATGATTACATGTGTTAGAGTACATGTCTTTGTAAAGTCAGTAGGTATACCTCAAGTAAGCAATAGTTTTCATCTCAAATCTCTCACTGAATACAGGTCATAGCTTCCCTTTTCAAGTCCACATCCATGGAGGAGACACAGAATGCTGACATAAAGTCGCCAAGAAAGACCAGGACCTCATCGCGGAAGTCTGTAGGAAAGACTGGTAGCCGGGACACCAAGCAGGTGTGCCTACAGTCTCTGATTGGGGTGATCCTGGACCAGTCATCTCCATGCTTCGTCCAGTATGGCCTTCTGCAAATATTCGCTCAGCTTAATAATAAGGTAAAAAAAAAAGTTTAAATTGCAAGAGATGCATGTCTTAAAAATGTAAGAGTTTGGATATAGCCTATTTTGAGAATCCCAACTCTATAGACACAAAAGAACCGGCATTAACCAGCCAGGCCAAACCCCAACACTGGAACATCAGATTTAAGAGTTATCCACTCTTAAATCATTTGACACATATTCAGTTACGGTTACTTTAAGTACCAGTGAATAAATCTTAGACTTAATTGGCACACGTACATTATGACCTCAACAAATGGATAAAATTTGGAAGAACGATATTGTACTAAAATTTAGCTGTTTAGTTTTTTTAACAAAGTTATACATGTATATCCAGGATGTCCTGATGAGCCTCCTTCCGCTGATGGACCGTCTGCTGCAACTAGACCAGAAATCCATACCCAAAATGGCTGTCCAGTGCTTGAACCTGTTAGTGAGGAGGTTTACGCTGGATACAAAAGACTGCCTTGGTCCCAAGTCTGACGGACTCCGACTGTTTATGATGGCGCTCGGAAGACATCAGACTGAAGATGCACACAGTAGCCCTCAAATGTTTGCTATTGACCAGGTAAACTGTTACAGTTGTAGACATCATTAGAATGGACTTGTTGCTTCCGCATAGGTGTCCCCTTAGCCTCTTGTGTCGAATGAGAACGTAATCTCAGCGGTCCTGTTTGCTATTGACACAGTTGTAGAAATCATTAGAATGGACTTGTTGCTTCCACATAGGTGCCCCCCTTAGCCTCTTGTGTCGAATGAGAACGTAATCTCAGCGGTCCTGTTAATCGGAGGCTATCCTACGAGCATGTTAAAGAAGCATTGAAATCTATTCTACAGTAAGATTATGGCACAGTTCCCGAATTCCTATGTATTTTTCCTCTCTTTCTAGGGCGTCTCGAAATAACGTAAGTCAGCGTTTTATCTACAAATTTGATCATGTGGGTCAATTTCCATATAAATGACAAATCAGTGAGTCGGGCTGTGGAAGTTATCAAAAAATTGGATTTAACGAGTTATATTAGAAAATATAGTGTATTTGGTTAAAAAAAGCACAGTTCACTGACCTAAAATAATGTGTTGATTGGCCAATAAGCAATAAATCATCATTTATTCCTGTGACATATATGTGTCCCATTCACAGACATCCGTGCGTGCTGTCGAAAACGTAAACATTTGTATTTTAGCTCAGGTTCTAGGACTTTATTTGCCCAAAAGCATTCAGATTAAACATAGATGCATGTTATTAATGCCAATTCTCTAAATGTGGTTTATGGTATTTACACTGGAGCTGGTGCTCCCATGTGTCAGAGTCTATCCTCCGAGCAAGTTAAAGAACCATAGGAATGTATTTGTTAGTAAGGGTAGGGCAGGTTCACAGATTCCTATGTATTCTTCTGCTTTCTCTTGGGCGGCTCTAAATAATCTATATTGTGTTGATGAGCCATTGAACAACAATTCAATATATTTACTTTATAACCAGGTGACCAAGGACCTGTACGCATCACTTGACGAGGCATCTCAGCATAAACTGTTATCCACCTTGTTTGACGTGTGCGTGGAAACGGAGGAACTGAACGTTGCCAACCAAATACGCAAAATCCTCAAACACGTGAGTATACTCTAAATTAATGAAAATACAAAATACCAAGTTTGATTGAACCATTATCAGTCATCATTGAACCATACACACTCAGAAATATGATTCAATTGAAATACCGGACTCTTCATAACAGTTCCGATAATTTGCTCAACTTCAAGATTCAGTTACTGTTAAGGGCTGCAGTGGCCCAGTACCAGTAGATTGCTGCTAAGTCTGATCTTACACATGAAGGATAAGAGTCGCACGCTTAAACAAGGATGTGGATGCAACAAAAAACATGCAAGACATTGATTGTTGTCAACATTCAAAATGTTACTGGTATAATGCAAGAAAAAGAATAATCATGGATATCTGATTGTGGCAGAAAATTCCAACTCCTGTTTAACTGTTTTAATCGGAACCTTGGTAGAGCCTCGACGCTGATAAAACAATTATACACCATGTTGAAACACTAGAGTAAATTTCCGATACAAGCCAAACTGAAATTTATAATTTTGAAGAGCATCATCAAAAATACTGACCAATCAGTGACCAGAAATAAGACATGCTAATACATTCTGGTAGGTGATAAACTCGGTCTTTATCCTTGATGTTCAACCAACGTTACTGTTAAAATTAAGATATCTACAGTGAGATTATTTTAAAACTCTGCATATTTCATGCACATTCATGCAAATTGATTCAATATATGTATCTTTTAAAATCAAAATATTGAAAATTATCATCTTTTTACTCTGCCAAAGATTTTGGTTTTACTATAAAACCTAAGGATAAAAACCAAATAACACAAATGTTATCATCTACTGAAAATCGAATCAACTCTCAATATCTCTGCAATGGAAAATCATGAATAGCTGCAAGCAGAACTGCCTCGGCAATGTCCTTAACTGTTTATCGGTTATGGAGATTGCCATCATTTGTTTTAAAAACAGAATTTAATCATTTATTTTTACACACATTATTTGTATCTTAAATATTTCTAGCTGTCATTAAATGGTGGCCACATTCAAGAGGAGCTGAAGCAATGTTTGAAGCCATCCACTGCCACCACTGTCCGCCAAGCTAAGAGACAGAAAAAGTAAGATTTTATTTATGTATTTGTTCTTAGAAAATGATAAATTGATACATTTCTTTGTTTTGAATATACGGTTTGAGGCGTCTATGAAGATAACTTCCACACAATCGATGGCACAGTTCAGTAAAGGTTCAGCGTACATGAACATATAGTATGTTCCATTAATTATTTAGTTTTACTCTTCGAATGCAGGAAACATACAGAGAGAGTTGAGAGTTGAAAGGTAAAGATTACAAGAAAGGAAGCTTCGGTGTTTGAAAAATAGAAAACAAGGTTTAATAGCAAAGATACAACATTATTATCATAAGCATCCACATCATCATGATAATAGGAGAGGGTCTTACTGAGTTCAAAAGCAAGGAAGGTTCAAAGCATTGTGCGTATGAAGGAAAAACATAACAAAATTGTCAAAAGTGTAATTTATTCTCCACACTCTACATACTTTACATTTTCTTTCATCAACAGAGTGATCATTGATACAGAGAAAGATGGCCACACTGAGTTTGACAGTAAGGAATGGCAGAGAGTTACAATTGTTCTGGAAGCAGTCCAGAGTAAGAAGAAGATCCACAACTACACACTCTTGGTACCAGTCTGCTTCCAGATACTCTCAAGGTAAGAATAACAACTACACACTCCCGGTACCAGTCTGCTTCCAAATACTCTCAAGGTAGAAATACAAAATGTGCGTATTTGTTTGCAATAATAAAATGTGCTGTCCACATAAATTTCTATCTGGAATTTATATATGAGGGGCGTTCATTATATAATCCAAATATGGTCCTAAAATTTAATTATGGTCCATTGTTGTAGTTATTGATACGGATTATGTTAAAATGAACTTTCCTCCATTAATTTATCAAGTTTCAGATACTTTCTTCCAATAAAAAATGTGTTTTGAGGGCATTTTTTTAAGCGTAAATGATACTGCCAAAACGGAAAAAACTGTTTTGACTAAAAATCTGATTTCGATGGCCAATATTGATTTTTTTTGCCTAAACCACAAACTTTTATATCTTCCATATGAAAATGTTAGTAGTTAGCTCTACTGGCCAAGGGCCAGCAGAGCTTATGGGATGGTGTGTTGTCCGTCTTCCGTCGTCCGTTAACTTTTCTTCAAACGACTTCTCCTCAGAAACCGCTTGGCTAATTTCGACCAAACTTCACACGGATGATCCTTAGATGAATGCTTTTTAGATTTGTTAAAATTAGGTTAGGGATACATCCAAGATGGCTGCCATTACCATATATGGTCGAAACCTTAAAAAATCTTCTTCTCCAGAACCGCTGGACAGATTTCAACAGTTTTTCTTTTAAAATGATCTCCAACGCCTAGACTATCAATTTTGTTCAAATGAAGTCCCCGGGGTCAAAAATGGCCGTGCCCCGGGGGTCCAAAGTTTGTATATTGAGGTTTTGCATGTTTTTCATATAGACATATAGGAAAAAACTTTAAAAAATCTTCTTCTCTGAAACCACAAGGCACAGAGCTCTCATGTATTACATGTAGCATTAGCTTATGGTCCTCTACTAAGTTTGTTCAAATGGTGACCCTGGGGTCAAATTTATTCCCGCACCGGGGGTCACAGTTTTACATAGACTTATATAGGATTTTTTTTTAAAAATCTTCTCCTCGGAAACTACAACAGCCAGAGGTTTGATATTTTGCATTTACTATAAGCTTATGGTCCTTTACCAAGTTTGTTCAAATGGTGACCCTAGGGTCACATTTGGCCCCACCCCAAGGGTCACATGTTTTATATAGACATGTATAGGGAAAAACTTAAAAAATCTTCTTCTCTGAAACTGCAAGAGCCAGAGGTTTAATATTTTGCATTTGCTATATTGATGTTTTGTATTGAAAACATCGTTTATGTAATATTTACACATACTTCTAGTTATAACAAAAGTTTGAATAAATTACTATGCTGCAAAATGCATTTTTTTTATGATTCCAACATTACGACCTACGCAAATTCATTAAACTTTCTGCCGCATTTTAAGGCAGTGTATATGAATATGTCCCAAACAAACAGTCATCATAGACTTACTTATATCTTCACTGATTTTAATAAAATGTTCAGAAAGTGTCACTAAAGGTTCATTCTATAAGATCATTTTCAAATTTCATGTGTAAACCTCACACAACGTGAATACGATATCTAGTTGCTTTATATAATGAACGCTCCTCATAATTGTGAATATTTAAAATGTTAAATGCTAGTGAAAGTATTATATTTAATTTCTTTTAAATTCAAACAATATTTGTGGCAATCTATTCTACTTGGCCCGCGGTCGGCATCAGTTAACCTTTAAAGTTAAGTCCACATCTCGGAGTTTGGGGTCGGCTTCGGTTAACCTTGAACGTTAAGCCCACATCTCGGAAACTGCTAAAAAGAATTCAGTGAAACTTTACACATGTTTCACTTTCATAATGGGAACTCGTACGGACAAGTGCCATAACTCTGTTATGGATTATAACATAACTAGTGACTTTTTCAACTTAGATTCAATTTAATAAAATAAATAGACAAGGCCTCAAAAGTTGATCGTGCTGCAGTCATCTGACAGCTTTTCTTAACTTAGTTTAAACTTATTTATTTTACATCGATTGAAACGAAAGCTCTATGAACTTATTTTAATCACTCTCGATGTCTTCCTGGGTAGAACCAGTACTAAGCAATGCAGATAACGTGTCTTGCTCAGAGACACAACGCATATGGCAATGACGGGAATCGAGCCCACGACTTTTGGATCATGGGTCCAACGCTCTACCACTAGACCACAGCGCTCCTAACTTAACTTGAAGGCCTGAAGAGAGCTTATGCTTTGTTTGTGGTTCTTCAGAAATTTCACAAAAATGACATTCATTTTACGACAACATTATAGCTTATTTCAAAAAGAAATTGGTTGATTTTCAAAACTGCAAGTACATTATAGTTTTAAAATCCACCTGGTGTCTGCACACAAGAAAGACAAGGTGGTAATACTAAAGAATTCTGAAGGTTAGAGTGGAGTGGGGTGGGGTTGGGGGAGATCCACTTGGCATCTTTGATAGATTTACTTATAGCTATATGCCCCTCTTGTTTATGATATGTTATATTTGCAGTATCCTGGAGTCAGATGACCACATATCCGCAGAGTATGTGAAGCAGTTGATCCTGACCCTGCTGTATAATGTGTGTGGCAGAATGGAGAAGGTCACAGAAGTGGATGAAGGTAAAAACAGCTGCAGATCTATATTAGAGTGTGGATGGACCTATCATATGCTCTGCCTATTGGTGGGGGAATGTGATATATATATTATGTATTAACGACCGTCTGATACGTATGTACATCAAACTTCCATTTTTGATGAAAACTCAAGTTTTTATCCAGTTGAGATTATTTTTTGATAATAAATGGTTTTGTAAATAGCAAAGTTTACCTACCTATATTTAGTGTTAACCCAACTTTTTCAAACAATCAGTTCCTCAGATTTTCAAATACTTGTGCCAGTTATTCATTGAGAGTTTAAAATCAGATCTCATGGTTTAGAGTATGGCCTATATAGAGACTATCGATAAACATGTGATAAACTCTAGGTCGGATAGAGGCTAAGAAAATAAATCTTCATCCTTAAGAAACTGCGATCATTCGCTACCATCCCTTCCTTTCGGTTTCTTAATCATGAAGATTTCTCTTCATACTTCACCATTAAGAAACTGCGATCAGTCGCTACCATCCCTTCCTTTAGTTTTTTAATCATGAAGATTTCTCTTCATAGCCTCTATCCTATACATACTGCTAAACACTCTTTCGAGTATTGTATCAATGATGATGTTAACTGAAGAAATAATTTATAAATAAGGGAATGATAAACTATCTTTTGAATAAAGCATTATCTGTGTCTTTATTCTCCCTACTAGAGACTATTGTCCCGGAGCAGCAGTTTAACATGGAGCTGATAGTCAACTGTATACGATCCTCGGACAACCCCCACACTCACCATCAGGCCTTGTTGCTGCTCACATCCGCCGCTAAAATATATCCGGTAAGTTTAATGATTTCAGTTCTTGTTTTAATAGTTTTGTCTTACATTTTTAGAGGAAAGGCAAAGTAGTTATTTCGTTTCAGACCATGTCTTTGTTTTTCTACAGTCTCAAGATTTGGATCTCTGACGCTAAGGAAGACTGTCTAATATAATTTGTAAACATGTATATCATTTACTTTTTTTTTTTACTCATCTTGATACCCCTGCTTTCACAAAGTGAAGTAGGGTCTATATAGGAATCACGCTGTCCGTAACATCATGATCACATAATACATTTTTGTCGCATCCCATCGCGTGACACATTTTTAGCTCTACTGATCAGAGATCAGCAGAGCTTATGCCGTGGTGCGGCGTCCGTCGTCCGTCTGTCCGTCTGTCCGTCCGTCTGTCCGTCCGTCTGTCCGTTAACTTTTATTTGTAGCGACTACTCCTCTGAAACTACTGGATGGATATTCATAAAACTTTACAGAAATGTTGCCCATGAAGTCTAGTTGATCCTAGCAAAAATTCATGTTGATGTGAAATCCAAGATGGCCGCCAAAGCTAAAAATAGATTTTCAAAATACAAGTTTGTAGCGACTACTTATTGAAAACTATAAGTGATATTGATATGGGACTTTTTCTAAAATGATCAGCATGACATGATGTTGGTCCTTATAAAAAATCGTTTTGATTCGACGTAAACGTGGCTGCCAGCGGCCATCTTTGTTTACATAGAGTTATATAGTAAAAACTTGTAGCGACTACTCCTCTGAAACTACTTGGCGGATTTTCATGAAACTTTACAGGAATGTTGCTCTTTATGTCTAATTGATCCTAGCAAAATTTCAGGTCGGCCGGAAATTCAAGATGGCCGCCATGGCTAAAAATAGATTTTCAAAATACAAGTTTTTAGCGACTACTTCTTGAAAACTATAAGTGATATTGATATGGGACTTTTTCTAAAATGATCAGCATGACATGATGTTGATCCTTGTGGACAATTATTTTGATTCGACGTTAAACATGGCTGCCAGTGGCCATCTTTGGTTACACAGAGTTATATAGTAAAAACTTGTAGCGACTACTCCTCTGAAACTACCTGACGGATGTTCATGAAACTTCACAGGAATGTTGATCTTGATGTCTAGTTGATCCTAGAAAAATTTCAGGTCGGCCGGAAATTCAAGATGGCCGCCACAGCTAAAAATAGATTTAAAATAAATAAGTTTGTAGCGACTACTTCTTCAAAACTATAAGAGATATTGATATGGGACTTTTTCTAAAATGATCAGTATGACATGATGTTGGTCCTTGTCGAAAATTGTTTTGATTTGACGTTAAACATGGCTACCAGCGGCCATCTTTGTTTACATAGAGTTATATAATGAAAACTTGTAGCGACTACTCCTCTGAAACTACTTGACGGATTTTCATGAAACTTCACAGGAATGTTGCTCTTAATGTCTAATTGATCCTAGCAAAATTTCAGGTCGGCCGGAAATTCAAGATGGCCGCCACGGTTAAAAATAGATTTTCAAAAAACAAGTCTGTAGCGACTACTTCCTGAAATCAAAATCAATCAGTAGAGCTTCAAGGTCATTGACCTCTTGTTATTACTTGCATTCCTCAAACAGTTTTGAATGAGTTGTTCCCAAACTTCATATACGCATAACAATTGATCAAAAAGCGGGGGTATTCATCACCTTCAGTGATAGTTGTTCTTGTCGCTTAGTGAGACTCCTTGCAAAAAATATTGAAATTTTATTCTGTGTTCAAACTGCACACGTGTTAAGGAAGGATCAAGTATTGATGTTTTGTAATTTTAACCAGGTACTGGTATATCATGAAAAGTCGAGAGCTAACCGTGGGTCTTCGATAGCTCAGTTGGAAGAGCGCTAGCACGGTAATCTAGGTACTGTGGGTTTAAGTCCTGGCTGAGGCATGATTTTTCACAAGCTGTTATATAATATTGCATTAACTATTTTACAGGAGCATCTACTGCACAACATGATGTCTGTGTTCACGTTTATGGGGGCGAACATTATGCGACAAGATGATGCCTATAGTTTCCTCATTATTAGTAAGATCCTGGAGACGGTCATCCCAGCCCTTATTACGGTGAGTAATCTAACATGTATATAATGATGCTTTAAGTGAACCATCTGGGGCCACATATTTATTTACGATAACTCCTTTTGACCGAGGGTTTATTTGTGCCCCAAAGTTTAGGGGATATATACTTGGTTCAGTCTCACTTTCCGTACGTCTGAGGACACAACCTTGTCTGTATGATTGATTACTCTTCAACCTTTGTAGCCACACTCGTGAAAATGTACAGATGAGTGGATGACCCTTATTGATTTTGAGGTCAAATGTCAAGGTCACCAAATGTCAAGGTCACCTTGACACCATAATGAAAAACCTTGTCTGCTGGATAACTCTTAAACAGCTGTAGCCACTCTTGAAACTTCACAGGTAGACTGTCCATGGAAGGAGAAGTACACCTAGGCTATTGATGTTAAGGTCAGTAGGTCAGAGGTCTAGGTAACCATGACCGATAATAAAAACACATGTCCATATGGTAACATGTCCAAATGTGGATGGTGTCCAGATTTTAATCTCTGTAGCCTAAGCCTTATTCTTGCAACTTCACAAGTGGACTGTCTTTGATAACGGGAGGAACCCTGTTGATTTTGGGGTCAGTAGGTCAACGTACACCATAACTTAATCATTTAAAACCTTGCTGTGTTGTTGATTGAGGAGAGAAATAAATCTGTTATTGTCATGGATATAGGCAATTTTCAGAATTCTTCCTGTGGTGATTAGTCTGTATTTATATCATGTAGGTTTTCTGACATTGTGAGAATTGTACATTGCAGGCCTGTAAAGAGCGTAAACATGTACCAAAGGGCATCACAAATGACCTTGAGGACATTATCACAATGGTGATACAAGTGTTTGTCGACTCATACCCATACATCCCAGAACACCGGCGCCACCTGTTGTTTAACAAACTACTAACGGTGATCGGTGAAGGACAGTACCTTTGGAGAGCGTTGTTACTCATGATGGTGTTGGTGGTTACCAAGGGATCTCTCAAGGCTGAGCTGGCCAGCGAATCAGAGGTATGAACATTAACTTTTTATATTACCCCTAATAATTGTGATATTTTTTTCAAAAGTAATGGTGGTGTTGGGTGGGGGGAGGGGTGGGGTGTTGTTTGTGGGTGGGGCAGTTCTGTTAGGGAAATATGATACGCATGTTATCACTTCTTTATGAGATCTTCATGACACTTGCGAGAAAAATTGCAGGGAATGTCTACCTGGTCCTGATAGTAATGTATGCGTCCAAGGAAGCCACTATGGCTGAAAGTAAAAAATAAATATTGGTGTTGCTACTCCCAAATGGTCAATTTTGCCATATATTATAAACATATGCATGTTTTCTCATCTCATATGAGAATGTATTCTCATCTATATGAGGTGTGGGGTAGGTGGGGTGGGATACTCACCGAGTGATTTATTGGATATATAGGCCTTTATTGTCTGTCTATATTGTAGACAAAGTTGTGGGATGGGATGGGTTGAGTGGGGTGGGTGGTGGGTGGGGTGCACCCACTGATATATAGGTATGCCTGACTCTGTATTCTGGGTCGGTGGGGAGTGGGGTCACCCAGTGTTGTACAGATCTAGCTGACACTGTTCTGGGTGGGTGGGGAGTGGGGTCACCCAGTGTTAAAGAGATCTGGCTGACACTGTGTTCTGGGTTTACATCTGCTGTACAACTGTAGTCTGCCAGGGTTATACATTTATCACCTATCTTTATTGTAGACTGCTGGTGGCTCACCCAGTGATATCGAGTTCTGCCTGACACTGTGCTCTGGGTTTACGTCTGCTGTACAACTGTCATCTGCAAGAGAGATCATAAAGTATCTCTTGAAACTTCCAGATGACAGGGATGATGGTATGTTATTGTGTGTGTGAAATTCAAAAGATTTATTACCATCATTAACTTTACAGATTTAAAAGAAAAAAAGCTTTGTTGCTCTAGGCATCTTTTTTTTTTTAGCCCGTTTACGGATCGTGACTGCAGTCACAATGTTGTCCAGGTGTTTGTGTCCATTTGTTCATCTGTTAATCCGTCCGTGCGTCCAACTTCCATTTGTTTATATCTTCCTCAGTACTTGAGGATTTTTGCCAAACTGTACTAGAATGTTCCATATATGCAACTAACATCATGTGAAAAAATTTCAGGCCACTGTGACCTACTTTCAGCGAAATGTAGGTCACATCTGGTCTCCGCTACAACATGCGTATCTTGCTTCTTTTTTGCAGGTTTTGCACTAAAATTCACCAGAATGTTCCTTATATGCATCTAACATCATGTGCAAAATTTCGGGTTGAAGTGACCTACTTCAGACGAAATATAGGTCATGTCCGGTCTCTGCTTCTTTCTTGCAGGATGTTCACCAAACTTCATTAGAATATTCCTTATATGCATCTTAAATCATGTGCAGAATTTCTTTGGGGGCTGTGACCTACTTTCAACAAAATATAGGTCACGTCCGAGCTCTGCTATGACATGCGTATCTAGCTTCTTTCTCGCAGGATTTTCACCAAACTCTACCAGAATGTCCTTGTATGCGTCTAACATTATTTGCAAAATTTCGGGTCGCTATGACCTACTTTGGACAAAATGTAGGTTGCACATAGACATTGTATGTTACTAATAATACAAACAGCATCTGTTAACTTCTAAAACATATGTATTCAACGAATGATGATAAACAAAAAATTGAGTAAGCATTGTATTGACACTTTCTCTACAAAACTTTCAGACACAGTTAAACGATCGAAGCAGACACCGCAGTCGTTTGGTAAATTGCACAAAGATGATGCGTCCATCTTTAATGTTGGTCTACACACAGCCAAACAGTTGAGCCATTTTAAGTATGCATCAATCCATCTTCTGATCAACCTGTTCTCCAGTACAGACTTTATAGCTCAGGTAAGTTGGGGAGATAACTCTAGTAGACTTAGTAGCCCAAGTAAATGTGGGGATAACTCTAGTAGACTTAATGGCTTTTGATCCTTTTTTCCTCAGTTACAGACTTTGCGGGTCAGGTAAGTTGGGGAGATAACTCTAATAGACTTAATAGCACACATAAATGAGGGATAACTCTAATAGACTTAAGAACTCGGATAGGTGGAGAGATAACTCTAGTAGGCTTACTGGCTTCATATCCATATTTCCTCTAATATAGACTTTATAGCTCAGGTAAGTGGGGGAGATAACTCTAGTAGGATTAATGACACAGGTTAGTGGGGAGGTAACTTTAGTAGACTTAATAGCACAGATATTTAGGGAGATAACTCTAATATAGACTTAGTAGCACAGGTAGGTAGGAGGATAACTCATCTTCTTGTCCTCTAGTACCAACTTGGGTAAGTAGGGAGTTAAATCTAGCAGACTTAATAGCTCAGGTAAATGGAGAGATAAATCACTTAGACATACTAGCTCAGGTATTTGGAAGATAACTCAGTCCATCTTACTAGTAACCTGTCCTCTGGTACATGTACAAACTCAGAAGTGGTGGAGATTAGACTTAATAGCACAGGTAAGGGAGGAGACAGGTAACCAGTCCATCTACTGAAAACTAAAACTCAGGGAATTCTAGTAGACTTAATAGCTCAGGTAGATGGGAAGATAACTTTAGTAGGCTTAATAGCTCAGGTAGGTGGGAAAATAACTCTTGTAGACTTAATAGCTCAGTCAGATAGGTGGTTTTCGATTGAATTGGATTTTATAGTCGCACCAACAGCTAAGGTCATATGGCGACTTTCCAGCTTCCACTGGTGGAGGAAGATATTCGTGCACGGGCGGGCACCTGGGTAGGACCACCGACATTCTGCAACTGCTATACAGTTCTCTGTCAGCATTTTATTGTATAGCATGGCAGACACTTATTGATCACTTTGCCCATCATCTGTCACTTCCGTTCATCCATCACTCTTTAACCTACGACCAAAGTTTGGCCATCATTAAAAGTATTTGACCAATATTCATGAAACTTCACACACTTTTTCATCTTACCTCAAGGAATGTCGTAACACATATCCAATAACTCTGACTCATTTTGTCGTAGTTATGCCCCTTTTTATATAAAACTTTAACCTGCAACCTAACCAAGCTCATAACTGGCCATACCTTAGAAAGTATTTGATCGACAAACTTTAGAGATTGTCCTTGCTGAAATAAGCACAAGGCAGGCGACACAAGTGTTTCATGGAATACCCTTCTAGTTATTTTATCCTACTGTATTTATAGATGTCAGAGAATGATGACAGTGATGTACTGCAGCACTTCCAGGACTTGTTGGAGACATTGCTTCAGTTTGTGACGCATGTAACCATGGTTTCCAACCGGTCTAGTGACAAGACTACGGCCAAGTTCTGGAAGGCCCTCCAACATAAGGTGCATGATCTTCTGGACAAGGTGAGCACCTCTACTATGTAACCTGAATGTCCATACTACTTTACATGTTCAGATCCCACACTATTATGGGTCCAGGGTGGCCCAATGGATAGCACATTTGACTCTAAAGTCACCCTGCCGGCTTCTGATTGTTTCATTATGCTATGCTACGCGGATCCAGAACTAGGGCTTGGGGAAACATATTTTGAAGCTAATTTAATTTTAATTTCTTATTTTTAACTAATGAGAAGCAGCAAGTGATGTTAAAAAGTTTAACGGGTGCATCAACAAATGACATTGAACGTTTATTTACAACATGACGTCACGCAAACATCGACTTTATGCTCGTTAAAAAAACGCGCGAATAAATTGGACTAATCGCTAGTGGGCGCTTTAATTGGCCTAATCTGCCCAGACCGATATCTGCAAGTAAGACATATGCACGATACGGTCTTGGCAGGATGAGACTAATTTGACTCTGAATCTGAAGCTCTCAGGTTAGAGCCTCACTGGCACCAGCGGGTTTCGTCCTTCCTTGGGCAAGACACGTCCCTTAGGCCCATCCGTCTGATTTGGACGTAAACTGGCAGGTCCCATGTATCGGAATCTATCCTCCGAGCATGTTAAAGAACTGTAAGAATAAATTGGATAGTAAGAGTAGGGCAGGGTTCCCAGATTCTAATGTATCCTTGCCCTCGCACTAGGGCAGATCGAAATAACCTATAATGTATTCAGTTCACTTCCTCACACTACTGTGTCCTAATATGAATGAATACAATAACTATAACCTAATAGTACTTTAGTATGTTTGACGTCTGCTGTGTAACCATATATGTCCTTACTATTTTGTATGTTTATTCCTCACGCCATTGTATCCTGAATGAACAAAGGACCTATAAACCTTAGTACTTCATATTTAGTCCTAATTTTGCTATGTGAAGGCAAAATGCTTGGGTTATTTATTTGTACATTCACAAAGCTATGTCTTAAACTATTTGTTTTATACATTTTAGCTAGAATGTCTATTTGCACGGTGTAATACCACAGATTACCTATCATTTTATTAAAAACTCAATGCTTTACCGTATGCTTCATACTTCTAGAAATGGTGCGTTTAATGTAACTAAGAGGTAGTCAAGGAAACAAATCTTACTTGAAGCCCTCTTAATGTGGTTATTTCATAAGTTTTTGAATCTCATTTGAAAAAATACTGTCGATCTCTATTTACAGCTAGTATCCCTACTACCTGACAGTTTATTCATCAAGGTGATTGGAGGATTGGTGTCACATGACTTACCCACAATCCAACGCAAGGCGATGGACCTACTCAACACAAAACTGCAGCAACAGAAGGACATATCGGAGAAAGAGGTATACACTCAGTCAGGAGAAAAAAACTAATTCAGAGCAGACAAATCGGATGTAGACTTAAAACCTCAAGAATTTCATATTTGTATAAAAATTAGGAAAATTTATTATAAAAAAATGCTTACCTTTTTTGCAGTCTAAACATAATTGTATTGATTTATTCCAATGTTACTTTTGGCGAGTCGTCCGTCCTTTAACTTTTGCCTCGTTAACACAATAGGGCCTTCATTTTTCATTCGATATTTTTCACAGTTTACCGAATTATTGATATCAATGAAAGCTCAGACAAGTTCAAAAACCAGCCAGGTCAGACAAGTAAAACCGGAGTGGCCATTGATTTAGTTAAAATTGCTATATTTTGCCTCGTTAACCCGATAGGGCTTCCATTTTTCATCCAATCTTTTTTGAACTTTACCGGATTGTTGATATCAATTAAAGCCCAGACGAGTTCGAAAATCAGCCAGTTCGGACCAGTAACACTGGAGATTTGGCCCTTGATTTAGTTAAAATTGCTATATTTTGCCTCATTTTTCATCAAAACTTTTTCATACTTTACCAGATTGTTGATCAATGAAAGCGCGGACGAGTTCGAAACCAGCCAGATCGGACCATTTACACCGAAGTTATGGCCCTTGATTTTCTGAAATATCCTATAATTTGGCCACATTAACACGATAGGGCCTTCATTTTTCATCTAATCTTCAAACTTTACAAGATTGTTGATATCAATGAAAGCTCAGACGAGTTCGAAACCCAGCCAGATCGAACCATTTATACTGGAGTTATGGCCCATGATTTTCTGAAATATGCTCTATAATACTCTCTGACATGATAGGGCCTTCATTTTTTTATCCAATCTTTTTCAAACTTTACCAGATTGTCGATATCATTGAAAGCTTTGGCAATTTCGGACCAGTAACAGCAGAGTTATGGCCATTGATTTAGTTAAAAAGGATGTATTTTGCCTCATTAAGACGATAGGGCCTTCATTTTTCATTCGATCTTTACCAAACTTTACCAGATTGTTACTATCAATAAAAGCTTGGACATGTTCGAAAACTAACTAAATCTGACTAGTAACACCTGAGTTACAGCTCTTGATTTAGTTCAAAGAGGCTGTATTTTGCCTCTTGAAGACTATAGAATCTTCATTTGACCAGATTTCAGGGGTGATCGGTACCAAGCCTAGTTGTGCATATCATCACCATGCTGCAGTTGAAAGAATTTTGGCAGAGTTATGGCCCATTAACAGTTTTAATACACAAACTTTGTCCGACTAGTTTTCCTGAACCCCTGGCCGGAATTCAGTGAAACTCGGCAAGGAAGATCAGTATCAAGCCTAGTTGTGCATATCATTGCCGTGTTCCGGTCGAATGATATTTTGGCAGAGTTATGGCCCTTTAAAGTTTCTAATACACAAACTTTGCCCAGACTAGTCTCTTCTGAATTCCTGGCCGGGGATGACAAGTACCAAGCCTAGTTGGGCATGTCATCACTGTGTTCCGGTTGAATGATAGTTTGGCAGAGTTATGGCCCTTTTAAGGTTTTAATACACAAACTTTGTCTGGACTAGTTCTCCTGATCCCCTGGCCGAACTAACGAATCTTGGCAGAGATGATGAGTACCAAGCCTAGTTGCGCATATCATCGCCCTGTTCCAGTTGAATGAATATTGGCAGAGTTACGGCCCTTTAAAGGTTTTAATACACAAACTTTATCCGACTAGTTCTCCTGAAACCCTGGCCGGAATTCATTGAAACTTGGCAAAGAGGATCAGTATCAAGCCTAGTTGTGCATATTGTTGCCGTGTTCCGGTCGAATGATTTGGTCGAGTTATGGCCCTTTAAAGGTTTTAATACACAAACTTTGTCCAGACTAGTCTCTTCTGAATTACTGGCCGGATTTCAACGAATCTTGGCGGGGATGACATGTCATCACCGTGTTCTAGTTGAATGATAGTTTGGCAGAGTTATGGCCCTTTTAAGGTTTTAATACACAAACTTTGTCCCAACTAGTCCTCCTGTTCCCCTGGCCGGATTTAAACGAATCTTGGCAAGGATGATGAGTACCAAGCCTAGTTGCGCATAACATCGCCTAGTTCCAGTTGAATGAATATTGGCAGAGTTATGGCCCTTTAAAGGTTTTAATACACTAACTTTGTACAGACTAGTTCTCGTGATCTTCTGGCCAGATTTCAGCGAACGTGGCAGGGATGATCAGTACCAAACATGTTGCGCATGTCATCGCCATGTTCCGGTTAAATGATTATTGACAGAGTTATGGCCCCTTATTCACAAACTTTATCTTTAGCCAGTAGAGCATCAACAGGCCCTCTTGGGTCTCTTGTTTCCTTTATGACAAAATAATTTCAGAAGAACCAGGGGTGTTCTTACACAAATGAGGAAAGGCAAAAACTTACATAACCGCTTGTGGACAGTCTGGAATGATGCAGGAGGTATTCAATACTGGTTCTACTCAGGGGAAAAGTGGCTATTATATGATACTTATATAAAAGGATTTGTTTTTTGTGGTGGAGGCAGACCACCCACCCTTCCTGGGTAGAACCAGTACTGTACACCTCCCGCCATCAATAAGAATCGACACTTCCTGAGAAGTCAAGCTCCCAGTGGGGTTCGAACCCACAGCGGTGAAAGGCGAGAAGGTTTACAACGCAACATCATTAACCCCTCAACCACGGAGGCGCCATTAAAGGAGCAGTGCATGATTCTTATATAAAACCTTTCATTTAAGAATATAAGAATATCATATGAGAATGATATAAAAATTTTTTTTTCATGAGAACCATATGAAAAAGTGTGTGTTTTACAAATGAAGCTTTTATAAATTTATTCTCATATGATAATTATATGAAACTTCTATTATATAAATATCATATGATAAGTTTTATATGACAATCATTTGTGACTCCTTTTATATAAGAACCATATGAGTATTTTGTCCAATCAGATGTCTTGTTACAAAAGTGGTTCAACCTCTTTCTCGAATCAGTATAGAAGGCTGAGGGTAAAATATACGTTCAATCATGAAATTATCGAAATTCACAGCTTCCACGACAACTTTTAGTTTCGACGCTTCTGGTATCCATTCTAGTTAATCATAACATTAGTAGTCATGCCACCATGTTAGACCTATAGATTACAGGTAGTACCAGACATGCCAGCTTCTTGTCATTGAACTGAAATTCACTGCAAATTGGTATATTTGATTCTCTGGTACAAAGAAAGTATAATATTATTTTGGTCCAAAAATCAATTAATATTTTAATCACTCTTAAGTCCATCTTTTACTATCCTAGCTCTGTGCCGGCTGCCTGTGGTTTGCACGCTGAAGTTACAGATTATTGTTAATGCCTTCATCTTGTTTTGTAACATTTCCGAATTTATCCCTGTTTTCCAGGCATCAACATTGCTCCCCCTGGTGGATCAGCTACGTGTGTTGATATGTGACCTGTCGCTGGGATGGAACGTTACAGAAGAGGAGTCCATCAACAGTCAGACAGCCTTCATCAGTCTCAAACTTCTATGTAGAAGTATAGGAAGCCAGAATTCCCATGCCTTTGTAAAGGTAAGTCGATATATAAATATCAAATCTGTATAAGAACGAATGCTTGTTTGATATTTTACTATATAAGAACTGTTACCAGAGCTACTGGTTGTGAGATGTTGAAACAATGAAAGAAATATATTACCAAAGTCCTCTTGTAACAGAAAATCTGCCTTGGTTATATAAGGTATAAAAGTCTCGAGCTACATGTGTTTACAAGAACCATAACTCTGATTGTAAATGTAGGAAAGCATTAAGAAACATATAGTCTTTATACAAATAAGCATCCTTATTTGACTGCAGGTGTTAAAGGCAGCCGTGGAGGTGTTCAAGAGTAAGCAAACGAGTTCTCAGGTATCCTCTTGCGCCCTGCTGTGTATCGCAGAGATCTGTAACACGCTGAAGGTGCACGTGATACAGCACCTGCCAACATTCATGCCGTCACTGCTCGATGTGATGAAGGACAAGGAGAATCTACTGCAGTGAGTTATAATGAAACTATTAGTTTATTTTGTTTTCGATTAATTACAAAGCAAGCTACACAGCTGACAGATCAATCTCGGCATTGAGGATGACAGTGCCGGTTGTGAAAAAACTGCAGATATCTTGCTGAAAGGGGTTTGCTTTAAGAATCCATATAACCCCTTACATACCGTGCTTAGACTTAGATACAACCAGAGCTTGCAATGCCAAGAAGTGATACAACATCTGAACGCCCATTAAATAATAGCTGCTAGGATATTTGTAATAGACATTACGCGCTGCATGGCACTTAAAACAAATACCGCATGCGGCATTCTCCAGAATCTTTTCCTAAAATATCATAATGCGTTTATTTTTCTCATCTGAACACTAAGATATGCATTATATGTAGGTCCAGACGCACTTGGAAAAAATATGCAATCCGCTTTTGGTTGACTGATTTGCGACTATTAAAGGGACACATGGCAATCTTGATTTTTGTGTCGCCTGCATAGCATGGCAGAATGGATCACTTTGTCCGACTTCGTCCATCCGTCACATTTTCTGCAACCTAACCTTGGCCATAATTTGAAAAGTATTTGACTTTTATTTCAGCAGAGGTGTGCCCCTGTTCATAAAACTTTAACCTGCAACCTAATCAAGCTCATAACTGGCCATGGCATGAAAAGTATTTGACCTATGTTCATGAAACTTCTCATACATATTCATCTTACCCCAAAGCATGTTGTTACACATTATGCCCTTTTTCATAAAATTTTAATCGGCGACCTAAGCTGGCTCATAACTTGGCAAAATATTGACCAATGTACATAAAACGTTGTACAGTTTTTCTTTATCAATTATTCAATGTCATTGACATTTCCAACAACTCTGACTTTCATTTCGGTAGAATTATGCTCCTTTTCATAAAACTTGACCCTGCAATCTGACATAGCCCATAACTTGGCAAAGTACTGGCATATGGTCATGAAACTTGTTACAATTCTTCCTTATCAATTATCCAATGCACATGTATGCCCCTTTTTATAAACTGTTAACACTTAAAAAAAATCTGCTCCATAATTCATGAAGGATTGCACACCTTGTCTTCAAACTTTATAGTTAGGTTCTCCTTTCTGACGACACAAGTTTTCCATGGAACACCCTTCTAGTTTAAAAACTTTCAACATCCCGTTAGATTTTCTACGTAACTTGTATTTGTTCAGTCAGTAATATTAATTATAAGACTAAAGCAAAATGAATTTGCATATTATGAACTATTGATTATATTGCACCTATAGTGTATTTAAACGTATGAGAGAATAAGAAAAAACAATGAAAACTCAAAACGTTATTTAACTGTATGCAAACAGGTTTAATGTAAAAATGAAACTGGATTAATAAATCGAGACACTAATTTTAATTCTCGATATAAACGTCAAGATTGCCGTGTGTTCCTTTAAATAGTGCATTACCAGTCGCAGATCAAGTCATGTGATGCTAAAACATCAAAACCTTGACATTTAGTTTTATTTCAATGGCTTAACCAGTATTATCAGTCGTTTTACAGTCTTGATTTGTGTAACTGATCTGCTAATGCGTCACCAAGTAAATTAATTGATATACTTTATTTGAATAAAACAGTATGTGTACTTCTACATTCCTGGTTATTAGTATGCAGTGATACATATAACTTTGTCACATTTCAGGAATGAGTGTAGTGGCCACAGTGAACAAGGGGGTGGGAGAATCTGCCCAGAACATGTAGCTGGTTATTATTATGCAGTGATACATATAACTTTGTCACATTTCAGGAATGAGTTGTACTTAATGAGTGTAGTGACCACGGTGAACAAGCGGTTGTGGCTATCTGCCCAGAACATGTAGCTGGTTATTAGTATGCAGTGATATATATAACTTTGTCACATTTCAGGAACGAGTTGTACTTAATGAGTGTAGTGACCACGGTGAACAAGGTGGTGGAGAACCTCTCCAATTTCCTGAGTCCCTATCTTCTGGATATACTCACAAATGTAAGAATTACATTAATTAAGTTGTAAAGAAATATGTTAGGGGCTGGCATGGCCCAGTGTGTTAGGGGCTGGCATGGCCCAGTGGGTGCTACTGAGTACATGTTAGGGCTGGCATGGCCCAGTTTGTTAGGGGCTGGCATGGCCCAGTGGGCGCTACTGAATACTGTGTTAGGGGCTGGCATGGCCCAGTGTGTTAGGGGCTGGCATGGCCCAGTGGGTGCTACTGAGTACATGTTAGGGCTGGCATGGCCCAGTGTGTTAGGGGCTGGCATGGCCCAGTGTGTTAGGGGCTGTCATGGCCCAGTGGGCGCTACTGAGTTTTGTCTATGTTTTCTTAGTCATGCCACTTTCCATAAGCCTTGTACGTGGAATGGGGATGTAAGAAATATGTTAGGGGCTGGCATGGCCCAGTGTGTTAGGGGCTGGCATGGCCCAGTGTGTTAGGGGCTGGCATGGCCCAGTGTGTTAGGGGCTGGCATGGCCCAGTGGACGCTACTGAGTTTTGTCAATGTTTTCTTAGTCATGCCACTTTCCATAAGCCTTGTACGTGGAATAGGGACGTAAGAAATATGTTAGGGGCTGGTATGGCCCAGTGTGTTAGAGGTTGGCATGGCCCAGTGTGTTAGGGGCTGGCATGGCCCAGTGGGCGCTACTGAGTACATGTTAGAGGCTGGCATGGCCCAGTGTGTTAGGGGCTGGCATGGCCCAGTGTGTTAGGGGCTGGCATGGCCCAGTGGGCGCTACTGAGTTTTGTCAATGTTTTCTTAGTCATGCCACTTTCCATAAGCCTTGTACGTGGAATGGGGACGTAAACTGGGCGGTCGCGTGTATCGGAGTCTATCGTCCGAGCATATTAAAGACCCATGGGATTCTAGTAGGGCAGGTTTCTGGATATCCTTCCCCTCTCTCTATGGCATCTAGAAATATAAATGTGTTGATGAGCTGTTAAACAACATTTAAACATTTAGAAAGATGTTTGTGAATAAGAATAAAATGTCATCTTTCTGCACCAACCTTGCGACAGTGCCCTCACACGAGATTTGCAGATGTCAAAACAGTCAATGGTTGTGCCATCATTTGTGTACAATCTAAGAAAAATGAAACTAACCACTGTGTTGCATTTCTTGGAATTTAGAATAGCACAGAATAAATATTTAGATAGATTAGATAGATTAAGATAGATTATATTTGATTATACAAAAACAACATTTATTTGTCCATGAAGTTATGTAATCAAAATAATGTGTATGTGAAATGGCTGATATGATCCGAGTCTTTGTTCCATTTACTCTCAGCTAAATTTAACCCTTAACCTGCTACATATATAGAATGACCACTCCATTTATGTGACAAAGGAGTGTTTTGTGGAAATTGACTGTTCAGCAGCCAGATATTGTAAACTCTGATCAGCCTGTGAGTTACTCGCAGGCTGATCCGGGTTTACAATGGACGCAAAGGCTATTATAGTTGTGCTTAACGGGTTAAGGGTTAAAATAAAAAACAATTCAGAAAATATTTCATTAAATACTGTCAAGCTTAGGTCCACAAACTTTCAATATTTAGGGGTATTGCACCAATATTATATATTTACAAAGTTGGCAAAATTATGAATGAAATCACAATTTTTCGTTTAATGCTGGCAGTTATAAAGTCAAAATAGTAGAGGATTAATAAATCTGGGTGCTAATTTGAATGCTTGATATAAAACTCATGATTGCCGTGTGACCCTTTTATATCCATATATATATATGCATAATTATTTTTGTTTATAATTTAACCACGCACAAAAATATTATGAATTTTTTAAAAGCTAAAAACCTGTTGCTGTATTTTAAAATATTGATTTACACTCGTAGGTTTACCCTCGGTTTAAATGATAAACATACATATTACAGGTGTGTGTGCTGTCTAGCCAGTCGTTAGACGTGGACGTTCTACAGAAACCTCCCGTACAGCTGCGTCTCAAGACCATCAGGTATAACTTTTCTTCATGTAAACTTTAGATAAATTAAAATTTTTGTTGATTGTACATTTAAATGACACGACATTAAACTTATTTGAAAGAAGAAGAAATGAAATAAAAATGGATTTTAAATCTTATTCTAATACACCCGCACTATATAGCCTAGTTTAAAATATCTTTATATATTCAACGATATATCACTGTAATGTTTGCGACATTAGGAGAGTACCGGTAAGCAAGGCAGTTCAAAAGATTTCCATTATTTGCACATTTTAGGGGTATTAGAATAGAAATGGAACATCGTTTATGGTGAATTATCGTGTAATATATCACAGTTTGGAGTTCAATTGTAAATAATAATTTCACGAGCCCGAATTCTTAACACATCTTATTAATCTTATTAGGTTATATTGGAACAGCAACCTCATTAAAAAAACAAGAAAATGTATATGTAATATAAATGGAACTTGACATAGAAAGATATATTACAGATGATATTTCTTACGTTTATTTTACCGCTTTTATAGCATGGCCGACACAGAGAGATATGTTGAATGTCATTCGCTGAAATTCACATTATCAGATTACTATCTGCAAGAATCTATGTTCTGTCCGGTGGTTTTGTCTAATAACCCTCACAAAAACGAAGGAAGGTTGACACAAGTATGTATGAAGTGTTGGCAAACGTGTGACACCCATGTTCTGGTGTGAAAGAGTTAATTTCTAGTTGTAATGTTACACTCCAGGACTACTTTATCAACGACATTGCCCACACGTGTGCTATTGCCAGCAGTGACGTCGTGCTACAGTAAACTCCTGGAATCAGACATGGTAGGTTTGAGAAATAAAATATTTCCAGTGGGTTTATATTGTCCCAGATCAATACTTGATGGGCGGGACTTGAAGTTCATCGATACCAAGAGCCACAGGCCCGTGGTTTCGATGTGTTTTAAGTCGCAAACACCAGATTTTGATCTCGCACAATATAACCCGCTAGAAATATTTTATTTCTTATCTAACATGGAGTTTTATATATCATGAAACGTATATTGTCGAGAGATTGCACAAAATACAAACAAATTTTCACAACTTACATTTTATGCCTAATTCTCAACATCAAATGAAAGAATATACAGCTTCATCCTATTTAAATGTGTTGTTGAAACGTAGCATCGCTTAAAATAACGAATTTCATTGCATTGTTGTTTTGCATCTAACATGTTTTCTGGCATTTAAAATGACATCTTAACGGTTGACGTCTGAGGTTTATATAACTTTTTCAGACCACCCCAATAACCAATTAACATGGAGTATTTTAGTAAACCGTTAGATTCATGAATACAACCGTTAGAATGTTGAAAAAAGATTCAGCGAATCCTGACCATAAACATAGATCACAAATAGGAGGAAAGTTCTTGTTGTAATCAAATAATGAATAACGAAGAGTGATCATTTTGAAGACCTCTCTGAAAGTACATTGGATTAAATTATTGTCAGATGCGCATCAGAATTTAATTAAAGATGATTTGGAGCCGCTGCCATAAAAATACGTTTCCAGGATTCACAATATCTATACATAATTTGTAAGAGTGTAGCAGAAGCCCTGGAGTCCATTCTGCGATCATTTTTCTCTTATTTGATATATTGAATGGCACATAAAACCCATTTCTTAATCCATCATTCTATTTTGGAATCTACATAACTCTTGAAACTTTTGTTTAAAGATTTCTAGTTTGTGAATGCATGGTGTTTCAATGTTGTTGCAGATGAGTATATCATCGTTGATGACGTTATTCGGTGACCACATCAGTCACATTGGCCGCGAGGATTTGACAAGTCACATGACCCAGCTACAAACCTTCTTTCTCCAGTGCCTTGATCTACGTGTGGACCATCCAGAGGTATGTCATTCTGGGGAAATGGGGCTGTGAAATATGTTTGTGCTATTGTGATCGCTTTTCATCTGTGTGTTTACATTTTGTTTTAAGCAGTTCGCAAAAACTGTTAGGCTGACTTTAACCAAACTTTACATCACTATCACAAACTGAGTGGTCTATATAAATTTAAATACTAAAGTACTAAAGCTTCACTAAATGTATTTCTATTATAATTTGTCATTGTCTTCTCTTTTTTTCCTTTTATAAACATAAAATGCATATATTATGTGATATTTACTCGGATGTAAATTAAATATAAAACAATTCCTTGCATTTTTCCAGCTTTCTGAGAAAAAGATCTCCCAACTGGAAAGTGTTACCATAGAAACCATTATCACCATGGTGATGAAGCTATCAGAGGCAACATTTAAACCATTCTTATTCAAGGTGTTTGATTGGGCAACATCAAATGATGAATTTAGAGACCGAGTTCTCGTCTTCTACAGTCTCACTGGAAGGTACACTATTTAAATTATTCAAATTGTGTGAGTTTGGTGTTGAATTATACATTCTACCTCCCCCGTGTGGTTGCCGAGGTAGAATACAGCCACCTGCAACTCTGCAGTTCTGCAGGTAAGAAGGTTCTAGGCCCATTCTTCATATTTTATCTTGCTTAATTGGAGGATGAGCCTGGCACGTTCATTCCTGTTAGGTGTCATATAACCTTTCATGTGTTGGTGCGCCTTAAAACCCAATTCAGTTCAATTATACATTCTACCAATAACTTAGGCATTGATTCCTAAATACTAGGTGCAAGCCTATGCCGGTTTTGATCTTAACTAAGATAGTAGTGAATCATCAGCGTGAATCTATCTGTTAACCTCCCATGTTTATACCCTTGTTTTATATTTGTTCCTGCATGTGCAGACTTGCTGAGCGTAGTTTGTTTACATTGTTTAATGGTCACAACATCAACCATGCTCTGCTCTGTTTCATCTGCTTGAATCTATCTTTAACCTACCATATTTCTACACTTGTTTTATATTTGTTGCTGAATTTGCAGACTTGCTGAGCGTCTGCGTAGTTTGTTTACATTGTTTGCTGGTCACATTATCAACCACGCAGCCAAGATGCTGGATGCTAACAACAAGATGAAGAAAGGTGAGATATACACAAGTGTCGTCTGCTTCTTTTATAGAAAGTGTCGTCTGCTTTTTTTATACACAAGTGTCATCTGCTTCTTTTATACACAAGTGTCGTCTGCTTTCTTTTATAAAATGACCAGAAGTAAAACAAAGTTTTGAGAAGAGTTATATAGATATATATTGTGATGGCTGTGTACGAGCATTGTTTAGGAAGGTATACTCGAGTCAATTGGCAAATGGTCAGCTTTAATTTGAAAAGTAGAAAAACTCTGAAGTCAGATGTGTCCAAAGTATACTCCTGCCATTTTCTGATTTACTACATGGTTTAACAAGCTCTACTCTGTTTTAAATGTGTAACATTAGTAAAATTGTGAATTCCAGAAGGAAAGAAAAAAAAAGAATGTATATAAAATTGTTAAGCCACAATAAGGCAGCACATCTTTTATAAGTTAAACAGTTGTGAAATCCCAACATAGCTGCAATATCTGCCTTTGGTCAAACAGGCTATTATTATAATACAGACCTTACAACATACATGTTTACAGACCTTTCCAGTGGTGGGTTCAAATCATTATTTGTGGTGGGGAGTTGTACATATCCAATGTCCTGTAAGGTTGCCTGCCAAACTATAACCTTTCACATTGGGCTAGGAATGGAGTGTGGGTATGAACATCCAAAATACCCTTGTAGGCTGCCAATCTAAACATAACCTGAAAGTCTGGGATAGATTCAAGGATGGCAGGAAGGAATAACATCTAAAATTCCCTCAAAGATTTGTCTTAATATAAACAGACAGGCATCAGTGGGGCATAAATGTATACATGATTGGTGTAGCAGTAATGGTTTCCTTTTTTAATAATAAAGACCACTGTTTCATTCGCCCTAGGACCTAAGTTCTTCCCGACAGACAAATCCAAGCGAAAGAAGTCGTGCCTGTTGTTGGAGCACATCCTCGACAGTATATACAAGTGTTGTCTGTACGATACAGAGGGCTTCATAACCAAGGAGAGATTTGACATGTTGATGCAGCCCCTTGTGGATCAGGTAAGGAGAGATTTGATTTGTTGATGCAGTTCCTTGTGGATCGGGTAAGGCTTCATAACCAAAGAGAGATTTGATATGTTGATGCAGCCCCTTGTGGATCAGGTAAGGAGAGATTTGACATGTTGATGCAGCCCCTTGTGGATCAGGTAAGGCTTTGTATATATAAATGTCTGTACAATACAGAAGGCTTCTTTACCTAGGAGATATGTTGATGCAGCCCCTTGTGGATCAGATAAGGCTTTGTATACAAGTGCTGTCTGTATGATACAGAAGGCTTTATTACCTAGGAGATTTGTTGATGCAGCCCCTTGTGGATCAGGTAAGGCTTTAAAACCAAGAGAGATGTATGTTGATGCACCCCGGTTATGGCATCATAACCAAAGAGAGAGTTCATATGTTGATGCAGCTCCCTGTGGATCAGGTATGGCATCATAACCAAGAGAGAGTTCATATGTTGATGCAGCTCCCTGTGGATCAGGTATGGCATCATAACCAAAGAGAGAGTTCATATGTTGATGCAGCTCCCTGTGGATCAGGTACGGCATAATAACAAAGAGAGAGTTCATATGTTGATGCAGCTCCCTGTGGATCAGGTCATCATAACCAAAGAGAGAGTTCATATGTTGATGCAGCTCCCTGTGGATCAGGTATGGCATCATAACCGAGAGAGAGTTCATATGTTGATGCACCCCTTGTGGATCAGGTATGGCATCATAACCAAAGAGAGAGTTCATATGTTGATGCAGCTCCCTGTGGATCCCATATGGCATCATAACCAAGGAGAGTTGGTTTATGTTTGTATGGTGTATGTTTGTATGGTGTTTTACGTCATTTACAACACATGTAAGACGTGCACTACTTTAGTGCACATGAATATTAAATATGAAACTGAAACACATTATGGTGGTTTTATTCGTTTTTGGATTGACACAATAAAACTTACAGATCACCTCCAGTCCCATTAATGCTATCGGAGTACATAGAACCTGTACAAGGAGCCCAGAAGGGCCATGAGTTCTCCTTTCCTGTCATGTCATACAAATTTATAAGTATTCATATTTGATATGTTTTTACACAGCTCGACAATGAACAGGGTGGAGATGTGCGGTATGATGCACGTGTAAGCCAACATCTCGTGCCGTGCCTGGTTCAACTGGCGGTGGCGGCCCAAGACGATTCCCTCTGGCGGTCACTCAACTACCAAATTTGTCTAAAGACACGCAGTCAACAGTCAAAGGTAAGAGTTCAAAAACACCAGTATTCCAATTTCTCGATCACAGACAAAGACTTAAAAGTTATTGTGGGAAAAAAGTGTATGGAGAAATATTGCTAAAGAGTGTTTTGGCAGAGGACAAGTAGTTTCTAGTTACAATCCTATATTTCAGTTTATTCCAGAAAACAATTGGTGTGTAAATGGGTGTAGCAAGCCGATGTGTGCGTAATTTAATTTGTGTAACAACTATTTGTGTACTTAGGTGAAGGAAGGAGCCCTCCATACGCTGGATGTACTGCATAAGAAGCTGGGCGAGGATTATATGCCCATGTTGCCCGACACTGTACCATTCCTTGCAGAACTTATGGAAGGTGGGTACTTGTGTTCCTACTAAAATTATACTGTTTATGTGGATGTAGGCCCAGGAATCAAAGCTTTACTTGTCATGAATGAAAAGTGCTATGGAAGCTTTGTTTTAACTCGATTTCCAGCAAATTTGTCAATCTGTAAACAAGAGGGCCAAAATGACCCAGAATCGCTCACCTGATGATCTTCGCAAAGATGAACAAATTGTCAAACAAGCTTAATTCCATAACAGAATTAGATCACAAAGTTGATGGAGCAACTTCGCAAATTCTCATGCCCACCCTAAAGTGTTCAGGATCAGTAAGTGTATATGTGGTACAGAGTGGGGATCTCAACAGTTTCCAAGTTATGACCCATGAACGGGTTGTATATATCTGTCCATGCTCAGTAAGTGTATTATTGGTTTCAGAGATTTTTCCCTATATAAGTCTATGTAAAACACCTGACCCTTTGAGTGGGGCCAAAGTTGACCCCTTGAGTGGGGCCAAAGTTGACCTCATGGTCTCAATTTGAATATATGAAAGGTGTTTTACGGCACGCCGACACATAAATAGGTCATATTGTGCACAACAACTGACGAAAGATGAAGAAATGAAGGATTATTTAAAAATTAATGTAAATATATATAGATAAAACTATTTACAAATAAGGGATGATATATAAACTATATATGTAAATCAACAAATGCCCGAAAACGGGTATATAAAGAAGTAAGTATATACAAGAACATATTTGGTCTCAATTTGAACAAGAACTTGTGGTACATGCAAAATATTAGGCCTCTAGCTTTTTTCTTTTCTTTTTTTCAGGGTTTTCCTTTAACTTCATGTAAACCTTTGATGCCAATTTGACCCCAAGGTCACCATTTGAAAGAACTTGGTAGATGACCATAAGTTTATACTACATGCAATATATGAGAGCTCTGTGCCTTCTGCTTTCAGAGAAGATTTTTAAAAAAAAAATCCCTTTAAAAGTCCGAGCAAATAAAAAAAAATATTGATGGTCGACTTGTTCCTTTCAGATGAATCGGAGGAAGTGGAGAAGAAATGTCAAGCTGTGATTCGCGAGATGGAGAAGACTCTTGGTGAACCCTTACAGAAGTACTTCTGAGTGAAGGACCAAAGTTCCCTGGAAAACACCCTCACTGAACCTCTTCAAAGTACCAACATTCGCTTTTGGGTTGCCTCAATCAAAAACAAGACAAAAACTTATCCAGAACATAATTGTGGTTTTAAACAAAATTGCATGTCATGATAAAATAAATGTGTAGAAGATTTATAAGGTTTAATGTTGTTTGAAGATTTATTTGGATTTAGTGAAGTATGACGAATAACACGTCTGGATATACAATAAAAAACAGCTGTACATCAATTTTGCATTTTTATTCCCGAGATTCACAAAACTACAAAGCTTAGAACAGATTTATCACATAACATGGGTTTTGGAAGTGTTATCCATAACATATTATTTATCGTTATACACCAGTGTATTTAATATGCAAATGAGGACCGAATAACTGTTTGTGCATAACGGATATCGAGTAAAACGTTCAGGCCCATTTATTTGAATGATATAACATACGTAAGTTAGTTCGAACAGAGCTTAAACTAAATCGTATTTGAAATCTTATAAAATGCGTTTTAAGTAATGTTAAATCTGGGTGTTATTTGATAAATAGTATCTTATATTCGTGACTGCATTTTTTCTTTGACTTTGCATTTTTTACTTCGACTCGTTGAATAAAAAGATACCCGACAGAGCCTCTTATCGTATCATTTTATCCAGCTTGTTCTGTTATTAAAAGCAGTAAGACAATCATTCATGTAAGCTCCTTCACACGTGTCAAAACCAGAAAATAGAGGTACATGTTATGTGTCCCATAAACCAGAGAAATAGAATCTTAAGCCCTATAGCAGGAGATTGATTGAATTGGGGCTTTAAGGCGCACCAACACATGAAAAAGTTATATGGCGCCTAAAAGGCATGAACATGCCAGGCTCATCTTCCATGTACATCGAGATAAAATGTGGAAAATGGGCAGGAGAATCATAGTTTCATGTGCATGCTGGTATGTACAATTCGACATGCATGTACAAAGTTAAAACACAAAACTACATTTCAAACTATAAAAGTGTTCCACATTGTGTCGCCTGCCATATACTTTTTAAGCTATGGCCAATTGTGAGCTTGGTTAGGTTGTAGGTTAAAGTTTTCTGAAAGGCCAAAATGAAAGTCAGAGTTATTGGACATATGTAACAACATTCCTAGTGTCTGTTAAGTTTCATGAACACTGATCATATACTTTTCAAGTTATGGCAAAGGTCGACGACGTCGAACAAAGTGATCCCTAAGTGTCTGCCATGCTATAAAGGCAACACAATAACAATAAATTTAATATCTTTGCACATTACCCTGTTATACAGGAGTCCAGTTTAGATGCCTTATATACACCATGTCCGACTAGATAGTTTTATATCAGTAAAAAATACACCTCATAATCAGACTAGATTTCTGAGTTTAGTATGCGTATTTATCACATAACTTGCAGTGTAGAAGTGTAATAAAGCCATGATGTATTTATCGTCTTACACTAGTGAAATAAATATTCAAATGAAGGCCAAATCATTGGTCGGTCTTTTCCAGTCCATGGGAACTGTTTCATCGATTTCCATAACTGTTAAAATACCGGATTACGGAAATCGACGAGGCTGTTCAGCATCATAAGGATAAGAGCGGGTCAACATATGACTATGAGAGTTATGTGATAAATAGAATCTCACATTCGTGCCTATTTAATAGTGAATTTATTAAACACGGATAAAATTGATATGATGCTTGGCACAGCCTCACTTCATATAATTTTATCCAACTCGTTTAATAAATTCAATATTTAACAGGCACTCATGTAAGATCCTCTCTCTATATATATATATATATATAATATAAAACAGTTAACCGACTAGATAACCTTAGTTTGACCTTTAACACGACGAATTGAACTGGGGTTTTAAGGCGCACCAACACATGAAAAGGTTATATGGCGCCTAAAAGGCATGAACATGCCAGGCTCATCTTCCATGTACATCGAGATAAAATATGGAAAATGGGCCTAGAACCTTCTCACCCTGAACTGCAGAGTTGCTGCAAATTCTATCATAGAAACTCCATTTACGCTGGAGCCACCTTATTGTTTTTCTGCCACTGCTCTTTTGATGCGAGCGAGAAAGCACCTGAAACAATGCAGGGATCATGATGAAGACCTTTAATGAACATGAACAAAAAATGAAAAATGAACATGAATTTGGGGGGATTCTACCCCTCTGCCTACCCCTCCAAAGGGATCTGCAGTGGCCCTATTCTTTGCCCCGTGACCAAACGGGGGGCCCCCATCATGACTAAGAATAATTATTCAGAACAGATCTGTTAATGTCATGACTAAGAACAATTATTCAGAACAGATTTAAATATACCATGACTAAGAATAATTATTCAGAACAGATCTGTAAATATGTCATGACTGAGCATAATGGTAAAGAACAGATCTGTAAATATGGCATGACTGAGAATAATTATTCAGAACAGACCTGTAAATATGTCATGACTGAGAATAATTATTCAGAACAGATCTGTAAATAGCATAATGGTTAAGAACATATATGTGAATATGCCATGGTTAAGAATAAGTATTTAGAACAGATCTATACATATGTCATGACTGAGCATAATGGTAAAGAACAGTTCTGTAAATATGCCATGACTAAGCATAATTATTCAGAACAGATCTGTAAATATGCCATGGCTGGTTAATTGAATTGAATTGGATTTTATAGTCGCACCAACAGCAAAGGTCATATGGCGACCTTTCAGCTTCCACTGGTGGAGGAAGACCCCAAGTGCCCCGCCGGGCAATTTTCGTGCACGGGCGGGCACCTGGGTAGAACCACTGACGTTCCGCAAGCCAGCTGGATAGCTTCCTCACATCAAGATTCCTAGCATGATGGTTAAGAACAGATATGTGAATATGCCACGGCTAAGCATAATGGCAAAGAACAGATCTATAAATATGTCGTGACTAAGCGTAATTGTTTTGAACAGATCTGTAAATATGTCATGGGTAAGCATAATTGTTTAGAACAGATATGTAAATATGTCATGACTAAGCAGTTATTTAGAACAAATCTGTAAATATGTCATGGGTAAGCATAATTGTTTAGAACAGATCTGTAAATATGTCATGACTAAGCATAATGGTTAAGAACAGATCTGTTAATATGTCATGACTAAACATAATTGTTAAGAAGATATGTGTATAGGTCATGACTAAGCATAATTGTTAAGAACAGATCTGTTTATATGTCATGACTAAACATAATTGTTAAGAACAGATATGTGTATAGGTCATGACTAAGCATAATTGTTTAGAACATATCTGAATATGTCATGGCTAAGCATAATTGTTTAGAACAGATCTGTGAATATGTCATGACTAAGCATAATTGTTCAGAACAGATCTGTACATATATATCATGGCTAAGCATAACTGTTTAGAACAGATCTGTAAATAACATGGCATGGCTATTAAAGCTTTAAATTACATATCAAATATCAAACATAATATTTCGCAATACTTTCATCTGATGATGAAATGTTCATTTTCAACAAACCCACTTTACGTATGTAACGTTATTAATTTCCTGTACAACTAATAGCATTTTGTTGTAGTAAATGACAGCACTTCATAAAAATATAATACAAAACCTTGACACCACATTAATTAACAAAAAATCAACAAATCTGTTAAGCCGACAACATTGCCTGATCTGTAACTATGACTATGAGATAAACAACTGGTGTGAGGTACAGGCTGGTATCTCTGGTTGAATGATAGCATCAGTTATATATAATCCAATCGGGATCTCTTAATAGCACCATGTGACCATAAAATATTTAACACTTTATCAATCAAAATACTCCTTTATTTCTGATGACTAGAAGGGTGTTCCTCGGAACACTTGTGTCACCTGCCGTATGCTTATTTCAGAAAGTACAATCTATGAAGTTTGAAGGCAGACTGAATTATGGAGCAGATTTTTTTTAAAGTTCCAAGTTTATGAAAGGGAGCAGAACTCTGCATTGGATAATTGATAAGGGAGAACTTTATAGAATTTCTTGACCATAGATCAGTATTTTACCAATTTACGAAATAGGTTAGGCGGCAAGTTAATTTTTATGAAAAGGGCCATAACTTTGTCAATATGAAAGTCGGGAGTTATTGGACATGTCAACAGCATTGAATAAATGATAAAGAAGAACTGTGTTGGGTTTTATGACCATATGTCGATATTTTGCCAAGTTGTGACATTTCCACTGGTAAGACGAAGCTGTGTGTGAAGTTTCATGAAAATAGGTCAAATACTTTTCAAGTTATGGCCAAAGTTAGATTGCAGTGATCCCTAAGTGTCTGGCGTGCTTCGCAGGTGACACAATAACAACTCTACTGACATGTCTTTTCAGCAATAGAGGAAGTGACAGTATGTATTGTTTTTTCATGTTCAAGATCATATGGGGGAAAAAATCACTTGCAATTTCGTAAAAATTGGAAAAAAAATAATTACATATGTGTTCACAACAAAAAGCTAGCTGACAAAAGACGGGACAACACGCCATCGCATAAGCTCACTTGGACTTCGGCTAATAGAGCTAAGAACTAAAGAGCCTGATCTTTGACTAATAGAGCTAAGAACTAAAGAGCCTGGACTTTGGCTAATAGAGCTAAGAACTAAAGAGCCTGGACTTTGGCTAATAGAGCTAAGAACTAAAAAGCCTGGACCTTGGCTAAGAACTAAAGAGCTTGGACTTTGGTTAATAGAGCCAATAACTAGAGCCTGAATTTTGGCTAATAGAGCTAAGAACTAAAGAGCCTGAACTTTGGCTAATAGAGCTAAGAACTAAAGAACCCGGACTTTGGCTAATAGAGCTAAGAACTAAAGAGCCTGGACTTTGGCTAATAGAGCTAAGAACTAAAGAGCCTGAACTTTGGCTAATAGAGCTAAGAACTAAAGAACCCGGACTTTGGCTAATAGAGCTAAGAACTAAAGAGTTGACCATAATTATTCCTTTCAAAATCGCACCAATTCAAGATTGAATTGAACTGAATGTTGTTTAACGGCTCATCAACACAATATAGGTTATTTAGAGCCGCCTCAGAGAGAGGTAAAGGATACATAGGAATCTGGGAACCGTGCCCTACTTTTATTATCGAAGAGATTCTTATGGTTCTTTAACGTGCTCGGAGGATGGACCAATATACGGGACCGCCCGGTTTACGTCTCCATCCGACGGACGAGGCTAAGGGAAAGTGTCTTGCCCAAGAACACACCGACAATTCAAGATTGACAGAAAGTATCAAGTGAATGTAGTGGAGTTGAAATGGGGTTTTATGGTGCACCAACACAAAAAGGTTATATGGTGCCAACAGGAATGAACATTCTCCATTCACAACTAGATAAAATTATGCAAAATGGGCCTAAAACCTTCTGACCTGCAGAACTACAGAGTTACTGCAAATTCTATTGTAAACACTTGGCTGGAGTCACAATCATTGTTTTCTGCCATTACTCAAGTAGCACCTGAAACATACAGGGGTGATGATGATGATCACAGTTAAAGAACATCGCACAAAATGACAAAATGAACATGAAGTCAGGGGGATTTCACCCCTCTAAGAAGATGCCCTATTCCACTGTAGAGTGAAATTCTGAATTGTATTACAAGAGTACCAAATGCAGATTCTGTTTGCTGGGTACAAGTGAGTATCGGGCAATAGTGAATGTAGTACTGGGCATATATGGTACATAGTGAATGTAGTATTGGGCATATATGGTACATAGTGAATGTAGTATTGGGGCATATATGGTACATAGTGAATGTAGTATTGGGCATATATGGTACATAGTGAATGTAGTATTGGGGCATATATGGTACATAGTGAATGTAGTATTGGGGCATATATGGTACATAGTGAATGTAGTATTGGGCATATATGGTACATAGTGAATGTAGTATTGGGCATATATGGTACATAGTGAATGTAGTATTTGGGCATATATGGTACATAGTGAATGTAGTATTGGGCATATATGGTACATAGTGAATGTAGTATTGGGCATATATGGTACATAGTGAATGTAGTATTGGGCATATATGGTACATAGTGAATGTAGTATTGGGCATATATGGTACATAGTGAATGTAGTATTGGGACATATATGGTACATAGTGAATGTAGTATTGGGGCATATATGGTACATAGTGAATGTAGTATTGGGCATATATGGTACATAGTGAATGTAGTATTGGGGCATATATGGTAAATAGTGAATGTAGTATTGGGCATATATGGTACATAGTGAATGTAGTATTGGGCATATATGGTACATGTTAAACACATAAAATAGCACAATCTTCAGATGAAGAGACTAGAAATTTTAGTTAAATTCAGAAAACATAGGCAGATTTCTGCAAGAAAATATAAATACAAATATTCAATAAATAATGTTTTTGACCCCAAAATGACACCAATACCAATACTGAAGCATAAATAAAGTGTAAATCGTTGAATAGAAAAAGGGATAACATGTCAACCAGATCCACTACTATATTAACAGATCAACCAAACCACTACCATAGTAATAGGATAGCTCATTACCATGGTAACAGGACATCCAAAATCGACTACAATGTTAAGAAATGGACCCAGTCCACTATCATGGCAATAGGTCGGACAAATCCATTATCATGGTACCACTGATCAAATCAAGTACCATGGCAACACTTGGACCAAAGCCATTACCATGGTAACAGATCAATCATGCAGGAGGTTAACTTATGGCAGAAGACAATCATACTACTGACACGCAATATCTTCCCTCGTAAGTCATTTTCTACTACATAACCAGTTAAATACGATTCAAATCTAAGTGAGTATATCTGTTTCCTTGCAGTCCTCCATTTCATTATCATAAATACATCCCTCACACGTTGCCTCTCTGCTTTCCAGAGGCATCAGCTCCTGTGACGATGGATTCCTGTCATATTGCTCGCGGCTTTTGGGGTCCATGATGCTCGGACAGTCGTCAGCACAGTCGTTCTCGGCGCAGCGTTCCTTTCTACCACCGCGGTGCCAGCCACACAGGAAGTAGCCCAACCCGATGCCAAGAATGACGACGACAAATACCCAGATGTTGTACGTCATCACGATCAACATGAGTATGTAGCTGACGATAAACTCTGATGCGTATAACACCGTCTGGAGCAAGTGCTCCTTACTCTTGATGGAATGACTGAAATAAACAAAATGAAGCATATATTTAAATTCAAAAGCAGAAGTCAGAATTCTAGTTGTCAGTTCCATACATGTAAGCCCTCTCTCTCTAAAGGGGCTAGTCTTTCTTATTTCACATGAGACTAGTTTACCTTTATACACAGTATCTTGCACTCAACCCATGTTGTTCACTTTATATAGATACACACAGTATCTCGCACTCTACACCTGTTATTCACTTTTATATACAGTATCTCGCACTCTACACCTGTTGTTCACTTTTATATATATATATACACAGTATCTCACACTCAAAACCTATTTGTTCACTTTTATAAACAGTATCTCGCACTCAAACACGTGTTATCGAAGCATTGTGGTGTAGTGGTTATAGCGTCTGCCTTGCATTCGGGAGGTCGTGGGTTCGAGTCCCCTGACCGCGTCATACCAAAGACTTTAACAAGAGGCCCAAGAGGGCCTGTGAACGCTCTACTGGCTGTTATACCATTGATGAATCGAGTCGTGCTACATGGTGTCTAGAGTGTACACAAGGTTTTTCAAGTATTTGACCTAGTGACCTAGTTTTTGACCCCACATGACCCATTTTTGAACTTGACCAAGATTTCATTGAGACAAACATTCTGACAAAGTTTCATGATGATTGCATCAGAAATGTGGCCTCTAGAGTGTACACAAGAAAAGTTAACGGACGACGGAAAACGGACAACACACCATCCCATAAGCTAAAAACAAACTTTACCGAGCTGTTATTGACATTAACAATCTGGTAAAGTTTGGTAAAGATCGAATGAAAAAAAATATGGCGTCTAGAGTGTACACAAGGTTTTTCAAGTATTTGACCTAGTGACCTAGTTTTTGACCCAATGGGACCCATTTTCGAACTTGACCAAAATATAAATAAGACATTTCGACAAAGTTTCATCAAGATCGGGTCAGAAATATGGCCTCTAGAGTGTACACAAGGTTTTTCAAGTATTTGACCTAGTGACCTAGTTTTCGACCCTGTGTGAGTCACCCATTTTCGAATTTTAGCAAGCTATAATTGAGACTAATATTCTGACAAAATTGCATCAAGATCGGGTCAAAAATATGGCCTCTAGAGTGTACACACGGTTTTTCCAAAGTTTGACCTAGTGACCTAGTTTTTAACACCATGTGACCCATTTTTGAACTTGACCAAGATATAATTAAGACAAACATTTTGACAAAGTTTCATCAAGATTGGGTCAGAAATACGTCTTCTAGAGTGTACACAAGGTTTTTCAAGTATTTGACCTAGTGACCTAGTTTTTAACCCCATGTGACCCATTTTCAAACTTGACCAAGATATAATTAAGACAAACATTCTGACAAAGTTGCATCAAGCTCGGGTCAAAAATATGGCCTCTAGAGTGTACACAAGGTTTTTCCAATATTTGACCTAGTGACCTAGTTTTTAACTTCATGTGACCCCTTTCCGAACTTGATCAAGATATAATTAAGATAAACAATTTGACAAAGTTTCATCAAGATTGGGTAACAAATATGACCTCTAGAGTGTACACAAGTTTTTTCAAGTATTTGACCTAGTGACCTAGTTTTTGACCCCACATGACCCATTTTTGAACTTGACCGAGATTTCATTGAGACAAACATTCTGACAAAGTTTCATCAAGATCGGGTCAAAAATATGGCCTCTAGAGTGTACACACGGTTTTTCCAAAGTTTGACCTAGTGACCTAGTTTTTATACCATGTGACCCATTTTTGAACTTGACCAAGATATAATTAAGACAAACATTTTGACAAAGTTTCATCAAGATTGGGTCAGAAATACGGCTTCTAGAGTGTACACAAGGTTTTTCAAGTATTTGACCTAGTGACCTAGTTTTTAACCCCATGTGACCCATTTTCAAACTTGACCAAGATATAATTAAGACAAACATTCTGACAAAGTTGCATCAAGCTCGGGTCTAAAATATGGCCTCTAGAGTGTACACAAGGTTTTTGCAATATTTGACCTAGTGTTTGACCCCACATGACCCATTTTCGAACTTGACCGAGATTTCATTGAGACAAACAATTAAGATAAACATTCTGACAAAGTTGCATCAAGCTCGGGTCAAAAATATGGCCTCTAGAGTGTACACAAGGTTTTTCCAATATTTGACCTAGTGACCTAGTTTTTAACTTCATGTGACCCATTTCCGAACTTGATGAAGATATAATTAAGATAAACAATTTGACAAAGTTTCATCAAGATTGGGTAACAAATATGACCTCTAGAGTGTAGACAAGTTTTTTCAAGTATTTGACCTAGTGACCTAGTTTTTGACCCCACATGACCCATTTTTGAACTTGACCGAGATTTCATTGAGACAAACATTCTGACAAAGTTTCATCAAGATCGGGTCAAAAATATGGCCTCTAGAGTGTACACACGGTTTTTCCAAAGTTTGACCTAGTGACCTAGTTTTTAACACCATGTGACCCATTTTTGAACTTGACCAAGATATAATTAAGACAAACATTTTGACAAAGTTTCATCAAGATTGGGTCAGAAATACGGCTTCTAGAGTGTACACAAGGTTTTTCAAGTATTTGACCTAGTGACCTAGTTTTTAACCCCATGTGACCCATTTTCAAACTTGACCAAGATATAATTAAGACAAACATTCTGACAAAGTTGCATCAAGCTTGGGTCAAAAATATGGCCTCTAGAGTGTACACAAGGTTTTTCCAATATTTGACCTAGTGACCTAGTTTTTGACCCCACATGACCCATTTTCAAACTTGACCGAGATTTCATTGAGACAAACATTCTGACAAAGTTTCATGATGATTGCATCAGAAATGTGGCCTCTAGAGTGTACACAAGCAAAAGTTAACGGACGGATGGACAACGGACAACACACCATCCCATAAGCTCTGCTGGCCCTTGGCCAGTAGAGCTAAAAATGGAGTAGTCACTTGTAACCCTTGCCTGACAAGCAAATAATGGGTAGTGCTACGACTGATTGACCAGTGTCAGAATAATGTGACTGGGTGGGTGGGGGTATCATGTCTACTACGGCGTGGTATTCCAGTGTGGCAGCACTATAAAGAAACCATTGAGTTCGCTGCTTCAAGTAGACATATCATCACATCACACAACAACACACAGATAAAAGTCCAGACATTGTGCCTATAATCGTCGGGTAGGACGCCTGTCGTAGGTGGAGGTGTGAGATACTATACACATATTAACTTTTATATGCAGTATTTCACACTCTACACCTGTTGTTCACTTTTATACACGGTATTTTACACTCTACATCTGTTGTTAACTTTTATATGCAGTATCTCACACTCAACACCTGTTGTACAATTTTATACCTAGTATCTCACACTCTACACCTGTTGTTCACTTTTATATGCAGTATCTCACACTCAACACCTGTTGTTCTTTTATACGCAGTATCTCGCACTCTACAACTGTTGTTCACTTTTATACGGAGTATCTCACACTCAACACCTGTTGTTCACTTTTATAAGCAGTATCTCACACTCTACATCTGTTGTTAACTTTTATACGCAGTATCTCACACTCAACACCTGTTGTTAACTTTTATATGCAGTATCTCGCACTCAACACCTGTTGTTCACTTTTATATGCAGTATCTCACACTCTACACCTGTTGTTCACTTTTATACACAGTATCTCACACTCAACACCTGTTGTTCACTTTTATAAGCGGTATCTCACACTCTACACCTGTTGTTCACCTTTATATGCAGTACCTCACATTCTACATCTGTTGTACAATTTTATATGCAGTATCTCACACTCTACACCTGTTGTTCACTTTTATACCCAGTATCTCACACTCAACACCTGTTGTACACTTTTATATGCAGTATCTCAAACTCTACACCTGTTGTACACTTTTATATGCAGTATCTCAAACTCTACACCCGTTGTACACTTTTATACCCAGTATCTCACACTCAACACCTGTTGTACACTTTTATATGTAGTATCTCACACTCTACACCTGTTGTACACTTTTATATGCAGTATCTCACACTCAACACCTGTTGTTCACTTTTCACTTTTATATGCAGTATTTCACACTCTACACCTGTTGTACACTTTTATATGCAATATCTCACTCAACACCTGTTGTACACTTTCATACCCAGTATCTCACACTCAACACCTGTTGTACACTTTTATATGCAGTATCTCACACTCTACACCTGTTGTTCAGTTTTATACGCAGTATCTCACACTCTACATCTGTTGTTCACTTTTATATGCAGTATCTCACACTCTACACCCTTTGTTCATTTTTATATGCAGAATCTCACACTCTACACCTGTTGTTCACTTTTATATGCAGTATCTCACACTCTACATCTGTTGTTCTTTTATATGCAGTATCTCACACTCTACACCTGTTGTTTACTTTTATACACAGTATCTCACACTCAACACCTGTTGTTCACTTTTATACACGGTATCTCACACTCTACACCTCTTGTTAACTTTAATATGCAGTATCTCACACTCTACACCTGTTGTTAACTTTTATACGTAGTATCTTACACTCAACACCAGTTGTTCACTTTTATATGCAGTATCTCACACTCTACATCTGTTGTTAACTTTTATACGCAGTATCCCGCACTCAACACCTGTTGTTAACTTTTATATGCAGTATCTCACACTCAACACCAGTTGTTCACTTTTATACGCAGTATCTCACACTCAACACCTGTTGTTCGCTTTTATACGCAGTATCTCACTCTACACCTGTTGTTAACTTTTATACGCAGTATCTCACACTCTACACCTGTTGTTAACTTTAATACGCAGTATCTCACACTCTGCACCTGTTGTTCACTTTTACATGCAGTATCTCACACTATACACATGTTAACTTTTATACGCAATATCTTGCACTCTACACCTGTTGTTCTCTTTTATACACAGTATCTTACACTCAACACCTGTTGTTCACTTTTATATGCAGTATTTCACACTCTACACCTGTTGTTCACTTTTATATGCAGTATCTCACACTCAACACCTGTTGTACACTTTTATACGCAGTATCTCACACTCTACACCTGTTGTTCACTTTTATATGCAGTATCTCACACTCAACACCAGTTGTTCTTTTATACGCAGTATCTCGCACTCTTCAACTGTTGTTCACTTTTATACGCAGTATCTCACACTCAACACCTGTTGTTCACTTTTATAAGCAGTATCTCACACTCTACATCTGTTGTTAACTTTTATACGCAGTATCTCACACTCAACACCTGTTGTTAACTTTTATATGCAGTATCTCACACTCAACACCTGTTGTTCACTTTTATATGCAGTATCTCACACTCTACACCTGTTGTTCACTTTTATACACAGTATCTCACACTCAACACCTGTTGTTCACTTTTATAAGCGGTATCTCACACTCTACACCTGTTGTTTACTTTTATATGCAGTATCTCGCACACTACAACTATTGTTCACTTTTATAAGCAGTATCTCACACTCTACACCTGTTGTTCACTTTTATACACAGTATCTCACACTCAACACCTGTTGTTCACTTTTATAAGCGGTATCTCACACTGTACACCTGTTGTTCACTTGTATATGCAGTATCTCACATTCTACATCTGTTGTACACTTATATATGCAGTATCTCACACTCAACACCTGTTGTTCACTTTTATACGCAGTATCTCACACTCTACATCTGCTGTTCACTTTTATATGCAGTATCTCACACACTACACCTGTTGTTCACTTTTATATGCAGTATCTCACACTCAACACCTGTTGTTAACTTTTATACACAGTATCTCACACTCTACACCTGTTGTTCACTTTTATACACAGTATCTCACACTCAACACCTGTTGTTCACTTTTATAAGCGGTATCTCACACTGTACATCTGTTGTTCACTTGTATATGCAGTATCTCACATTCTACATCTGTTGTACACTTATATATGCAGTATCTAACACTCAACACCTGTTGTTCACTGTTATACGCAGTATCTCACACTCTACATCTGCTGTTCACTTTTATATGCAGTATCTCACACTCTACACCTGTTGTTCACTTTTATATGCAGTATCTCACACTCTACACCTGTTGTTAACTTTTATACACAGTATGTCACACTCAACACCTGTTGTTCACTTTTATAAGCGGTATCTCACACTCTACACCTGTTGTTCACTTTTATATGCAGTACCTCACATTCTACATCTGTTGTACAATTTTATATGCAGTATCTCACACTCTACACCTGTTGTTCACTTTTATACCCAGTATCTCACACTCAACACCTGTTGTACACTTTTATATGCAGTATCTCAAACTCTACACCTGTTGTACACTTTTATATGCAGTATCTCAAACTCTACACCCGTTGTACACTTTTATACCCAGTATCTCACACTCAACACCTGTTGTACACTTTTATATGCAGTATCTCACACTCTACACCTGTTGTACACTTTTATATGCAGTATCTCACACTCAACACCTGTTGTTCACTTTTCACTTTTATATGCAGTATTTCACACTCTACACCTGCTGTACACTTTTATATGCAATATCTCACACTCAACACCTGTTGTACACTTTCATACCCAGTATCTCACACTCAACACCTGTTGTACACTTTTATATGCAGTATCTCACACTCTACACCTGTTGTTCAGTTTTATACGCAGTATCTCACACTCTACATCTGTTGTTCACTTTTATATGCAGTATCTCACACTCTACACCCTTTGTTCATTTTTATATGCAGAATCTCACACTCTACACCTGTTGTTCACTTTTATATGCAGTATCTCACACTCTACATCTGTTGTTCTTTTATATGCAGTATCTCACACTCTACACCTGTTGTTTACTTTTATACACAGTATCTCACACTCAACACCTGTTGTTCACTTTTATACACGGTATCTCACACTCTACACCTCTTGTTAACTTTAATATGCAGTATCTCACACTCTACACCTGTTGTTAACTTTTATACGTAGTATCTTAAACTCAACACCAGTTGTTCACTTTTATATGCAGTATCTCACACTCTACATCTGTTGTTAACTTTTATACGCAGTATCCCGCACTCAACACCTGTTGTTAACTTTTATATGCAGTATCTCACACTCAACACCAGTTGTTCACTTTTATACGCAGTATCTCACACTCAACACCTGTTGTTCGCTTTTATACGCAGTATCTCACTCTACACCTGTTGTTAACTTTTATACGCAGTATCTCACACTCTACACCTGTTGTTAACTTTAATACGCAGTATCTCACACTCTGCACCTGTTGTTCACTTTTACATGCAGTATCTCACACTATACACATGTTAACTTTTATACGCAATATCTTGCACTCTACACCTGTTGTTCTCTTTTATACACAGTATCTTACACTCAACACCTGTTGTTCACTTTTATATGCAGTATTTCACACTCTACACCTGTTGTTCACTTTTATACACGGTATTTTACACTCTACATCTGTTGTTAACTTTTATATGCAGTATCTCACACTCAACACCTGTTGTACACTTTTATACGCAGTATCTCACACTCTACACCTGTTGTTCACTTTTATATGCAGTATCTCACACTCAACACCAGTTGTTCTTTTATACGCAGTATCTCGCACTCTACAACTGTTGTTCACTTTTATACGCAGTATCTCACACTCAACACCTGTTGTTCACTTTTATAAGCAGTATCTCACACTCTACATCTGTTGTTAACTTTTATACGCAGTATCTCACACTCAACACCTGTTGTTAACTTTTATATGCAGTATCTCACACTCAACACCTGTTGTTCACTTTTATATGCAGTATCTCACACTCTACACCTGTTGTTCACTTTTATACACAGTATCTCACACTCAACACCTGTTGTTCACTTTTATAAGCGGTATCTCACACTCTACACCTGTTGTTCACTTTTATATGCAGTATCTCGCACTCTACAACTGTTGTTCACTTTTATAAGCAGTATCTCACACTCTACACCTGTTGTTCACTTTTATACACAGTATCTCACACTCAACACCTGTTGTTCACTTTTATAAGCGGTATCTCACACTCTACACCTGTTGTTCACTTTTATATGCAGTATCTCGCACTCTACAACTGTTGTTCACTTTTATAAGCAGTATCTCACACTCTACACCTGTTGTTCACTTTTATACACAGTATCTCACACTCAACACCTGTTGTTCACTTTTATAAGCGGTATCTCACACTGTACACCTGTTGTTCACTTTTATATGCAGTATCTCACATTCTACAATGTAGAATGTGAGATACTGCATATAAAAGTGAACAACAGGTGTACAGTGTGAGATACCGCTTATAAAAGTAGAATGTGAGATACTGCATATAAAAGTGAACAACAGGTGTACAGTGTGAGATACCGCTTATAAAAGTGAACAACAGGTGTTGAGTGTGAGATACTGCGTATAAAAGTGAACAACAGGTGTTGAGTGTGAGATACTGCATATATAAGTGTACAACAGATGTAACATCTGTTGTACACTTATATATGCAGTATCTCACACTCAACACCTGTTGTTCACTTTTATACGCAGTATCTCACACTCTACATCTGCTGTTCACTTTTATATGCAGTATCTCACACTCTACACCTGTTGTTCACTTTTATATGCTGTATCTCACACTCAACACCTGTTGTTAACTTTTATACACAGTATCTCACACTCAACACCTGTTGTTCACTTTTATAAGCGGTATCTCACACTCTACACCTGTTGTTCACTTTTATATGCAGTATCTCACATTCTACATCTGTTGTACACTTTTATATACAGTATCTCACTCAACACCTGTTGTTCACTTTTATACGCAGTATCTCACTCTACATCTGTTGTTCACTTTTATATGCAGTATCTCACACTCTACACCTGTTGTTCACTTTTATACCCAGTATCTCATACTCAACACCTGTTGTACACTTTTATAAGCAGTATCTCTAACTCAACACATGTTGTACACTTTTATATGCAGTATCTCAAACTCTACACCCGTTGTACACTTTTATACCCAATATCTCACACTCAACACCTGTTGTACACTTTTATATGCAGTATTTCACACTCTACACCTGTTGTACACTTTTAATGCAGTATCTCACACTCTACACCTGTTGTTCACTTTTCACTTTTATATGCAGTATTTCACACACTACACCTGTTGTACACTTTTATATGCAGTATCACACACTCAACACCTGTTGTTCACTTTTCACTTTTATATGCAGTATTTCACACTCTACACCTGTTGTACACTTTTATATGCAGTATCTCACACTCAACACCTGTTGTACACTTTTATACCCAGTATCTCACACTCAACACCTGTTGTACACTTTTATATGCAGTATCTCACACTCTACACCTGTTGTTTAGTTTTATACGCAATATCTCACACTCTACATCTGTTGTTCACTTTATATGCAGTATCTCACACTCTACACCTGTTGTTCACTTTTATACCCAGTATCTCACACTCAACACCTGTTGTACACTTTTATATGCAGTATCTCAAACTCTACACCTGATGTACACTTTTATATGCAGTATCTCAAACTCTACACCTGTTGTACACTTTTATACCCAGTATCTCACACTCAACACCTGTTGTACACTTTTATATGCAGTATCTCACACTCTACACCTGTTGTACACTTTTATATGTAGTATCTCACACTCAACACCTGTTGTACACTTTTATACCCAGTATCTCAAACTCAACACCTGTTGTACACTTTTATATGCAGTATCTCGCACTCTACACCTGTTGTTCAGTTTTATACGCAGTATCTCACACTCTACATCTGTTGTTCACTTTTATATGCAGTATCTCACACTCTACACCCTTTGTTCACTTTTATATGCAGTATCTCACACTCTACATCTGTTGTACACTTTTATACCCAGTATCTCAAACTCAACACCTGTTGTACACTTTTATATGCAGTATCTCAAACTCAACACCTGTTGTACACTTTTATATGCAGTATCTCACTCTACATCTGTTGTTCACTTTTATATGCAGTATCTCGCACTCTACACCTGTTGTTCAGTTTTATACGCAGTATCTCACACTCTACATCTGTTGTTCACTTTTATATGCAGTATCTCACACTCTACACCCTTTGTTCACTTTTATATGCAGTATCTCACACTCTACACCCGTTGTTCACTTTTATAAGCAGTACACAGTATCTCACACTCAACACCTGTTGTTCATTTTTATATGCAGTATCTCAAACTCTACACCTGTTGTTCACTTTTATAAGCAGTATCTTGCGCTCATTAAAAGCCCTTTTTGCCGTGTATAATAAAATCTCATGAACAATCAAAATGTTGACAGATTGACAAGGTATCCAATAGTTTTTATTTAATTTTGAAGAAACCAGGCAAATAATTAATTATAAATATATACTTAAATTTAAATGTTGACAGTTTGACAAGGTATCTACTAGATTTATTGTGTTGAAGCTAGGCAAAATAACTTTAAACACTGAAAATATCAAACAATGATTATGGATATGTGCCTTGTTTAAAAAACATCCAGATAGCCTTAGGGGAATTTTTTGTTTCGAAATCATTTTGAAGAATGGCCCTTTTGTGTAAACTGTATTTATAGCTAAAAAATAAAAGCTGTAAAGTTGCCATGTTATTTCTCAAGTATAAAATCTTTTGTACCATTGGAATGATCAAATTTAATCTCTATTACCAACATCAACTGTTTTATTCTGTTGAGAAGGAAAATGACATAAAATGAATGTTTTCCATGTAAAATTCTCTTGGCTGGAGTATTTTCTGATTATCACCAAACAAGATATATAACTTAAAATAGCAACCAAATCCATTTTTGGCATTATCCTCCTACATCATTAATTCGTGTATACATAGCTTACATCTTGTCACGGTAGTTGCTATGGAGATACTGCCTCAGCCATTTGGTTCCCTGGTAACCAACCGCCAATAGCAATGTGCACAGGCAGGCGAGAAAAACACCTGAAACATACGAAAACAAGTTACGTTGAGTCAAACACACATTGAGAAGTCAATGCAAAACTATAGTAACTAATATATAAATATAGAACTAGATACAGCAGTTTCATGTTGAGCTCTCTACACGTTAACATGGTCCAAATTTGCCTACAGAGAAGCATGTGTCTGATCCTGACCTTCAGAGATCTTGACTGTAAGCAATCCTGACCTTCAGAGATCCTGACCTTTTGTGATCTTGACTGTAAGCAATCCTGACCTTCAGCAAGTGATTAACATCAAACGTAAAATTGTTATAAAACTAGAGGTTGTTTTTAGTAAAAACAGATGTCTCCCCCCACTGGGGAAAGGACAATAAATCCACCAAAATCATCTGACTGGAACACACTGACGATATGTGCAACTAGGCTTGGTACTAATCATCCCAGGTACTACATTTCGCTGAAATCCGGCCATAGGTCCTGGAGAACTAGTCCGGACAAAGTTTGTGTATTAAAACATCTAACATCCTCCATAAATCATTCAACCGGAACATGGCAATGACATTCGCAACTTCGCTTGATACTGATCATCCCTATAAAGTTTCGTTGATATCAGGCCAGGGGTTCAGGAGAACTAGTCCGGATAAAGTTTGTGAATTAAAACCTTTAAAGAGCCACAACTCTGACAAAAGCATTCAACCGGAACACAGTGAGGATATGCGCGACTAGGCTTGGTACTGAGTGTCCTTGCCAAATTTCACTGAAATCTGGCCAGGGGTTCAGAACTATGGACAATGTTTGTTTAGTAAAACCTTTAAAGGGCCATAACTCTGCCAAAAATCATTCAACCGGAACACGGTGACGACATATGCACCTAGGCTTGATACTGATCAGCCCTGCCAAGTTCAATGAAATCCATCCAGGGGTTCAGGAAAACTAGTACGGACAAAATGTCTGTATAAGGGGCCATAACTCCGCCAAAAATCATTCAACCGGAACACAGCGACTATATACGCAACTAGGCTTGGTACTGATCATCCCTACAAAGTTTCGTTAAAATCCGGCCAGGAGTTCAGGAGAACTAACAAAATATGTGACATACAGACAACAGACAGACAAACAGCACAAAAACAATATGACTGTCTCCCCATCCACTTCATGGGGAGACATAACAGTCAAACCTGTATTAAGAGAGCTCCTAATGGACAATTGAATTGAATTGAATTGAATGTTGGCTCATCAACACAGTACAGGTTATTTAGAGCCGCCCCAGAGAGAGGGGAAGGATACATAGGAATCCGGGAACATGCCCTACTCTTATTATCGAATATATTCCTATGGTTCTTTAACGTGCTCGGTTGATAGACCGATACACGGGACCGCCCGGTTTACGTCCCCATCCGACGGACGAGGCTAAGGAAAAGTGTCTTGCCCGAGAACACACCGACGGAACTCAGTGGCACCACGGAGGATTGAACCCGGGGCCTCCGGTTACAAATCCGCCGCGCTACCGACTGCGCCACGCCAGCCCTCCCTAATGGACAAACCATGGTATTTCAACACAGGTTGTCTCTTAATACTGGTTAGTTTTCAAATTACAATTGGCAACTGAAAAATCTGTCGCTCAATGCAAGTGGTATGTTAAGGAGAAGGGTGTTCCACGGAACACGTGTGTCACCTACCGTGTGCTTATTTCAGCAAGTACAATCTTACTATAAAATTTGGTGACAGTGGGTGCAGAATAATACAGCAGATTTTTTTAAAGTGTTAAAGTTTATGAAAAGGGGCACACATCTGCATTGGATAATTAATATGGAAGAACTGTATAGCTTCATGACCATAGGTCAATATTTTGGCAAGTTATGAGCTAGATTAGGTTGCAGTTTAAAGTTTTACATAAAGAAAAGGGGCATAACTCTGCCAAAATGAAAGTCACAGTTATCAGGCATGTGTAACAACATTCCTTTGGTTAAGATGAAAATGTGTGTGAAGTTTCATGAACATAGCTAACATGGTTTCAAGTTATGGCCAGTTATGAGCTTGGTTAGGTTGCAGGTTGAAGTTATTGGTCATGGGTAACAATAGTATGTGTGATAAGATGAATAAGCATGTGAAGTGTCATGAACAAAGGTCAAATACCTTTGAAGTTTTGGGCAGTTACGAGCTTGGTTAGGTTTCAGGTTAAAGTTTTATGAAGAGGAGCCTAACTCTGCCAAAATGAAAATCAGAGTTATTGGACATGTGTAACAATATTACTTTGGTTAAGATGAAGATGTGTGTGAAGTTTCATGAAAGGATCTCTATAAGAAATTTGCTTTCGTTCCAATCCATTTATTATTGTATGTTACATTTTATAGTAATCTTTGAAATACAAATATGTTTAAACCAAGTTTCATGAACATAGGTCACATGCTTTTCAAGTTAGGGCCAGTTATGAGTTTGCTTAGGTTGCAGGTTAAAGTTTTATGAAAAGGGGCATAACTCTGCTGAAATGAAAGTCAAGAGTTATTGATCATAGGTAACAATATTGTATGTGATAAGATGAATATGTGTATGAAGTTTCATGAACATAGGTCAAATACTTTTGAAGTTATGGCCAAGGTCAGGTTGCAGCTTAAAGTGTGATGGATGGATGCCAGATAATGACAGACGACGGACAAATCAATCCCTAGGTGTTTGCCCTGCTACACAGGCGACAGAAAGTTAAATGTTTGAAGAAAAAACACTGAATCCCACTTACTTCCCTTGGAGTCTAGTACCCATCTCTCAAACAGAACATTCACATTTAGGTTTGTGTTGAAATATGCTTGGTGCTGAAATTAAACAAGTCAACTACTGTATATATAGGCAACTCCAATGATGTTGTATAAATTTTAGCAATAAAATAGGAAAATAAAACACAAAACAAACGTTAAAATGACGCAACATACTGCAAGCAAATACATGTACATTTAAAATGTTGTGACAATTTGTTGCATAAATAAAACAAGCGATAAATGAGGGCGCTATACTGCATGGTGTTACCTACCATGGCTCTTTGGCCTGAACAAATAATTGTTTCCTGTAACCCGACCAATCTCCACTGTTTTTTTTAGAAGTAAAATATACTATTCCTGAACATAATTAGTAAAAAAAAAAATGCCTACCTACCAACCCAATTTTTGTTCAGCCCGTTACAGGAAACAAACTATTATTTTTTTGTTTTGGCCTTACTACAATAGAGGAAAAAGGGTTATGTAGTCTGTCAATTGGTTGCAAATCAGTGTTATCTGTAAAAGCAAAAACAATTTCTTGTCTATGTCCCATGAAGTTTAATACTTACTTCTCTTTCTAACCAGAGATGTTGTTCCAAATGTTATCCCAATGGCTGGACAGGGTATAAACATCATATTTAAAGAAACCAACCTGTCAAATAATGGCACATTACACTCAAAACTCGATCCAGGTGTTCAGGTCATCTAATAATGAATACATGATGATTAAAGGTATAGCTTTATTGACAGGTTCTTAAAATAACCGTGATTGAATATGCATAAAATGAATTGTGACTTCGTAACTCCTATTCAATGCTCCAGATTTGGGGTTTGGCTTGGCTGGTTAAAACCATTTGTATTGTGTTTGTAGATTTTGGTTTCTCAAAATATGCAAGTTATACCTCATTCTCAGTAGGTTTGAAACAGTGTACATATGATATACGATGAGGTATATTTATAACTTACATAGTTTGAGAATCCTAACATAAACTGCTTTAACCAGCCAGACGAAACTCCAAAACTGGATATTCAATCACGGATATTTGGAGGACCTGTGAATAAACCTATGCTTTAATCGGCACATATACATTGTTATATGACCTGAACATCTGGATAGAGTTTTGATAAATGGTTTTGTCGTGTAATTTTTCCATTATTTGGCGAGTTAGTTTCTTTAACATTATATCAATAGGGTACAAAATAGAGGTTGTATCGGAATGACCTGTTATTTACTATTTTAGTTATCTGTGTCAAGGCAATTTACTAAGGCAGGTATACATCAAAAAAATAATAATTGACAACTGTTAAAGTAACACAAAAATGTAAAGAAGTTAGACATGTTAGACATGCAAAGAATTTTTATTTAGGTTTTTTATTTTATTGTTTTGTGATAAATGAGAAATTTCATCATTACAAAATAATGTCTTTATACAGGTTAACATAAAGTAGTCGTAAAATTATTTGTTAGCAAGATGTAAAATGTATCCAATCAAATCAGATAGTACACAAAATTGTTTGGCGGCAATTTGCCCAATTTGCGTTTCCAAAGGACGACTTAAATTATGATCCAGATAAAACTAGAACTATCACTGAAGGGGATGAATACTCCCACTTAAATTCTAAGTCAAACAAAGGGCCATAATTCCGTAATAAATTAGGCAATCGACAATGAGTGATGTAGAGGAACATAAGGTCATCAGTTGTTAGGTGTATATGAAGTTTGGGAACAACCCATTCAAAACTGTTTGATGAATGCAAGTAATAACAAGAGCACCGCCAATGGTGCAGATGCTCAACTTTGGTAAAATTACAATTGATAAACAAGGTTTCCATCAATTACATCGTGCTTTAACCAAGATTTTTAAGTATAAAAGGGGCCATAATTTTGTTATAATGAAAACATGGGCTATACCAGATGCCAAATACATGTGTGAAGTTTCAATCCATTATGTAAAGTACTTTTGGAGATGTAACCTTACATACAAACTTTAACCAAATTTTCAAAGAATAAAAGAGACCATAATTTTGTTAAAATAAAAGCAAGAGTTACAGAACCTGGCTCTGTGATGTTGTCTAATGATGCTGAAAGCATGTGTGAAGTTTTAATCCATTATGTAAGGACTTTGCGAGGTACAAATTTGCATACATACTTTAACCAAATTTCTTAAGTACAAAAGGGACTATAATTTTATTTAAATAGAAGCAAGAGTTATAAAACCTGACTTTGTGGTGTTGTGTTATGATGCCCAATGCATGTGTGAAGTTTTAATCTATTATGTTAAGTTCTTTGTGAGATACAAGTTTGCATACAAACTTTAACAAAGTTTTCAAAGTATGAAAGGGGCCAAAATTCTGTCAAAATAAAAGCAGGAGTTAAGCCACCTGACTCTGTGGTGTCAACTAATGATGCTGAATACATGTGTGAAGTTTCAATCCATTGTGTAAAGTGGTTTGAAAGATACAAACTTACGTACACACTTTAACCAAGCTTACAAACAAACTTTAACCAAGTTTTCTAAGTATGAAAGGGGCCATAATTCTGTCAAAATAAAAGCAGGAGTTAAGTCACCTGACTCTGTGGTGTCATCTAATGATGACGCATACATATGTGAAGTTTCAATCCATTGTGTAAAGTGGTTTGGGAGATACAAGCATACATACAGACTTCAACCAAGCTTACATATACAAACTTTAATGGAAGTTTATGTTATAAATGTGGTTTATGAGAAATCGTAATACCATACACCCATACACTTTGCTTCTCACCAAAACAAACCCTACTTTCGATTTCTTTGTTTACAAGCAATACTTCCGGTTACAGTTACTCATTAACATTTTAGTCACATGACTAAATTCAGCCAAACAGCATCCTCTCATTGTTTACATCCTCGATAGTTACAATAAACTCTGTATATCGTCGCTTCTAACCGCCATCCATCCCCACCACATCTCCTTGTTGAGCAATGCCTACTGGTTTAGTATGGGGCGGCATGTTTCTTTCTTCAGAGGGCATAAGGCTTCAATTATCAGCCTTTCCTCCCAAGAAAGAATGAGGCATGGCTCAGCCCTCACCAAACTATGTATATAATACTAATAACTACGGTAGTCATTACATTAGCTAGTCATTACAATCTAGTCATCTTAGTCTGGGGTACTAAGTCAGTTATGCGAATACACTTTATAAACATAGTTCCTTCTTTGTCACCTTTACTATCCATGTATGTAGATTAAGCATAAACCAAGTTTTCCAAGTATAAAAGGGGCCATAATTCTGTTTAAATAGATGCAAGAGTTATATAACCTCACTTTGAAGTTTAAATCTATTATGTTAAGTTCTTTGCGAGAATACAAGCTGGCATATAAACTTGAACCAAGTTTACGAAGTATGAAAGGGGCCCATATAATTCTGTCAAAATAAAAGCAGGAGTTAAGTCACCTGACTCTATGGTGCCAACTAATGATTGAGTTACGTCACCTGCCTTTATGGTGCCAACTAATGATTGAGTTATGTCACCTGACTCTATGGTGCCAACTAATGATTGAGTTACGTCACCTGCCTCTATGGTGCCAACTAATGATTGAGTTACGTCACCTGCCTCTATGGTGCCAACTAATGATTGAGTTACGTCACCTGCCTCTATGGTGCCAACTAATGATTGAGTTATGTCACCTGACTCTATGGTGCCAACTAATGATTGAGTTACGTCACCTGCCTCTATGGTGCCAACTAATGATTGAGTTACCTCACCTGCCTCTATGGTGCCAACTAATGATTGAGTTATGTCACCTGACTCTATGGTGCCAACTAATGATTGAGTTATGTCACCTGACTCTGTGGTGTCAACTAATGATTGAGTTATGTCACCTGACTCTATGGTGCCAACTAACGATAAGAGTTACGTCACCTGACTCTGTGGTGTCAACTAATGACGCTGAGTACATATGTGAAGTTTCAATCCATTGTGTAAAGTGGTTTGGGAGATACAAGCTTACATACAAACTTTAACCAAGCTTATATACAAACTTTAACCAAGCGTTCTAAGTATAAAAAGGGCAATAATTCTGTAAAAATAAAAGCCAATTATATCACCTGACTCTGTGGTATCAACTAATGATGCTGAATACATGTGTGATGTTTCAATCCATTATGTAATGTGGTTTGGGAGTTAAAAGCTTACACTTTAACCAGGGGGCGCAAACAACGACGACGACAGCGACGACGATCAAGTGATGACAATAGCTTCAAGTGTTTTCTCCCTTCGTAAAAGTTAAACTAAAAAGATGTTAAGCGATGGCACGCAACACAACAGGACAAAAATGTGTTACATTAAGCAACATTACTGACAACGTGATTCCTATATATGATGACTACATAATTATATGGTTTAATTTAAAACGGATATCTTGAACTTTAAATTTAATGCCAAATGTGTAACATGTGTTAAACGAGACAAGTACCAGAAACAGAATGTGCATGGTACATCCTAGTACATATGTAAAAACAGTTTGCTTTCCTCTGCCTACATACTTCATTAATAACATTTAATTTCCCTTTTTGTTCAATTAACATGTTGCCAGTTGTCAATCATTTATCCATTTCAACCAATCAAACCAGAACAATACCTCCGACAAACAACAGCATGTGTATAAAGCACCTGCAACTATGTTATAAAACTATCCTGCATATTCTATTAGTATACGGAATCCTTGACCTTTACAATTTAATTTCAAACCAGACTCACAATGCCTGGTACATCCCAGTAGGACTTTGTAACATAAAATGTATCATGCCTGGGACATCCTTGTACGTAAAAAAAAATAAAAAAAGAAGCAGTTTGCCATGCATTGTCCAGTTTAAAGTATATCAAAATTGAATATGAATTAACAAATCTATCTTATGTTACAAGGAACATGGACATCCTGTTTGTAACGTGGTGCCGACCCTTATAAGTACTGGAGACATGCTAAATGCTCATTGCATGTATTCCACTTGAAGGTCTACTAAAACTGCTTATTCATCATTGCATATTTCAGTTTTTTAATTTTCAATATTAAACGGACATATGGCAATCTTGTAGTTTTTAGCAAGCATTAACATAAGGGTCTTGATTTATTAATCCAATGTCATGTTGTCTTTAAACCTGTTTGCATATGATTAAATACAATTTTGAGTTTTCATATTTCCTTATTTTACTATAGGTTTAAACATGTTGGTGCAATATAATTACCAATCACACTCCTTAGGAATCTGTATGCAGCGAGCACAGGGTAGTGAATTAGCAAATTTTTCCTTGAATAAGTGGTACCGAAAAACGGTACCATTCCCAAGGGCAAAACTGTGTCTTCTTCCCAACCAGAGTGAAAAAATTCCCAATCAAAAAAAAAATCAAGTGAAATTTTAATTAAAGAGAAGAAGTGGGGAACTATATTCTTTTAAGTGAGGTTAGTGAAATACTAGAAGAGAATGTATTCATGGTAATGTGTTTGCAATGTATTAAAGCAAACAATATCGCTTTTGTTTGATAGTGAAAAATACCCAAAAAGCAAATTTTCCCAATGAATGGGTACCGGTACCCAAAAGGGTGAAAAAAATCGCTGATTAGAATCAAAAGGCTATCATACAAGCATATATTCATCTCATATAAGCGCTATCGTTCGCACTACAGCTGTTGATGTAGATCCTAACTTTTAGTATGGTGATCCCATTTACTTCATAGTGAACAGTAACACAAATGCAGTTTTTAAGTGAAGAACATTAGCAATTACTTTAAGGGATCCAGGGATCAAAGGTCTAACTTTAGGGATCTAGGAAAACACTTGTGGGAATCTGGGAAACAACTGTCATTACTGTAATTTATAAAGGATTCGGGGAACAAACCCCCTCCACCCCATCCCTCTCCACCCTCACACACACACACACTCTCTGGGAGGGCCTCATATTGAAAGGAAACAGATGATCAAAAATAAATTCTTTTCCAGACATATCTTTTTCTTTAATATTTAAGTATGATATATACAGGGAAGACTCATAACTGTCTCAGCAATGATGTAACCAAAGCTTAACAGGAGTTATGTACTCCACTAAGTTCACTAAACATAGATACACAACTCATAATTCATCGTATATCACAGTGTGAAGACCGGTATATTTTTGCAGTTTTGCGGGCATGTCGACAACTTAGCATATTCTTGGTGTCAATGTTCTTATCTCCTTAAGTATATAATTATGATCATTATATGTGACAAGCTATATATTATTCATGATGAGGAGTCAATGATAATGAAAACTGCTATTACATTAGCCAGAGGCATAGCTGCCTTTTAATTGGACACTGGAGGTAACTGTATATGCTCAAGACAATTAAGTGGCTATAATTGAATTGAACTGAATGTTGTTTAACGGCTCATCAACACAGTATAGGTTATTTAGAGCCGCCCCAGAGAGAGGGGAAGGATACATAGAAATCCGGGAACCTGCCCTACTCTTATTATCCAATAGATTCCTATGGTTCTTTAACGTGCTCGGAGGATAGACCGATACACGGGACCGCCCGGTTTACGTCCCCATCCGACGGACGAGGCTAAGGTAAAGTGTCTTGCCCAAGAACACACCGACGGAACTCAGTGGCACCACGGAGGATTGAACCCGGGGCCTCCATGAGGACAGGGTAATGGATGCTAAAGCAGATAAATATGATTAGCAGTTTGTGTCACAAGTCATTTCCATCTCTAACGCGTTAGAGATGAAATTTCCCTTATTTGTTTAACTGGAAATAAGCGATTATTGTCAGTTTTTTAACGCGTTACTCCCGATTTAGTTAGCATTACTCCCGATTTACCTGGTACGGGTAAAAAAAATTCTAACGCCTTAGAAACTAGCTGGCCAGAACGGTCACTTACGCGTTACATGTCACATAAGTAACGCGTTCCTCAATGGATACCTAAAATCATTCGACCAATCAAAAACCTTGTTACAGTGTCTATAATTCTGTAGCCCAAACTCTCCCCCAAAGATGTCTTAATTATTAAAGGGAATGTAGCGCCACAGCCAAACTATCTTTATTATTGAGAGTTCTGAAAAAAATGAATAAAGGCGAAAGAATTTCCAAAATCGGATGATATACAAAGAAGATATTATCATTTGAAGGTTCTGTTGAAACGGACATGGAAGCGGCCATTTTGAGAGCTATGACATCACGTTTCTAAATGACCATATATGGAATATTTATAAATATGAAAAATTACTGATTAATAGGAAAAAATGACAGCTAGGTTATGAAAAATATGTATACTTAATGGCAATAATACTTTATATTACCAGTAAAGGATTTTGCATTCATTTGCAGCGACTTTCTTTGCTTTAAATGATTTTGATCAATATTCCATATATGGTAATTTGGAACTATGACGTCATAGTTCTAAAAATGGCAGCTCCCATATTCGTTTTAGAACAACCTTTAAATGGTCATATCTTTTTTGTTTATCATCCGATTTTGATAATTTTTTCACCGTTTTCCAAGTTTTTCAGAACTCTCAGTAATAAAGCTTGTTTGGCTGTGGCGCTACATTCCCTTTAATATTCAAACGATTACAGCGTATAAGACCAATATGACTTGTAAGTAATGTTTGGAGTGTTTTAATAAGAATGTCTACTAATATATGTATGTAAGATGTTACACATGAATTGTGTATACATGACAATAAATATTCAGTCATTATTCATATTCCAAGGGTCTTCCGGGTCCACTTATTATCTTTATTTAGATACTAGTTTAATTAAAAGGGTTCAACTTATGTACTTACCCCACACATGGTGCTTATGGATATAAGATTATATATTCAAAAACCCTGACACACAGAAGCTAAATGCATTATTTACCGATATACGGTGAAACTGTCCAAATGTGTATAATAATGTGCTTATCACAGACTTCACTGATAAGATCCCCGCTGAGCTATTAGCTGCAGTGAAGACGGCATAGCCTAAATGCTGGATTGGAGTCTTGGAGTCAGTGAACATTGGGGTGAATTTTCGAGTCAAGTTTTGGAGTCAGTTTTTGAGCGTGATTTTGAAGCGAGTTTTTGGAGTTTATTTTGTGGCGTTTTTTTTTTGTGTGGAAAATTTGAACTTTTTTTTCATATATATAATTCACTTCCTTTTTTGGTTTTAGAGATCACTGCATTTTTCTGTACAACAGAAATACTTTCACTGGTCATTGCTTTATTACCCCACATGTTAAAGTATAATGTTTCTGCAGGTCAGTGTTGCCACTTACCTTGTGTGAACAGTGATTATGGCAGACCAGACTAGCTACTTGTCTATCACGGATGCAAATTAACATAGCAATCATCAACTTATTTTGAAACACACCAGCCAAAAAATGCATGACCAGCATTACGAGCCTAAATTAAGTTATGATACAGTCCTACAGTATATTTAATCCCAAACCATAGAAGGTGTCTGCTCCTTATCAGCTTGGTATGTTAAACTGGTAATACCCAGTCTGCAGACACATCTTGCTATAAACATTACTGGTACTGTTATTCTCCCAGCAGGTTGGCAAAATAAACACTTGTTAATGACTCATAGACTTAGAGATTTTACTGCTCACTGATGAGCATTCACCAACTTTATGAGATGATATGGTTATGGAACCAGAATCTTGAGAAGTATAGTTAACTTACAATATGTTATAAAGCATTCATTTCATGTCACATAATGATGAGTCTACACATACAAATATGGTGGAGTAGTTGTTAAAGTTGGGAGTGAGTCTTGTAGTGAGCTTTGTAGTCAATTTTTGAAATGAGTTTGTGGAGTCTTTTTTTTTTTTTGTGAAAAATGCAATGATCGCTAAAACCAAAAGAAAGTGAATTATAAAAAAAAATCAATTCAATCCAACTCCTCCTCCCCTCACTCCCCTCCCCCACCCCCACCCCCACCTTCCAAACACACACACACACACGCAATTGAATTGAATTGGGGTTTTAAGGCGCACCAACACATTACAGGTTATATGGCGCCTAACAGGCATGAACATGCCAGGCTCATCTTCCATGTACATCGAGATAAAATATGGAAAATGGGCCTAGAACCTTCTCACCCTGAACTGCAGAGTTGCTGCAAATTCTATCGTAAAAACTCCATTTACGCTGGAGCCACGTTTATTGTTTTTCTGCCACTGCTCTTAGTGATGTGAGCGAGATGGCACCTGAAACAATGCAGGGGTCATGATGAAGACCTTTAATGAGCATGAACAAAAAATGACAAAATGAATATGAATGGGGGGGTCCTACCCCTCTGCATGTGACGGTGTGTTTGCAGTGGTTGTATTCTACCCCGGCAACCACACGGGGACACACACACACACGCAAAAACTGATTCCAAAAATAAACTCACTCCAAAAATTGACTCCAAAGCTCACTCCAAGACTCCACTCCAGCTTTTACCCCATGTCAGCGAAGACGACACCATTGTTTCAGTGTTTGTAAACTTGATTTTCATTGGTTTACGGATTTGACAAGTAACGCGTTACTTGCTGCTTCTCTCAACGCGTTACAGATATATTTCTAACGCTTTCTCTTAGAATGCAAAAAAATGATCAACAAGTTACGCGTACGTTACAGACATATTACTTTTTTATGTCTAATGCGTTACTTTTGGGACTTATGGCAAGAACCGCCACTCATACATATATCGTCTTTCTATCTGTTTTCGACCACCATGTGATTTCGACCGACGGCGGAAATTACGTCTGCGCACGTTTATTATGCAAATTTCGTCATCATATTTCATGATCGTCTGCTAAATGAATATTTCTAAACAACAACAGACAACAATTGCAAATAATAATGTTGTTTAAGGCTATGGTGAGTATGGATAATTTTCCTATGGATAGTTGATCTCTTTACCAGTGTTTTCGTCATTAAATGTATCCCATTTTAAAGCAAACGTACACAAAATAAAATATTTTATGATGCAATGATGATTTAATCCTTCGCCTTTCATTAGACATCAACAAGTTTTATTTACTCTTAAAATGAGAAGTAGTAAATTGGTAATATCAAGGATGGGGTACCTGAATAAACCATGAAGCAGTATCGGTGTTTGTGTTAAAAACATCTTGTAATTGTTATGTTAATACATTTCCTACGTGACATGTGACCTAAATTCCTGACAAGCAGACGGACATGTTTTGAAAACAGCAGAAGACAATAATTTTAATGCTCCACAGTATTGAAAAAAATCAATTTTAGGGTGATGAGGGTAGACATTTAGTCATATTTTTTTCATAAAAAATAAGTCTACAGGTTTGTTTCTTCTTGTTAAATTAAAAAATGGTTGATATTTTTTCTTTTTTTTTCTACGCTGCCAGCTAGTGTGAATTTAGGTCAACACATTTGCATAAAATTGTCCGTATGAAAATACTGCATCTCGGGATAAAAGCTATAATAAATAAGGTGATCGGAAACACATGTCGTTCCCTGGAAACAAACAAGTTGAGGTCATCCATTTACAAATGTTATCGGATGGAAAATAAACAAAATGTAATCAAAGTCGCGGTAGTTTTTGTTGCAGTTTGATTATTTTATTTTAGCTAACATCATATTATGTCAAATATATAATGTATTACTGAGATATGTAACCAACTGCCGTTAAGTGGTCGAAAACTAAGAGGTCGAGGATACTACACACATTTTCACACATAACTGACCCATTCTTCAGAGTTATGGCCCTTTTCTTCACAGAGTTACGGCCCTTGATCATGTCGAAATGAGTGAAATAAAGTTTGGGGTGGGTGTATTTATTAATATTGAAGAGCAGGCAGATTTAGCACTGTCTAGATTAATCCGAGCCTTCTCTGACAGTAAAAGCCTTTTCCCCCATTTGTTTGGTGACTTTTTAGACACAGCCAGATGAAATATCAAAATGTAAAAAGGGCTGACCACGTAAGGTCAGAGAAGGCTAGAGTGTGTCTAGATAAACATGGAAACATACTGACATGAAAGTTTTTTTATATGCAAAATTTGAAATATTCAGAATTGCATTAGTTGACTGTTCTAACTTCTAAGTTGTATCTCTTGCCATGAGGCAACATAAATCCAAGCACGTAAGTCGTTCGACTGTAAGTTGAATTTCTTAAATATACTACAAGTAGCTAAAGAATCACTCACGTTATGCTGCGTGTGGTCGTTATGTGCGCCATCATGTTGCTGTACCACATGATTCTCATGCTGGTTGTCATGGCTACCATGCTCCTGATGCTGGGAATGATCCACGTGCACGTGTTCATGGTGCGAGTGATTCATCTCTTTGTGTAAGTTTCCTGTTTCTTGGACTGCGTGATAATCACACCATTGTATAATTCAAACGAAAGTTTAAGAAATGGTAAAGTGTTCACTGATCAAATCAACATGATCAAATCACAGATTTCGTTTAAAATTAAAGTTAATATCCTGTTGGAACTTCCTGTTAGATACGCACGACTGAAGGACAACGCGGTTAAACTGATAACACTCAACTGAAACACACCTTTATTTTTAATCTGAATGTCATATTTTACATATACACCGTACGTGCAATATGTATTTCCTTGACAACTAAACACGCGTTTACTTCGTGATCCAGTGATCCATTGCACGCGGTATGTTTATAAAAGTAAACTGAAATAGAATAAAATAGCATGCAATCAAGACAGAAAAGTTCGTCTAAAATAAACAGATTTTCTCGAGTATTGAAGCTATAGGTGTGAAACCACTAATTATTTCCCCCGTAGACACCAATGTTAAAGTGTCACATAGTAATGATTTGCTGCACATTCAACTCAAGTATGGATAATGCAGCAATGTAATGTTCATATATTGACTGTTTTCATTGCTCACAAAGTGTAAGCATAGAGTCGAAATTTCGAAAATGTTCATCAGTGATCCAGTAAAACCTATGAATACGCTTCTTATACATACAACCATAAAATCGAATAGAAATGGGCAGTTTTCCCCTACTTATAATGCCCATTTCCATCAAAAAAGGAGGGATTACTTTTTATTATAGGAACTACATTCGACTACACCTCGGAGGTTAACAAGTAACTAGTGGTGGTAAACCTATATACACCAGGGGATCAACAGGTCCTTTTAAACAGTATTGTTTGTTTAACCCCGGTACACAGAAAATATTAAACTGTTTAAACAATTGTATTTCTAGATCTATGCACATAATTTATACCTAATTTAAATATAAAGGCCTAAAGCGGAAATGTATACATAGACCAGTGAATCATTGCATAATTTAATCTACGTGTATATGTCAATAGGTGACCAAGACGTGCAGAACAGCGCGTACTGAATACACGATGACTTTGCAATCACCTTGATACATTTATCAAAACAAACATTTTAAATAATTTAGTATATTGGTGCATCAACCACACAAAACAAAATCAGTATAATGCCCCCACTGGTAGCATTTCTAATCCACGAATACGTTATCCTCAGGTCACCTACCCTCGCATTTATTTGTCACCTATCCTCACATGTATTTACACAAAACACAGCTTATTTCCGGATACAAAAGAATGCATATATCATAGGTAAAAATCTAATAATATGAAATAAATAATCTATTGTAAATTTGCCTTTGGCTCATATAAACGATGTACGTGGACATATTGTAGTGTTAATAACATGTAATAAATCAATATGTTAACGCAGCTGTCTTAGTTAATGGTAACTAAGTATCAGTAATTAATGACCCAATTACTGAACCATTTGTTTATAACATTTTACTATACCATTCCCCTTGCTGCATTTGACCTAAAATTTGACCCAATTATTTAAAAGAATTTCATATTAGTATATAGTAGCTCAAAAAATCAAAATTATTGAATGGTAAACCGTCTGTTGTATAAACATTTAATTGTACTCCCAGTTGCAGACGATACATTTAACATTTCCTCCAAAGTTTGTGATCCAGTCAATAACCCCTCTTGTATTAATGATTCATTCTTTCTTTTTTCTTTTTTTTTTAAATAAAAAGAAAAAAATACTTTACTGTTACCCATTTGTTTTAAGTATTACCAATAATGCTTCCTTTTAAACCAAATATTGAATACATGAATGATAAACTAAATCAGAATCATAAAAGAAATCAATCAATAATTAAATTATAATATACTGCTTGTTTTAAGTGAAGACCAAAATGTTAAGTTTTTATCACTCCGTTACCATTTTCATATGCATTTTTTTTTTATTATTTCGCATCTCCATTTACACTTCAGTTTATCACATTTCAAAATGTTGATTTGTAACATATAACCTTTGTTGATGGAACTTAAACTGTTATCTCCCCGTGTGGTTCCGGGGCCCCCGTTTGGTTACGGGACAAAGAATAGGGCAATAGAAGGGGAAGGCAGAGGAGTAGAACACCTCCCCCCCCCCCCACCCACACACACACACTCCCCCACCCCCTGTTCATTTTATCATGTTTTGTTCATGCGCATTAAAGGTCTTCATCATGGCCCCTGCAATGTTTCAGGTGACATCATCTCGCTCATATCACTAGAGCAGTGGCAGAAAAACTATAACGTGTCTCCAGCATAAATGGAGTGTCCACAATAGAATTTGCAGCAACTCTGCAGTTCAGGATGAGAAAGTTCTAGGCCCGTTCTCCATATTTTGTCTCGATGTGCATGGAGGATGAGCCCGGCATGTTCATTCCTGTTAGGCGCCATATAACCTTTCATGTGTTGGTGCGCCTTAAAATCCAATTCAATTAAACTGTTATTGCTCAACTGTCAGGGTCTTGGTTCTGTGTCAAAACGATTAGATGTATCTAAAAACTATGATATATACCGTTTGCGAGATTGACTACAGAGAAATGTATTCGCACTCAGTGGGGTAATGACTGTCTTTTCAGTTTAGGCACATCACATTCGAAAGGTGGGGCAATATTATTTAAGAACAACATTGATTATAAAATACACACATACACGTCTGACCATGAGGGAAACTTTCTTATTGTGGACTTAACAGTAGATAATAATCGATTTACATTAATTACTTTACTAGTATATGGACCAACTCGGATTCACCTTCTTTTTTTGAGACCATTATGAATATTACAGTGAATTTTTAACAATGATAATTCATAATATGTGGAGATTTTAATATTGTTCAAGACCCATTAATAGACTATTTTAACTATAAACATAGAAATAATACAAAGGCGCAAGAAAAGGTTTTAGAAATTATGGAACGATTTAATTTATTAGATCCATATCGAGAAATTTACCCAACACTTAAGCGATATACATGGAGAAGAAAAAATCCTTTTAAACAGGCTAGACTCGATTGTTTTCTCATTAGTAAATAAATGTAAAATTGAACCAGGTTATAGGTCAGACCACTCAATGATCAATTTCAATATCTAGTTTACACCTTTTAAAAATGGAAACACAATAATTCAGGGTGACTATACCACATGACCTATGACGTCATTATTGCCAATTCTTGAAGAAAAAAATTGTAAACATTCGCCCACATTGAAAGCTTCAGAGTGCGATAAGATTTTTGTTTCTTAACCATTTTCTACCAAAGAAAGCGCATTCGAACGCAAAAAATGTACGCTACCCTCGACTGATATTATTTTTTTGTGAAAGTTGGTACTTTTGGAAAACATTCTGAAAATGAAGCGTACTTTAATTTTGCGCATATTATGAACAAAATACATGCATATACCCCGTTTTTATCACGAAAACTTCCATAATATTATTTCACATCAGGTAAGCGAAAGGGTTTTGTGTCAAAGAACCAGTTCGCAAGAATTAATGCATTTTTAAATTATGCTAATCCGTGAAGTCGATTATTTTATGCTAAACCGTGAAGTCCTTTGTGTTGTCAATTATCTAAAACTTTATAAAACATATGTTTTATCGCTATTTTGTCCGTATTCAGACTTCGTCCGTCGCTGTTGTCTTCTGTCGTCATCGTAAACATTTAAACAACATCTCTGAAACCACTGGGCGAAATTGCATAAGACTTTACAGGAACGATTTCTGGGTGGTTATCTCTCAATGTTATTCAAAATCTGGCAATCAACCCAGAACTCGGGTTGGCATGCCAACATAAGGAAAATATAGGAAGGTGGGATTTTGTCCTGTAGTTTTTTATTCCAGAAAAGTCAATTAAAAACCCTTACTAAACACAGGGCTTTATATATGACGGGGATATGACACGGCAGTACAAACGCTGTATTCAACTGAAAACACTTGTCGTCCAGGTAAGTTTATCGATTATACGCTGCATTTATCGATTTTTACTACGCTTATCGTGGCGGTTTGCGAGAGGCCTCGATGTACGGCACACCCATCTACGTTGCAAACAGACAGTATATGTCCTTGTTTTACTGATCTCTTATATATTTTACATTGCCAGAAAGCCAAATAAATAATCTTTCTAATGGTGTAATTTTATTCCAAATAACGGTAAATAAATAGGTAAAATCTCGAGTTGGAAAGGAAATATATCGCATTTTTGCTTTTCTTAAAGCGTTTACGCACATCACCGTGTGTTTATTGTTTTGGTAACATGTATTGTTTAATGAATATTTACATAAGATGCATGGTTAGAAAGCCAAATAAATAACCTTTCTATTGACTGATGTTATTTCGAACAATTTCTTCAAAGTCTAAATGACCGAGGAGAATCTCGAGTCGGTAAACAAAATAAAAGCGTTGCCGCAATAATAATAATAATAATAATAAATGCTTTATTTAATGATGGTAACTCAATCAATTTACAACAATTTTTCTCCCTTGAGACCATCAAATGAAGAAACATGTAACACACAAACATGCATGGTTATATACATACAATATTATACAATTCTGAAGAGTTTCCTGTTGTAAAATCAAAAGTCCCTATATAAAAATATTTTAAAGTACTTAACCAAATGCAAGCAAATTAAAATTAACTAGTATTACCTAAAAGATAGGAATAATATTTCTTTTTAAATTCTTTGATATGTTTGGCTTGTCGCATTGGAGGTGCGATCGAGTTCCATATGACAGCATCAGAATAACGAATACTTTGTTTGTATATACTTAGCCTATGTTTCGGGACGATTAGATCACCATTTGAACAAGTCCTTAATTCATAAGAGGAATGAACCTTTTGAAACAAAGATGTAAGATAGTGTGACGATATTGAAAATATCGATCGATTTGTTTATCGGAACAGTAAAGTACAAACAGACATGTTATGTTTTAATAAACAAATGTATTTAATAATAAAGTAAATACGGAAGATAGTTAGAGAGGAAACTTGAAATAGAAAGAAAAGAAATATCGTGGAGTTTTAGACAATCACTCAATACTAATATAAATACATTCTATTTTGAGTTAACAGACTCAAATGTCAAATACTGCAAAACGTCATATAATTCAATGTCCTTTCTCATGTTTATTCTCCTTCTATGTAATATCCATCTATATATATCACAGATATATTGATTGTTTCACCTCTCTTCTGTGCATAAGCTATATATATCACTTCACTGTACAGATTATCAACTGCTTCAACCTACATCACAAATATATCATATTGCCTGTATCATCCCTCTTCTATGTATTGGCTATCTCACTTGACTGCGATCTGTACCTTACATATACCATCACCACACCATCAACTACATCATCGCCACGAAAAAGGAGGAGACCCTATAAAATAATAAAGCATTTCTTAATATTCCAAAAGTGTGCACTTTTTATATTTGACAAAGTCATTGTCAATGTATATATAAAATAGCACAATTCCAACATTTCACAAACTACTGATACTTTAAATTTACTCACCAAACACCTTTAGTTCTAATACATCATATCTGCATATTCATTTCCTCAAGTTACTGCACCTCTTAATAGCACAACATATCCCCACCAATTCCCAACACACACTGACCACCCAAATATAACACCCAATTATCTTCTCAGTTGCACAATAGAAAAAACACTCACTGTTGTTCACTATTGCATGGTCAAAATATATGGCACATTCCTCTTAAAGGTACACTGTCTAATGTCACTTAATGTGAATTTGTTACAGATAGATTATTGACGCATTTGTAAACCTGCACTGCTTTATGAAATTGTATTCAATAATGGACATTTAACAATTTAAGCTCTAAAATAAGGGTTTTGAAGATGCATCATATGGCTTATTAAGGATGATCCGAGCAGCTCTCTTTTGGATTTTTTGGATTCTATTAATATTATTGCTAGAGCAATTTCCCCAAATAGTCTCACCATAATCCAAAATTGGTTATACATAATTCTTGTTTCATGTGTGAGAAATTTCTTGATTTTGCACAAAAGATTATTTTCGTTTGTTAAAGAAGTACAAAGATTATCAATATGGACGTCCCATGACAGTTTTTTTTCAATATATACCCCTAATAATTTTTGACTCTGTACATTTTCTATTGCTGTACTGTTAACATATAATTATTTTACTTCATTATTAAGTTTAGACAACTTTTGAGATGTACCTATAACCATTTATTTTGTTTTCATTTCATTTATTAAAATTTTATTTTGCTTAGCCCATTGCTCTGTTTGTTTGAGACTAAGCTGGCTATTTTCTTGTATAATTTCAAGATTAGGACCAGACGTAGACAATGTTACCTCATCAGCAAATATCTCTGTGTTTGCATTTTCTACATAAAGTGGTAGATCATTGACAATCAGGATAAATAGCAGTGGTCCAAGTATTAACCTTTGTGGTACCCCTGTTTTTATAAGATTAGGCTTTGAAAGCAATTTCGAAATTTGTATATTCTGGTATCGATTTGCAATCATCAAGCGGTTCTTTTTTTTCAGTCTAGATAATGTTTGTGACGATAACAATACATTTAAAAGATTTAATAAGTGAGTAAATTTAATTATCTTTTTTAACTTTTCTATAGATGTTTGTTAACAACAACTGGTAAAACCTCGACTGCATTGTGTGAGCAATTAAGAATCGTGTGATTGATGTATTCTATTGGCATATCGATTGAGTAATTAACAAACACACATGTATTAATAAAAAAAAGTAAGACCGGCAAACATGGTAATGCTAATTCAATCAACACATTATTAGTGTTTGTTTGTTTTCTTCTCGGTTTTAAAGTCGGCTGATTTAGCCTTCTAACTAGCTAAAATTGTGGACATCTAGTTGCAATGACTATAAAATGCTCTCGTTTCCAAGTTCATTGCTGCAAAACGTAATTGTAAGTATCCTTTTCACGATTTGCGTGGGTTGTTCGTGTTTTTTAATGTTTTGTTCTCAAACCAGGATGTGTGAAATTTCGATGAAAAAAGATGCCGTCGTGCAGTTTCTTGTTTGTTTGTTTTATACGCCTTTCACGTTTTTTTTTATATATATTTGTCGATCTTTGTTTATCATACAAAACATATGCAATTTGTGTTTGATGTAGTTTTTAAGTGGGTTATGACTTTGATTTCAACAAATATTTATTTGTTTAGCTTGGCCATTTCCAGGAGAGAGAAAACAAGAGACCCAAGAGGGCCTGTGGCCAAGAGGGCCTGTGGACGTTCTACTCGCTAACATGGCTCTTATAACATCAATGAAGCGAGAGACTGCCATTTAAGTTTTTTTGAAAGTTTTGGGCAAAATACAGCTTATCAACTACATCAAGGGCCATAACTAAAGAATGTGGTAAAGTTTGGTAAAGATCAGAAGAAAAATGAAGGCCCTACCGTATTAACGAGGCAAAATATAGCATTTTTAACTAAATCAAGAGCCATAACTCCTCTGTTACTGGTCCGATTGGTCCAACATAGAGCTAAAAAAAAATCAAAAAAAAAAAAAAAAAAAAAAAAATCAATAAAAATATTTTATAAAAAAAATATATATAAAAAAAAAATTAAAAAAAAAATTAATAATTGAAAAATAAAAATAAAAAAAATAAAATATTTTATAAAAAAGAAAGTCATAAAATCTGATAAAGTTTGGTAAAGATCGGATAAAAAAAAGTCTTAACGAGGCAAAATATAGCATTTTGAACTAAATCAAGGGTCATAACTCCGCTATTACTGGTCCGATATGAATGGTTTTCGAACTTGTCCTTTGTCCGAGCTTTCATTGATATTAACATACTGATAAAGTTTGTAAAGATCGGATGAACAATGAAGCCCCTATCGTCTTAACGAGGCAAACTATAGCATTTTTAACTAAATCAAGGACAAACAATAACTCCGCTGTTACTGGTCCGATCTGTCTGGTTTTCGAACTTGACCGAGCTTTTATTGACATTAACAATCTGATAAAGTTTGGTAAAGATCGGATAAAAAATAGTCTTAACGAGGCAAAATATAGCATTTTGAACTAAATCAAGGGTCTTAACTCCGCTGTTACTGGTCCGATATGAATGGTTTTTGAACTTGTCCTTTGTCCGAGCTTTCATTGATATTAAAAATCTGATAAATTTTGCTAAAGATCGGATGTACAATGAAGCCCCTATCGTCTTAACGAGGCAAAATATAGCATTTTTAACTAAATCAAGGGCAGTAACTCCGCTGTTAATGGTCCGATCTAGCTGGTTTTCGAACTCATCCGAGCTTTCATTGATACTCAAAAACCTATGCAAGTTTGGTAAAGATCAAATAATAAATGAAGGTGCTTGAGTGTTCACAAGGCTTAATATGGCATTTTTCAGCAAAACAAGGGCCTTAACTCCGTTGAAATTATTTCAATCTTGCCGGTTTCCGAACTTGTTCGAGCTTTCATTGATATAAAGACACTGGCAAAGGTAAGTAAAGATCCGATTAATATTGAAGGCCCTAGAGTGTTCACAAGACAGAAAATAGCATTTTTCAGAAAAAACAAGGGCCATAACTCTGGTGTTACTGATCCGATTTAGCTGGTTTTCGAACTTGTTTGAGATTTCATTAATATCAACAATCTGTGCGAGTTTGGTAAAGATCAAATAATAAATGAAGGTGCTAGAGTGTTCACAAGGCAGAAAATGGCATTTTCCAGAAAAAAACAAGGGCCATAACTCTGGTGTTACTGATCCAATTCAGCTGATTTTCGGACTTGTCCAGGCTATAATTGGTATTAACAATCTATGCAAGTTTAGTAACGATCAAATAATAAATGAAGGTGCTAGAGCGTTCAGAAGGCAGAAAATAGCACTTTTCAGAAAAAACAAGGGCCTTAACTCCGGTGTTACAGATCCGATTTGGCTGGTTTTCGAACTTTTACGAGCTTTCATTGATATTAACAATCTGTGCAAGTTTTGGTAAAGATCAAATAATAAATGAAGGTGCTAGAGTGTTCACAAGGCTTAATATGGCATTTTTCAGCAAAACAAGGGCCATAACTCCGGTGAAATTATACCGATCAGGCTGGTTTTCGAACTTGTCCGAGCTTTTATTAATATTAATAACCTGTTTAAGTTTGGTAAAGATCGGATGAAAAATGAAGGCCCTAGAGTGTTCACAAGACAAAGGTTAACGACGGACGGACGGACACGGACGACGGACAACTCGCCATCCCATAAGCTCTGCTGGCCCTTGGACAGTAGAGCTAAAAACACGTTCAAAAGGCCAAGTTAAAATATATATATATTGTTCAGATCAAAATCATAACCCACTTAAAAACTACACCAAACACAAATTGCATATGTTTTGTATGATAAACTAAGATCGACAAATATACAAAAATCGTGAAAGGCGTATAAAAAACGAAACTGCACGAACATCGGTCATCTTTTTTTCAATGCATTTTCACACATCCTGGTTTGAGAACAAAACACAAAATAAACCCTTTAAAATGTGCTAAAAACACGAACAACCCACGCACATCGTGAAAAGGATACTTACAATTACGTTTTGCAGCAATTAACTTGAAAATGAGAGGATTTTATAATCATTGCAATTAGATTTTGTCAACAATTTTAGCTGGTTAAAAGAGTAAATCAGCCTACTTTAAAACCGAGAAGAAAACAAACAAACACTAATAATGTGTTGTTCAAATTAGCATTACCACGTCTGCCGGTCTTACTTTTTTTTTATTGATACATGTGTGTTTGTTAATTACTCAATCGATATGCCAATAGAATACATTAATCACACGATTCTTAATTGCTCACACAATGCAGTGGAGGTTTAACCAGTTGTTGTTAACAAACATCTATAGAAAAGTTCAAAAAAGATAATTTAATTTTGCTCACTTAATAAATCTTTTAAATGTATTGTTATCGTCACAAACATTATCTAGACTGAAAAAACAGAACCGCTTGATGATTGCGGCAACGCTTTTATTTTGTTTACCGACTCGAGATTCTTCTCGGTCATTTAGACTTTGAAGAAATTGTTCGAAATAACATCATTCAATAGAAAGGTTATTTATTTGGCTTTCTAACCATGCATCTTATGTAAATATTCATTAAACAATACGTGTAACCAAAACAATAAACACACGGTGATGTGCGTAAACGCTTTAAGAAAAGAAAAAATGCGATATATTTCCTTTCCAACTCTAGATTTTACCTATTTATTTAACCGTAATTTGGAATAAAATTACACTATTAGAAAAGTTATTTATTTGGCTTTTTAACCATGCATCTTATTTAAATATTTATTAAACAATAATTGTTTAATGACCAATAAAGAAATGGTGATGTGCGTAAACGCTTTAAGAAAAGCAAAAATGCGATACATTTCCGTTCCAACTCGAGATTTTGCCTTTTATTTAACCGTTATTTGGAATAAAATTACACCATTACAAAGGTTATTTATTTGGCTTTCTGACAATGTAAAATATATAAAAAAATCCGTAAAACAAGGATATATAATGTCTGTTTGCATGTAGATGGGTGTCGCGTACATCGAGGCCTCTCGCATACCGCCACGATAAGCGTAGTAAAAATCGATAAATGCAGCGTATAATCGATGAACTTACCTGGACGACAAGTGTTTTCACTTGAATACAGCGTTTGTACTGCCGTGTCATATCCCCGTCATATATAAAGCCCTGTGTTTAATAAGGGTTTATTTAGTAAGGGTTTATAATGGACTTTTCTGGAATAAAAAAACTGCAGGACTATATCCCACCTTCCTATATTTTCCTTCTGTTGGCATGACAACTTGAGTTCTAGGTTGATTGCCAGATTTTGAATAACATTTAGAGATAACCACCCAGAAATCGTTTCTGTGAAATCTGATGCAATATCGCCCAGTGGTTTCAGAGATGTTGTTTAAATGTTTACGATGACGACAAACTACAACAGCGACGGACGAAGTCTGACGACGGACAAAATAGCGATAAAAACATAGGTTTTATAAAGTTTTTGATAATTGACAACACAAAGGACTTCCCGGATTAGCATAATTTAAAATGAATTCTTGCAAACTGGTTATTTGACACAAAACCATTTCGATTACTTGTTGTGAAATAATATTGTGGAAGTTTTCGTGATAAAAACGGGGTATATGCAATGCGCAAAATTAAAGTACGCTTCATGGATTAGCAATTTGTTCTGGTGCATTTTCAGAAGTTTTCCAAAGTGTTTTCCAAAAGTACCAACTTTCACAAAAAAAAAATATCAGTCGAGGGTAGCGTAAATTTTTTGCGTTCGAATGCGCTTTCTTTGGTAGAAAATGGTTAAGAAATAAAAAATCTTATCGCACACTGAAACTTTCAATGTGGGCGAATGTTTACATTTTTTTCTTCAAGAATTAGCAATAATGACGTCATAGGTCATGTGGTATAGTCATCCTGATAATTGCCTACTTGCAGATATAGATTATTTAAATACCATTAACAATAAAATCAAGGAGGTAAAAATGCAGTATGCACTTCCAGTCTACAATCTTGAGACTATAGAACATATTTCAGATAAAGATTTATAGTTTGTGGTTGATGATCAGCTCTTCCTTGAACCTTTATTAATGGAGATTAGAGGAAATATAGATAAAAAAATCGAACAGGAAAATCAGCAATCAAGGACGACAGTCAACCACAAACACACAAGAAAAAAGAACAAATTTAAAGAGGAATAAAAGGCCAAATAAGACATCACAAACACAAAAGAGTTGACAATAGGGCTACCGCCTTGGAGCGGTCAGTGGCAAAAAAAGGCCGCTGGGGTTTTAAACCAGGTTCTAGGGTGCACGAAATCCCGGTGCCCCGCCTGGAAATATTCTCTAACCAACAAGGCAGCATTAATAGGCAAATATAAGTAAAACACAAAGATGCTCGTGCATATATAAATACAAAAAACAATAACATAGAAAGCCACAAAGAAGATACTCAATGACTAGGAAGCAACCAGAGCAACAAAACCAATGAGGGCACGACAAGACAAGAGTGCAGACAAATATCAAATGTCACCGTCCTTTTGGGCTTTAGGTAGAGGTCATCACAGTGTACATAGCCTGTCCGATCATCGCACAATTAAAGAGGAAAGTATAGTGGCGAACTGTAAATGGGTCAACCGTCAAGCATGCAGTGCGTTGCAAAATGATAGGCTCATAACCTCTTTTGATAAACCTTTTAACAAGTTTGACAAAGATACTATGAATGTGATCATGGCCAAGGATCTTACGAATTGTGTAAATCACGTCAACATATGTCAGGTTGCGATAGTCCTTGTCGCAGAAGAGTTCTTAAATTACTTTTATATTTGGTAAGAAGATCGGGGTAATGACGATACACGTTTGCGAAGGTTTTACAAAGTTTATGGTAAGGTAACCCTGATGGAGTAGCTTTTTAGTTATACAAAGATTACGAATATTAAAGTCCTCATCTCGAGTACAAGCTCTAGAAAAACGAATAAGGTGAGACACATAGACCCCATACGAAGTTGCTCAGGGAACATCCCCCTCTAAATGGGGATAATTAACAATATCAAAATTAAAATCCTCTCTCTTGTCATATATTTTGTTAATTATTTCACCATTTACAATGGAGATATGTAAATCAAGAAAAGAAGTGTTAGTATCAGAAATATTAGCTTTGTTAAGTTATTTAGTGTATATTATTAACCATAGTAGAAAAGAAAAGATTGTCAAGGTTTAATATATCATCCAGATACCGAGAGGTGACAATACATGCCGCAATAACATCTTCCATATCATACTCGTGTTTTTTTAAAAAAAAGAAAGGGACAGTTTAGAAAATGAAAACATTAAAAACATACAACAGATTGAACTTAATATCACTAAAGACAATATACAAGAGCTTGAGAATTAAAAACAAGAGGTCAATGACTTGAAGCTCTACTGATAGGTTTTTGATAGCTAGATCAGCATTCCTGTGCAGTTTCATGAAAATCCGTCAAGTAGTATCAGAGGAGTAGTCGCTACAAGTTTCATTATATAACTCTATGTAAACAAAGATGGCCGGCAACAATGTTTAAGTCAAATCAAAATATTTTTGACAAGGATCAACATCATGTCATACTGATCATTTTAGAAAAAGTCCCATATCAATATCACTTATAGTTTTCACGAAGAAGTACCTACAAAGTTGTATTTTGAAAATCTATTTTTAGCGCCCATCTTGAATTTCCGGCCGCCTGAAATTTTGCTAGGATCAATTAGACATCAAGAGCAACATTCCTGTGAAGTTTCATGAAAATCCGTCAAGTAGTTACAGAGGAGTAGTCGCTACAAGTTTATACTAGATAACTCTATGTAAACAAAGATGGCCGCTGACAGCCATGTTTAACATCGAATCAAAACGATTTTCGACAAGGACCAACACCATGTCATGCTGATCATTTTAGAAAAAGTCTTAATATCACTTATAGTTTTCAAGAAGTAGTCGCTACAAACTTGTTTTTTGAAAATCTACTTTTAGTCGTTGTGGCCATTTTGAATTTCCGGCCGACCTGAAGTTGTTTTGCTAGGATCAATAAGACATCAAGAGCAACATTCGTGTGAAGTTTCATGAAAATCCGTCAAGTAGTTTCAGAGAAGTAGTCGCTACAAGTTTTCATTACATAACTCTATGTAAACAAAGATGGCCGCTGGCAGCCATGTTTAACGTCAAATCAAAACGATTTTCGACAAGGACCAACATCATGTCATGCTGATCATTTTAGAAAAAGTGCCATATCAATATCACTTAGAGTTTTCAAGAAGTAGTCGCTACAAACTTGTTTTTTGAAAATCTACTTTTAGTCGTTGTGGCCATTTTGAATTTCCGGCCGACCTGAAGTTTTGCTAGGATCAATTAGACATCAAGAGCAACATTCGTGTGAAGTTTCATGAAAATCCGTCAAGTAGTTTCAGAGGAGTAGTCGCTACAAGTTTTCATTACATAACTCTATGTAAACAAAGATGGCCGCTGGCAGCCATGTTTAACGTCAAATCAAAACGATTTTCGACAAGGACCAACATCATGTCATGCTGATCATTTTAGAAAAAGTGCCATATCAATATCACTTAGAGTTTTCAAGAAGTAGTCGCTACAAACTTGTTTTTTAAAATTCTATTTTTAGATTTGGCGGCCATATTGGATTTCACATGCACATGAATTTTTGCTAGGATCAACTAGACTTCATGGGCAACATTTCTGTAAAGTTTCATGAAAATCCATTTAGTAGTTTCAGAGAAGTAGTCGCTACAAAATCTCTGATCTCTAATCAGTAGAGCTAAAAATCACTAACCGATATTCGCAAAGTTAAGATGCAAGGCCATATGAAAAGATCTAGAGCACAAATTATAGAAAATGATGAAAAACCTACCAATTATTTCTGTAAATTAGAGTCACATTCTGACTATACAAGTAAAATAATACGAAAATAGAAAAAAAGTGATGGCAGATTTATAACAGATCAATTTGAAATATTAGTTGAAGCAAAACCTTTCTATCAAAATTTATATTCTTGTAAAGATTCAGAATTAAATGAAAATGGTCTAAAGGACTATGATATTCCAAAACCTAACAAAGATGAGACAAATGCTCTTGAAGGACAAATTACTGATGATCAAGCTTCAAATGCGTCAATGAAAAATAATCACAGTCCTGGTACTTCAGGATTTGGATCGGATTTTTATAGTTTTCTGGAAGAAATTAGGACATTTCATTGTAAGATCAATACATTTTGGATTTGAAAAGGGTGAATTATCAGTTACACAAATAGAAGGAATAATAAAGTGCATTCCTAAAGAAAAAAGTCTCGTTATATTTCAAAACAAGAGGCCCAAGAGGGCCTGTGGACGCTCTACTGGCTAACATGGCTCTTATAACATCAATGAAGCGAGCGACTGCCATTTACGTTTTTTTGAAAGTTTCGGACAAAAACCAGCTTTTTAACTAAATCAAGGGCCATAACTAAAGAATCTGGTAAAGTTTGGTAAAGATCAGATGAAAAATGAAGGCCATACCGTATTACCGAGGCAAAATATAGCATTTTTAACTAAATCAAGAGCCATAACTCCTCTGTTACTGGTCAGACTGGTCCAACATAGAGCTAAAAAAAAATATAAATTAAAAAAAATAAATAAAAAATAATAATAATAATAATAATTAAAATAAAATTAATAATAATACAAAAAAGACAGTCGTAAAAGCTGGTAAAGTTTGGCAAAGATCAGATGCAAAATGAAGGCCCTATCGTACGACGAGGCAAATTATAGCATTTTTAATAAAATCAAGGGCCATAACTCCGCTGTTAATGGGCCGATCTGGTTGTTTTTCGAACCTGACCAAGCTTTCATAGACATTAACAATCGGATGAAGTTTGGTAAAGATCGGATGAAAAATGAAGGCACTATCGTCTTAACGAGACAAAATATATCATTTTGAAGTAAATCAAGGGCCATAACTCCGATGTCACTGGTCCGATATGGCTGGTTCTCGAACTTGTTTGAGCTTTCATTGATATTAACAATCTGATTAAGTTTGGTAAAGATCGGATGAACAATGAAGCCCCTATAGTCTTAACGATGCAAAATATAGCATTTTTAACTAAATCAAGGGCCATAACTTCGCTGTTACTGGTCCGATATGACTGTTTTTCAAACTTGTTCGAGCTTTCAACGACATTAACAATCTGATAAAGATTGGTAAAGATCGGATGAACAATGAAGCCCCTATCGTCTTAACGATGCAAAACATAGCATTTTTAACTAAATCAAGGGCTACAACTCCGCTGATACTAGTCCAATATGGCTGGTTTTCGAACGTGTCCGAGCTTTCATTGATATTAACAATGTGGTAAAGTTTGGTAAAGATAGGATGAAAAACGAAGGCCCTATTGTCTTAACGAGGCAAAATATAGCAATATAGCATTTTTAACTAAATCAAGGACCATAACTCCGCTGTTACTGGTCTGATCTGGCTGGTTTTCGAACTTGTCCTAGCTTTTATTGATATTAACAATGTGGTAAAGATAGGATGAAAAATGAAGGCCCTATCGTCTTAAAGGAGAATTTAGCAATATAGCATTTTTAACTAAATCAAGGGCCATAACTCTGCTTTTACTTGTCCGATCTGGCTGATTTTCGAACTCATCCGAACTTTCATTGATATTAACAACCAGTTAAAGTTTAGTAAAGATGGATGAAAAATGAAGGCCCTATCGTCTTAACGAGACAAAAGTTAACAAGGGACGACGGACGACGGACGGACGGACGACGGACGGACAACTCGGCATCCCATAAGCCGAGTTGTCCGTCCGTCTAAAAACTATAGATCCATCTCATTACTAAACTGTGTTTATAAAATTGCTTCAAGTGCTATAGCTAATAGAATCAAAACTACATTACAGAACATTATAAATAAAGACCAAACAGGGTTCATTGCAGGCAGATACCTTCAGGAAATACAAGGCTTATATATGATATAATGCACTATATTATACCTCATTTGCATATTCCACTCTTTGTTTAATGTGACGTCATCCGGTCCATAAAGTTGCATATTGACCGGGCGCCCGGTCCGATAGCTATATTAACGGACGTGTGATAAAAACGACGTAAAAATAAATCATAAAACGTATTGATTTAATTTGTTGGTCAGATTCGGTATAATATAACAAATAATGTATGGTGCTTCGGTCCATATGAAGTTTATGGACTGGGCAGTCAGACCTAGAACGTTATATGGACCTCAGCTTCGCTTCGGTCCATATACAATTCTAGGTCTGACTGCCCAGTCCATAATATACAATTATGGACTTTTCAGCTGTTATACATGATGTGATATGCACCAAAAAAATCATTATTGACCTCGGCGATTTTTGGTACATATCAACATCATGTATAACAGCTGAAAAGTCCATAACTGTTTTATTATATAACCCTCAATTTATCATATTGTTGAAAACAGGTCAATATCAGAAAAAAACTGAAAACTGGTCAATATCAGAAAACTGGTCAATATCAGAAAAAAACAGGTCAATATCGCTAGATATTTTTTCTAAAAAATTACTTTTTAGCCAATGAAAACGCGTCTATTTATAGGTTATATAATAAACTTGCATATGGACCTCAGCACCATACATTATCTGTTAAATAATGCATTAGAATAAACTATACCTGAACAACGTCTTGCGAGAACTAGCAGACACGTTAGAGAGGGAGCGAAGAAAGAAGAGAAAGCCGAAGAAAGCAAGGGGACTGATTGGATTTGTCAAGGAAGAAGAAACAAGTAACACCTGCAGCCACATCAACTTCTATACTCGATGAGTATGACCAGTGGGAGATGACGGTAGACCTAGGGAAGCGACTGGTATTTCCAGACATAGTCCATACTACTCAGAGGCCAGACATAGTGATATGGTCGGCAAAGAACAAGAGACTGGTCATTACTGAACTGACGGTTCCCTGGGAAACGAGATGCGAAGAGGCCGTTGAACGTATGAAGGCGAATTACACGGAACTCATAGAACCTTGCCAACAACGAGGATGGTTCCGGTAGAGGTTGGAGAAAAGGGATTCACTGCACAATCCTTATGGAGGGTGTTAAGCAGCCTGGTTGTCAAGGATAAGGATAAAAAGGGAGCTTTGACAGGGATTTGCCAAACAACGGAGCGAGCATCCAGCTGGCGGTGGCTGAAGAGAAGAAGAGCTCGAAGCCATCAACCGATACGTATCGGTTGATGGCGTCGAGCCAAATGTTTCGATCACCACTACGGACCCGCCGCCCTGAGAGTATCCTGGGATTAAAGGATTGAAACATTTGTTGATGGGCGGTTCCAGGCTGACGATGTCGGTTGACTTGTGCAGTGATAACTGTATCTATATTTCTTATCTGGGAAACCAGTAACGTCCAGGAAAGACTGGATGGCAACCGAGGATATATTGGTGACACTGGAGAGACAGGTAACGTCAGGATTAGACTGAACAAGGGGCATCAGGGGTAGCATCCCAAAATGCAGTCTTCGCAAGAGGACACCCAAACCACAGCTATATACTCGAACACAGAAGAACACCTCAGAGTCTTCCGATGGGGTGGGTGGGGTGGGTGGATGGAGGATGAAAGACTCATACGGACGGATTCACAGGTATCGAGATTCACAGATATCGACATTTACTGGAACAACAGCAGTTGTGAAGTGGGACTCCGGGAACAGCGTGATGGCCATAGGGCACAGCTTACAACATTGAGGAAGGCTGAGAAGATCCGAGAGAATAGGAAGAAGAAAGCAAGAAGGCGTGCTGAGTTTATTTCCAACCCATATAAGTTATCCAAGAAGCCCCTAGACAAAGAACGGTCATGCAAACTAGAGCGTATATAGTATGGAAGAAATAGAACAATACCCAAGGGAGACACACTTAGACCCAACAAGGGACCAACTCCTAAGTAACTGTTCACGGATTGAACCAGTGCCCGTTCCACACCATTGGATACTACTGAACCAAATGTGAAATAGGTTATAAAGAAAGCGAGATCTGGATTAGCTCCAGGACCAATGGGATCCCATATAAAGTGTATAAGATGTGTCCTAGACTTTTGCGCAGCCTCTGGAACCTACTGAAGGTTGTGTGGAGGAAGGGAAAGGTACCAGATTGCTGGAAGCTAGCAAAGGGAATATTTACACCCAATGAGAAGGATTCCAAGACAGTCAATCAGTTTAGGACGATTTCGTTACTGAATGTTGGTGGGGGATATCATCTGCTGTCCTGGTAAGGGTAATGTAATAAAGAGAGCTGTGACAGGAATTTGCCAAGCAGTGGAGCGAACGTCCAGCTGGCTGTGGCTGAAGAGAGGAGAAAAGCTGGAAGCCATCAACCGACACGTAGTGGCTGATCACCACTACGGACTCGCCACCCAGAGAGTGTCCTGGGATTAAAGGGTCGAAACACTTGTTGATTGGCGGTTCCTGGCTGATGATGTCGGTTGATTTTTGCAGTGATATAACTGTATCTACACACACTGTTATTAATTGATTTTGAAAAAGCTTTTGACTCTATTTCTTGGAACTTTAATTACAAATTTCTAACTTACTTTGGATTTGGAAGTTCGATAATATCATGGGTAAAATTGTTCTATAAATATGCAAAACTAGCTATTAATCAGGAAGATAACTTATCTTATTTTTTTACTATAGGACATTGTGCTGAAATTCTAGTATCAAAATCAGAAATAATAAAAACATTAAAAGTATTACCATCGGCAACACCGAATATAAATTATCCCAGTATACCTCGGCTTTCCTTGATGGATCTCAACAATCTCTAAATGAAACGCTTAAGGAATAATAAAAGTATGCTAAATAATCTGGTCTTAAAGTAAATTTTGATGAAACACAAGTTATATGGATTGGTTTAAAATGAAATACAGTAGCAATACAATAAAAACAAGATGGAAACTGACATGGGGTAAAACTGAGTTCAGGTTGTTAGGAATTACATTTAATACTGATTTAAACAAAATGTCTAGCATAAATTACAAAAAAAATATAGAAAGAAAATGTGAAAAAGAAGAGTCTTAACACCGCTTGGGAAAATAACAGTTATAAAATCATTGTTACTTCCAATATTAAACCATTTATATATCGCATTACCAAATCCAAATGTAATCATCACTATTATTTTATAACTTTTTGTGGGAAGTACCTTCAAAAATAAAACATACAGTACTTGTCAAACATTACTTTGAAGGCGGGTTAAACATGATAAATCTTAAGGCATTTAATATGGTCCTTAAAGTTATGATAAGAAGAATGATCTTAAAAGAAGAAATTTGGAAAAATATAATAGAAGAACAAATGAATATAAAAGACATAATCAACTTAGGAAACAATCATCCAAGTTCATTAATGAAACAAATAACAAATCCGTTTTGGGCAGATGTACTAGAATTTTATTCATTTCAAAAAATGAACAAACCTTCAACTGAAGAGGACTGTTTGAAAATCTCTATATTTCTAAATGACGAGATTTTAATTGGAGGAAAACCATTCGTTTATAAAGCATGGTATAATAAAGGAATTATTCATATTAATGATCTATTTAAAGATGATGGCACTTTTCTCTCTCAGTTGGAATATGAACAAAGATTTAGAATCAAAACAAATTTCATTCGATACAATGGTATGGTAAATGCAATAAAACATATTTAATGAAATATAATATTACTCTAATTGAAACAAAATTCAAAATCCTGTACTGCCATATCATATATGCACTATATTGAAATCAACAACAGGATGTCAAGATATGTATAATATTTTTAATCAAAATGATGAGACATCTTCTTCAAAGGAAAAATGAGAACAACTATACAATACTGATAATGAAACATGGGAAGATATTTACAATGCACCATTTAAAAATAACTACAGTACATCCTTACAATGGCAAATAAAAATTAATCATAGAATTCTTTCAACTAAAAAGTATTTGTATACAATTAAAATTATAGGTAATCCTCTATGAACGTACTGCCAACAAGAAGAAACTTTAATCCATCTGTTATGAACATGCTAAGCAACTAACTTTTTTCTAAATCAAGTTAAAATATTTCTGTTATCCTGTTATTGGCGAAATTTATATTTTCTTATCTGTTTTTGTGAAAAAATATTTGCTCCAAAAAGAAATTCATGTTTTTAATATCAACTTCCAGTGGCGTTATTTCAAGTTCTTCATATATCATACGAGTAGTGTTGATTTATTTAAATTTACAATACGTTTAAGACATTTTAACTGGAATATTTCAATAATGTCAACATTTCCTATTCCCATAGTTCACATCCATATATGAGTATTGGTTTTTAATAAAGGTTTATGAAATAAGTCTACCTGAAGGTCAAATGTTAAGTTCAATGCTCTATTTTCTTTTAAACTAATAGTACATGGCATTGTTTGTCTGGTGTGCAATATGTTTTTCCGTTTTAACAAAACTTCCTGTTCTGGATAGAAAAATGCCAAGACATTTATAGTCGTTCATGAATGTATATTATTTCCTTTGTATTTGAATTCTTTATTATATTTTCTACATTTAGATCCAACTATGACAATTTGGTTTTGTTTACATTGAGTTAATTAAGTCCATGTATCACAATATTTTTCACAATATAAGCAAGTTTGTTTTTGAATGTCATCAGCATTACTGCTTATAAGTACAGTGTCGTCAGCATATAATACGATAACAATCTTGACATACGTAAATAGCATTTTTCAATATATTAGTATATAATATGTGCATTTTGCTGTAATAAAACGTTTTCTACATCGAAATTAACAGTGGAGATAAAGTGTACCCTTGTCTTACACCTATCATGCATAGAAAGAAAGAAGTATCTTCCATAGATTTTACTCTTGATTTAATGTAACTATACACGTTTTTAATCATTTATGCATTAGGTTAAGTTTTATTGGTTTTACCATAGTCATTGCCTCCATACGGTATCAAACGCTTGTTTAAAGTCTATGAATGTACTATATAGTTTTTCCCTTTTGTGAGTTTAATATTTCTGTAAGGCTTTGTAAGAAATTTAGACTTTTCCTTGTGAGAGCCTGGCAGATATTTATGATATCATATGCATCAGCAAAGTTGGAGTCTATTATTTATTATGGCTGTAAACAATTTTCTGATATGGACCGATGCGGTATTTCCGTAGACTAATGTTCATAGTGGATAATTATCAACTCTTAACAAAAACGACTAGTTTACTTACGTGTTTTTACATCATGATATCTCATTTAGACTCAGACGGTCTGATTAACTAAAACAGTTTTTATGAACTGACTTGCGTTTTGCTGCAAACCAACACTGAATAAACAGTTCATATGGCGTCTAGCAGGAATGTACATTTCAGAGCCAGTCGCAAACTGTCTCCGTTAATTTGTATTAATTTTTATTGAACTTGATCCAACCAATAACAGGTAATTATGCGACTGGTTAAATACCACAATACAGTTCAGGACATGCATGGTTCGTGATCTTGTTCAAATGTTTAGTAATGCTATCTAGTTCTGTTTAATAACATGGGTTGATACATAAACACTCAACAAGTACCGGATTTGCGGTTATATGTAATTATGCTTTTTATTCCCCCCTCTGTCAGTCATTCCGTCAGTCCGCAGTTCGTGTCCGGACCGCAACGTCACAACCCCTGCACGGATTTGTAAATAACTTGGCACAAGTGATCACCATAACAAGACGATGTGTCGCGCGTAAATCCAGGTCCGTACCTCAAAGGTCAAGGTCACACTTGCAGTTCATAGGTAAAAATTTCCGTCCGTTTGTCAGTCCGGCAGTTCGTGTCCAGACCGTAACGGCACAACCCCTAAGGGATTTTTAAATAACTTTGCACAAGTGATCACTACAACAAGACGATGTGTCGCGCGCAATACCCAGGTCCGTACCTCAAAGGTCACTTGCAGTTCATAGGTCAAAAACAGGTACGCATTTTCGTGTCCGGACCGTAACGTCACAACCCCTGCATGGAATTTTAAATAACTTGGTACAAGTGATCACCATAACAAGACGATGTGTCGCGCGTAAAACCCAGGTCCGTTCCTCAAAGGTCAAGGTCACTCTTGCAGTTCATAGGTCAAAACAGGTACGTAATTTCGTGTACGGACCGTAACGTCACAATCCATGCAGGAATTTTAAATAACTTGGCACAAGTGATCATCATAACAAGACGATTTGTCGTGCGCAAAACCCAGGTCCGTACCTCAAAGGGCAAGGTCACACTTGCAGTTCAAATGTCAAAAACAGGTAAGCAGCAATTTCGCGTCCGGACTGTAACGTCACAACCCATGCAGGGATTTTTAAATAACTTGGCACAACTGATCACCATGACAAGACGATGTGTCGCGCGTAAAACCCAGGTCCGTACCTCAAAGGTCAAGGTCACACTTGCAGTTCATAGGTCAAAACAGGTTCGCAATTTCGTGTCCGGACCGTAACGTCACAACCATGCCGGGATTTTTAAATAACTTCGCACAAGTGATCACCATAACAAGACGATGTGTCGCGCGCAAAACTTCAAAGGTCACACTTGCAGTTCATAGGTAAAAAAACAAGTACGCAATTTCGTGTCCGGACCGTAACGTCAAAACCCCTGCAGAAATTTTTAAATAATTTGGCACAAGTGATCACCATAACAAGACGGTGTGTGTCGCGCGCAAAACCCAGGTCTTCAAGGTCACACTTGGAGGTCAAAAGTCAAATCGTGTCCGGTCAATAACTCTGGCATTCATAGACGGATTTTCAAATAACTTGGCACAAGTTCTCATCACAACAAGACGATGTGTCGCGCATAAAATCCAAAGCTGTGGCCCAAAGGTCAAGGTCACACTTAGAGGTCAAAGGTCAAATCGTGTCCGGTCAATAACTTGTGCATGCCTGGACGGATCTTCGCATAACTTGGCACACGTGCTCACCACAACCAAACGACGTGTCACGCACAAAATCCAGGTCCTTGGCCCAAGGTCAAGGTCATACTTAGAGGTCAAATGTAAGTTCGGGGGCATTTGTCACTAACAGTGATATTTCTTGTTTTAATCTAAATCGTGAGTATCACTACTTATAAACTTACTACAAATCCTCAAAATGTTTGAAAAATCTAAGTATTTTGTTATATGTTTGTCCCATGGACCAGCTTTTTTAACATTTATCTTATAACTCTACATAAATTGTTTTTGTGTTTACTCAACGTCAGGTGCGTGCGTATTCCTCTGCTCACATGAAGGGTAAATCCACAAGTTTAACATAATCCAAAATGTAAAACAGAGTCTAGACAACCGTCAAAAGATTGTATGAAAATAAGTTTCAATAAAACTCGCTTTACAAGGCGGAATCCCTACTGTCAACCCTTTTCTGCTTGTGGTTTTTCATACTTTGCTTTTTTTCCCCTTGCAATTGTAGTTTGTTTTGACTCGGTGTTCTTGGTTGACTGTGCTCTGTGCTAGCTACACTTCCTTATCGACTTTTATACCTACTTTCATATATACTACTCCGTTGCTTCTGCCATTGTTATATATGCTCCTACCATTGTAAATGGAATGTACACGTTTTGCCCAATGATCTATGATGTTCTAACAGCCCAATGATCTATGATGTTCTAACATAACATCAGAAAGAGCATTCATGATAATGAACTGGCAGAGGAGTAATTCTGCCCCTCAGCAAGCCAGGTATAATAGTCACATTCACGGAATACATTCAACCAAAACCATTCATTCAAAACAACATCAATTGCAAGGGTAAATAGAAACAAAGAATGCGACACCTCAAATATAAAAGGGTTGACAATAGGTGTATCGCATTGGGACCGTCATTGGCAAGGATACCATTTGGAGGTGTATTTGGGGGGTCAGGGGAAGAGGTTAACCCAGGTTCTAGGGTGCACCAAACCATACTCTTACCCTGTTGTAGTACCAGTTAAACGGGACGGTCTCAGTACAGAAAAATCCCCGTCAGGCTAAATCCTCTAAACACTAGGCAGCATTAATGGGCGATATAAGTAAAACACAAAGATGATCATGGAACTATGAATATCAAAACAAAAGCCTAGAAAACCAGAAAGTACTCGGTGACAAACAAAAATAGTTGAGGGCATAACAAGACAAAGCTGAAGACAAACATTATACATTTCCATACCATTTCTTATTATCGGGATTGTGGTGAGCTTACACCTCACTTCTATCAGTCTGGTGGAAAGAAGATGCGATAGATTCCAGCACTTCTATCAGTCTGGTGGAAAGAAGATGCGATAGATTCCAGGTCATTGTCCTTTCGGAAAAATCGTATTTGTTTTTAAGCTATCTAGCCAGGACTGGTGATAAACACGTGTAACAGTAGATATACAAGTCGAACATGAAATGAAGTATTCAAGGACCACATTCAACCAAAATAACGCATGGAAACTATCAAACATTACAAAGATAAATAAAAGCAAGGTAAATGACATCACAAGCATCAAAGGGCTTTCAGTATTCATTGACAATAGGGCTACCGCCTTGGAATGATATGTGACCAAAAGGACGCAGGGGGTTTAAACCAGGTTCTAGGGTGCATCAAACCTTACTCTTACCATAATTTATCCCAATTAAACGATACAGTGTAAGATGAAATGTGCATGTTGTTGGGCAGCGAATTCACTCCTGTCTGTTTTATTCGAAAGTCCGTGTATTCAAATACCTAATCTATATATCGATACAGGTGATACTCATAGGCTCCTAGTTATTTGAAAGTCGTATCTATTAAGTTCCAACACTTTTAAAATGGATATGGATTCGACAGATCCTACTCAAAATAGTGGAATTGATGTATCCCACCGCTGCCGCCTATGAAGCGTCTCCACTCTCTTGAAGAGATATCAGAAGAAACACACGAGTAAATCAACACGATTATTTATTTAACAGAATTCAAAACATAATCTGTAACTAAAGTAACTATTCAACCATTAAACATGCAAGACGTTGCAAGGTTATAGGGTCATAACATATTTCATAAATCGTCTATGCAGTTTGATAAAGCTTGTATGAAAGTGAGCATGACCAATGACATTACGAAGTTGGTAAATCAAGTCACCATAGAAGGCAGTTTGTCCTAGTCCTTGTCGCAGAATAGTTGGTCAATTACTTTTCTATTTTAAAAGAGTAGAGCCGGCTTACGATCATAAGCATTTCCAAAGGGTTTTCGATGGTAACGGTAGCCCTAGTGGAGTATCTATTTACTATTTATATAATGTTCTCAACTCGACTAGAAGCTGCGAAATAAAATATAAGTTGAGAAATAAACTGAACCAAACAGCTAATGCACCAGTAGACAATAACTTCAATATCTCAATAATAATCCTGTAATTCATATATTTAATTTATTTATTTTTGAAAAAAAGAGAATGTTTATAACCCTAAAACTTCAATGCCGATGCATTGTTGTAATGATTTATTATCATGAATAAATAATCTTTTTATTTTATGTTAATATGTTAATAAACATATATTAACCTAAAACTAGTCAAAATACACTCCATTTCGGTCCATTTCGGTAAATTAAAAATGGAGTAGTCACTTGTAACCCTTGCCTGACGAGCAAATAATGGGCAGTGCTACGACTGATTGACCAGTGTCAGAATAATGTGACTGGGTGGGTGGGGGTGGGGGTATCATGTCTACTACGGCGTGGTATTCCAGTGTGGCAGCACTATAAAGAAACCATTGAGTTCGCTGCTTCAAGTAGACATATCATCACATCACACAACAACACACAGATAAAAGTCCAGATATTGTGCCTATAATCGTCGGTTAGGACGCCTGTCGTAGGTGGAGGGACTATAATCCTTAGAAATACACACACACACACACTGCATTTCCCATAGGCCTCCATTATAGCCTTTTGGCCTACAACCCCTATTTATATTTAAGAACGGATGATAAAACCTAACTTTTTTTACCTTTTTTTTTTAGAGACACTCAAAAATGACTAGCAAATTGGGAGTATTGTATTGCTTTCAGTCTCTAATATTGCACTGAAGATGGGCACCCCCAGAATGGCAGTAAAGAAATTTTACTTTTTGCAAATAATACTCTCAGTACAATTGTACCCATAAAATGCAAATTTCAGTCAAAATGTCCTAAATGAACATGTTTTATGTTGGAAATATATTTGTTGGATGTTTTACGGGGATTTTTTATGATTTGGATAATTTAATCCAATCAGAATCTACCTTACAATCTGACTATATGCCCTAATAGACCTATACTTTTTTCAACAAATCAGAAGCCCCAAATCAATAGCGGTTACAGGTATGTGACCTTATAGCGTAAATGAGTCTCCATTGCCCTTCCATAGTAAAGTTAGAATGTTGACCTGTTAAAAACTCAAACCTGGTTAGAATTCTGGGAAACTTTATCATGCAAATAAACATATCTGCTATTAAACATCAACAAGGAAATAGGAGGTTTAATACCTTCTAAGAAACATTTCTTCAGTTGTATACTAACACCGGGTCAGAGCTATTTTTACCCCTTGCAATTTCGTATCCTGTCTACTTTCACTTCTGAAATTTATATCAAAAACTGTCAAAAACATGATGAGCTCCCTTTTCAAATATCAACAACATGTCCAGAATACAGTTACAGCCAGAAATTAACAGGAAATTGCACTACAAAAAGGTTTAAAAGAAAAAAAAGATTAGCACTCTTTTATACAGGACAGAATTACTTTCGATGCACCAGGCAAGCACATCCGGCTGATTTAGTGGAATTAAACCATCACATTTGCAACGTCATATACCATACAATAATACGTTTTGTTTTTTGGCTTTTTTTGTGTGGCTTTTTATGTCTTTTAAAAATAGATATGTTTAAAACTATTGTTTTCTACATAAATTGCATTAAACTAACATTGACACATTGAACTAACATATTACTAACTGTTGATTGTGTTAAATAATTGAACATTCTCATTTTCATTTTTTGTTTAATTATATGCAAGTCAAAACGATACTGGATTAATAAATCGAGGTGCATCCTTATTATTATGTTAAGCTATGAAACTTATTATATGCGTCCCGCGTGGCAATCTTGACTTTGTTAGACTTGTTAACACGTTTATTTAATAAAGATCGTATTCGAGCGATTATGACCAAGGATCGTACGATGTTTGTAAATTACGTCATCATAGAAGTCCGGCTGTGCTAGTCCTTGTCGCAGAATAGTTGTTACATTACTTTTACGTATAAAAGTAGATCAGGGTTTATACGATAACACAATTTTTCAAAGGTTCATGGTAAAAATCCTTTCTTTTCTACTACGGTTAATACTATCATTCTATCCTAACGAACTTCAACTAAACAAAACGAACATTTCTGAAACTGTCGCTTCTTTTCTTGATTTAGATCTCTCTATTGAAAATGGTGAAATAATTAGTAAAATCTATGACAAGAGAGATGGTTTTAATTTTAATATTGTTAATTATCTCTCACTTAGATGTGGATGTTCCCCGAGCTACTCCTTATGGTCTATGTTTTGCAACTCATTCATTTTTCTTGAGCTTGTAGTCGTGTTGAGGACTTTCTCTTTTCATACTTTTCAATAGTCGTAATATTTGTATAACTTAAAAGCTACTCCAGCAGGACTACCCTTACCATAAACTCCGAAAAAAAGTTGCACAATTTTATTATCGTAAATACAGATATATAAATCGAACAGGAAAATTAGCATTCAAGGACGACAGTCAACCATATATATGTGTAAGAATTGAAAAAAGCAACAGAGAAATATGGTAAAAAAAATAAAAAAATAGTTTCAAGTGGGGGTGGGGTGGGGGAGCGGGGGGGGGGGCAGAGATGGGAGTGAGTTGGGGGCGGGGGGGGGGGGAGGGTGCAACATATATTTGTAAGAATTGACTAAAACAACAAAAGAAATATGTAAAAAAAAAAACAGTTCTAGTGTGGTGGTGGGGGTGGGGGTGAGAGGCGGGGTAGGTGGGGGGGGAGGATGGGAGAGGGCGGGGAGGGGAGTGGGCAACATAAATGTGTAAGAGTTGACAAAAGCAACACAAAAATATGTAAAAAAAATAGTTTCAAGTGGGTGGGGTGTGGGGGAGCAGGGGGAGAGGCGGGAGAGGGTTGGGAACGGGGGGAGGGGTAACATATATGTGTAAGAATTGACTAAAACAACAAAGAAATATGTAAAAAAAAAAAGAAAAAAGTTTAAAGTGTTTGTGGGGGTGGGGGTGGGGGTGGGGGTAGGGGGTGGGGGAGGAGGGTTGCAACATATATGTGTAAGAATTGACAAAAGCAACACAGAAATATGTAAAAAAAAAAAAAAAAAAGTTTCAAGTCTGGGGCGGGGTGGGGGGTGGGGGGGGGGGGTGATCGGGTGAGAGGCGGGGGTGGGTGGTGTGGGTGGGGAGAGTTGCAACATATATGTGTAAGAATTGAGTAAAACAGCACAGAAATATGTAAAAAAATATAAAAAAATTCAAGTGTGGGGCGTGGTGGGTGGGGTGATAGGCGGTGGGGGGGGGGGGGCGAGGGGGGGGGGGGGGTGTGTGGCGTGGAGGGTTGCAACATATATGTATAGGAATTGACAAAAGCAACACAGAAATATGTAAAAAAAAAAAATAAAAAAAATTAAGTTTGGGGCGGGGTGGAGGTGGGGCGGGGGGGGGGGTGATGGGGTGAGAGGCGGGGGGGGGGGGTAGTAGTGGCGGGGAGAGTTGCAACATATATGCGTAAGAATTGACTAAAACAACACAGAAATATGTAAAAAAAAAAAAAAAAAAAAAAAGTATGGAGTGGGGGCGGGGGTAGTGGGGGGGGGGGGGGGCAGGGAGGAGGGAGCCCATGCCCCAAAGGGTGAAGTAATAAGATGCATAATGCTATAACAAATCCCAAACCAAAATTATAGATATATACATGCTTACATGCAAACCTAGATCTGCCTTTATTGCACATTTTATGGGCCATCACAATTTGGGTTCCATGGGAGCCCAGAATTTGCAGAAGTCAAAATTACTTATCCAACCCGTTACAACATACTATAAGGAAACCAATTCCAAAATTTAGTTTAGCTAGGACAAACAATGTAAGAGCTAGATAGACCTGTAAACACAGCTACACGCAAAATTTGATGTGAAACAGACATATTTTAAGGGCTATCAGAATCTGGGTTCCATGGGAGCCCAGGGGTTACAAGAACCAAAATTACTTAAGCAGACCTTACGATAATGCTATAAGGAAGCTAATAGCCGAATTTGGTTTTGCTAGGGTAAGAATTGTAGGAGATATAGACTTGTAAACACAGCTTACACGCAAAATTTGATGTGAAATGGGACACATCATAATTTGGGTTCCTGGGGAGCCCATGGGTTACAGGAACCAATATTGCTTATGCAGCCCTTAAGATAATGCTACAAGGAAGCCCATGAACAAATTTGGTTGTGGTAGGATAAGAAATGTAAGAGATATAGACTTGTAAACACAGCTTACACGCAAACCTTGATGTGGGACGCCGACGCCAACGCCGACGCCGACGCCGGGGTGATTACATAAGCTCTCTTATTCTTCGAATAGTCGAGCTAAAAAAACAATAGTCTAGAAAGCCACAAAGAAGGTACTCAATGACTTGGCAGAAGCCAGAGCAACAAGAGAATAAACCATTGAGGGCACGACAAGACAAGTAACCCTGATCTACTTTTAAGATATAAAAGTAATTTAAGAACTCTTCCGCGACAAGGACTGTCACAACCCGTCTTCTTTGGTGATGTGATTTACAAACTTCGTAAGATCCTTGGTCATAATCACTTTCATACAATCTTTCATACATTCTTTAATAAAAGTGTATGACCCTATCACTTTGCAACGCACTGCATTTTTAGTGGTTGACTCGTATACAGCTCGCCACTATGCTTTCCTTTTTGATTGTGCGATGACCGGATAGATTGTGTACCCTATGATGACGTCTACCTAATCCTTTCAAACTTTCAAGACAATATTTAAGACAAACATCAAACGCTACCGTCCCTTGAAATTCAAAGGGCGGTAGCGTTTGATGTTTGTCTTAAATCTTGTCTTGTCGTACCCTTTACGGTTTGTTCTCTTGTTGCTTCGGCTTCTGCCAAGTCACTGAGTACTTGCTTTGTGTCTTTCTGGGCTTTTGTTTTTTATATTAAATATATACATGATCCTTTATTGTTATATTGCCAATCAATGCTGCCTTGTTGTAAGAGAATATAAACTGGCCGGGATATCCTTATTTACACCGTCCCGTTTCATTGGATTACTCTAGGGTAAGAGTGAGGCTTGATGCATCCTAGAACATGCTTTAAACCCTGCGGCCTTTTTTGCCACTGACAGTTTCAAGGCGGTAGCCCCGTTGTAAACCATTTTATGTTTGTGATATCATATTTTGCTTTTATTCATCTGTGTAGTTGTTGTTTGTTTATGTGCGTGTTTGTGGTTGACTTTGGTCCTTGAATGTTACATTTCCTGTTCGACTTTTATAAACAAATGTGCCCCCTTTTTCCACAGACCAGTGCAATGCGAGACCCCTTATTATCAAACCTAGTATGTTTGTGATTTCTTAACTTTACGTTAAAATATTTTTTTCAATATCTAGATCTATATCTAATTGTTTAAAATGCATATATTTTGCTGTAATTGCAACATTTCCGGTTCGATTTTTATTAGGAATACACGAACTTGATGGAGTCTGTGTAGTGCAGTGCTATAAATACCCTACGTATGTTCATTATGTTTTGTTAACCTGATGAAAGAGTAACACAGTTTAAAATATATAATATATATATAAACCATGCTTGCGAGAAAAGCAATTCTCTTTTGTATACATTATACTTTTTCATTGAAGGTGTGAATGTGTTTCATTACAATGGTATTTGTTTCATGTTTTCATAGTTAAATTTTACATACATATAACAAATGATAACACTGTGCTTTTGTTTTCCATATTTTCCATTTTTAAACGCAATTGCTTGATGATTAAAAAATACCTTCACCACCAAAGAAACAATATAAAGAACATAATATAAAATACTGTATAGATACTTAACATACTACCTTAATTTGCTGAAACTTTTGTATTTTGATATTCATAATAATTATTGTAAATTTAAGATGTTATACAGAAAATGAGGTTTGTCATTGCTTTTCCTAAAATGAGTTTGTGCATTTATAACTGTATTGTCAACCTATTGTATTGCACTTATTTTGTCATCAAGTTATATATTGTTTTGAAAATGTATATAATGTTTTGACATGTCGACATGTACATTGATTACGAGACATTTTGTTTTTGACTAGGCTTAAACTGCAGTAGGCCATATAAAATAGGTTTTTTTTCTATCTTTATTTTATTTTTTCTCCTTAAAAATCATATTAACTCAGAGATTTATTCCCTTTTGGGAATGGTACTGGTCTTCATTCAATTGGGAAAATTCGTGGCATTTTGCCTTAATTTGGGTATTTTCACTACCAAACAAAAACAATATGGTATGCTTAAATACATTGCAAACACATTACCATGTATACATTCTCGTGTAGTATTGCATTACCACCATCTAAAAGAATATAGTTCCCCACTTCTTCTCTTTAAAAGTTTCACTCATAATATTTATAAAAAAAAAAAGAGAAAAAAAAAGAGGGATTTTTTTCCACTCCAATTGGGAAAAAAACATATATTTTGTCATTGGGAATGGTACCGTTTTTCGGTACTACTTGTATAAAGAAAAAACACTAATTCCTTTTTTCCCCATATCTATTTTAATATATAGATCTATATTGGAACCAAAATCAGTATAACCTCTGGGCGTATTTCCCTTATCTATTAAATGCTATTTTTAGTTAAGTAATTAACGCAACGTTGCAATAATGCTCAGCCTACCACAGGGGCTATTATAAACTTGGGCACAATGATAAATTGTACGAGGAGGTGGGTTCATCAACGCACCGCTTTTAGCGTGGCAAACAGTGAACTTACCAAAATCGATCAGTCATTTTTAAAGCACATATGCTAAATCATGCTACTATTTGAATACATGTTATGTTTCAAAAACAACAAGTTAAACAATCAATGGCTTTACATGAAATATTGAATTCAACTTACTTTGGATGTACGTACTGGTAAACAATATATCCTGTGCTATATTAAAAATAATGCTCGAGCATATTAACGCTGGTCCGTAGGCGTAGTGCATAAAATACCAATATCTACCCAGAGTTGTCGTTCCACACACACACACACACACACACACACACACACACATCTGTCATCGCAGTGGCGTAACCAGAAAGGATTTTTTATCGAGGCACACCCATGTTAGAGGGGTCCGGAGGCATGCCCCCTCCCCAATTCGTTGGAGGGGTCCGGAGGCATGACCACTCCCCCCACGGATTTTTTTTTTTTAAAGAAGGGATTTGGTGGTATTTGGCGAACAACTGAGAGGCAGTGGCGTAAGCAGAAAGGATTTTTTACCGAGGCACACCCATGTTTGGTGGGGGGATGGGGTGGGGGCCGGGGGCATGCCCTACCACGTAATCTTTTTTTTTCAATGATGCGATCTGGTGGCATTTGGCGTACATCTGAGAGGTATATTGTTCCTGAAATTTTAGGGAGAATTGATGACATAGTTTTCATACTTTGCTGTTTATATGTAAATACAAAGAGATATAATTATATGTTTTACAACATTACTGGTAGTTATCTTATATTCATGACGAAATAAACATGCTATATAAAGTATACAGTTATTTCATGGGTATTTTGGGAACAGTCAAAACGGGGACGACTTTAGACAATACGTAGGCCTATGTCTGCTTGGGAATCTATTTTCCATGTCTGGAGTGTAAACCAGTAGCCTAAGGCATTATATCTACATTAATGATAATAATGCATGTGTAACGTTTTGCCGATATACAGCAATATATATAATTTTCCTTGGGGCTTTCCTAGCCGTTGATTAGTACAAATATGTACAAAACAATGTTTCTAAAGATGATTTTAGCAATGTTTTCAAAACTCCAATCAATTGATTACAATCGGACGAGGCCACAACTACCTCCGAATTAATCAAGCGTTGTAACACACTCCCTACTATAGTTAACCTATCTGTCGTCTACGAACTGGAGTTCCAGGCGCACATTTCTAGCCACACATATCTATAGCACACTTCTATAGCGGTAACACTTCTATAGCGCCAGCACCCTTTAACAACACCTTTATCAAGGAAGCTGTACTTCTCAAGATCGCTACAGGTGTGTCATACAGATCCCTATCAAAGAAGCGGGGCTTCCAATGACAAGGCTCTAACTCAAGGACAGCTACAGCTGCAACCCGTTCACTAAGCCCTATGCTAACATATACCCTCTCAAGGAAGCGGGGCTTCTCGAGAGAACCCGAATATAATGTTTGATAGTGCTTTCGGCCAAAGTCCCAGCAAATCACAATGCTTTAAAATAAGAGCAGCATTTAATTAACATATGCCGATGTTAACCTTCGGACACTCAGACATGAAGTGCCCAAAAAGTACTACTACTATAAGTTTTTATTTTTGGTCGCCTATGGCACAAGGCCTTTTGGCGAGCGTTTCTAGGTAGATTATTTTATTTATTCATTACTTATAATTATTCTAAGGAGATTATCTTAACGTTATCATCTTTCAAGAAATGACAAGAACAAAGCAGACACTTTAATATACATTATGCCCCAGGAAGATTATCCCGTATATAACAACATAGATATAAAAATGGTTAGAGCAGGCTTTAGATATATTGAAAGCATAGGTGGATTATTTCCTTCTAAAGATAGTTAAATAAAAAGACAAGATATATCTTATTACCTTATAGATACATGAAGGAGGTATATCTCCTATTGAGGAGGTGTATAGTAAATATGGGATATGATACTGTCATGGGTAGTTTATACATTTTATACAATGTGGGTTATGCTGCAGGATATGTTTAAAAGATGGGTGTATTGAACAAGAGAAAACAAAATGATGACGTTGACTATACGCGTATATATGCAGAAAATAGATATGTCGTTGGTCTGAACTAGAAAGCCAGTACTCCGACCGTCTAGGCTAGCCAAAAACAGTAACCTAAATTCTCATTAAAGTAACCCAATCAATATAATTTATATAATTCCGTATTGATTACCAGATAGAAAGCTAGTTCAACGACCGTCTAACTAAATGACAAAAATTCAGTCAGATTTACTCACTAAATATTGGGTATTATATGGAACTTGGGAGATGTGGTAGATATGGAATGTACTCAATAATGTCAGTGTTTTCGAGCCCAGCAGACAAAACTTACAACACTGGGCCGTCCAACAGTGCAGTTTTATTACATTACATATATGAGAGTATTTGATTGATCCTGGACCGTTGTGCCTGCGTTGTCATCAGACTCAAAAATCGCCCCCAACGCGTCCACCGAATCAGTCCCATGTTATACCAATATCAATTATTGAATGGTTTTACACAGTAATATAAGTGGAGTGATCTTATTACCTTATGGGTACATGAAGGAGGTATATCACCTATTGAGGAAGGTCCTTATAGCAATTGAGGGATAGCTAGGATGCCTAAAATCATGTGCCGCTCATCGATCTTTGGCGATGTTCAACGGAAATTGTGGAACATCAAATTCATATAAATCACTTATATATTTTAACTGTCTATACAACTAAATTAGTGTCATGATCATTGAAATTTATTTCAAGCAATTTAGAGTCGTATTCAACAACCAAACATACCTACAACTGATCTGTGTTGATAAAACGGTGAATATTTTCTTTGTAAGTTGAGTAAATGGAGTCATTTAAAACAAGGGAAGTAATCGTGTTACAAATACAATTTCACCACACATCTTTGATTGAAATAAGTTTAGATAGCGGGAAAATTCAAAGAATCAAATCAATAAAAACAAACATCATAATACCTTAATTGGGCCCGGATTGGACTCGATCCCACCCATCAGTAACAACATCCCAATGAAACCTAACACACCGACAACATGAAGGGTTGAACGATCGTAAAGAAATGTCTTCGAACGGAAACCGCCGATTCGCCGGCGATACGTATCGATGTCAACCACCTTGAATGGAAACGGTATAAAATACGGCGCTCTGTCATTTATGGCGCTCGGACGATTTTCGAACAGGGGACCTTAACTAGACCATACGAAACGTATGGCCTCGGTACTTGTACGTAAAAAGGTCGACATTTCTAAGTTGCTACATTGTAATAGATTTATTTGATTCTATTTCATTTTTTATTTTATTTTATTTCAGTATTTTTTCATTTGTCACTTTTCACATTTTTACCGATTCAAGTGCCTCGGTATGCCACTTGCCTCGGTATGCCTCAGCGTATTTACGCCCCTGCAACGTCTCATCATATACCAAGAATCTTGGCAAACGATGAACAAGAGGCCCAAGAGTGCCTGTGGACGCTCTACTTGCTAAAACTGCTCTTACATCAAGGGTTGTCGTCATAAAATTCCTATCGTTAAAACACTGCAAAAAAACACACACACACACACACAAAAACACCCACAACAGAAACTTAAACCCTTGACCCATGCAAACAATTTAAACAAGGGGTCATTGTTCTAATTTGGTATGGTTATTTAGGGACTCAGGGCACAACAATTGCATAAAATATGGTTTGACCGCCTGTAGAGGGGCTCCTTTATGTATATAATTATTGTGCCTCGAGTCCCTAAATAACCATACTAAATTAGAACTGGGGTTGTTTTTAGTAAAAAACAGATGTCTAGGCTTGGTAATGGTCATCCCTACCACGTTTCATGGAAATCTAGGCAGGGGATCAGAAGTAGTCGGGACAAAGCTTATGTATTAAAACGTTTAAAGCGCCATAACTCCACCAAAAATCATGCAACTGAAACAAGACCATGATTTACGCAGCCAAGTTTCGTTGACAGTCGAATGGTGGTTGAGGAGAACTAGTCCGGATAAAATTATGTATGAAACCTTTTAAAGAGCCATAACTCCACCAAATATCATTCAACCGAAACACAACAACTATATGTGCAACTAGGCTTGGTACTGACCATTCCTGCCAAGTTTCATTGCAATCTAGTCAGAGGTTCGGGACAATTAGTCCTCATAAAGTTTGTGTATAAGGGGCCATAACTCTGTCAAAAATCATAAAACCGGAACATGGCAATGACATGCGCTACTAGGCTTGATACTGATCATCCTTGCCAAGTTTCATTGAAATCCGACCAGGGATTCAGGAGAACTAATCCGGCCAAAGTTTGTGTAGTAAAATCTTTAAAGGGCCATAACTCTGCCAAAAATCTTTCAACCAGAACACGGTGGTGATATGCACAACTAGGCTTGGTACTGATCATCCCTGCAAGGTTTTGCTGAAATCCGCTCTGGGGTTCAGGAGAACTAGTGCGGACAAAGTTTGTGTAGTAAAACCTTTAAAGGGCCATAACTCCACCAAACATCATTCAACCTGAACATGGTGACGACGATATGCACAACTAAGCGTGATACTGATCATCCTTGCCAAGTTTCTTAGAAATCTGGCCACGGGTTCAGTAGAACTAGTCCATAAAAATTATGTGTATTAAAACCTTTAAAGGGCCATAACTCTGCCAAAAATCATTCAACTGGAACAAGGTGAAGATATGCACAACTAGGCTTGGTACTGATCATCCCTGCACGTTTTGCTGAAATACGGAAAAATGAAGGCTTTATCATAACAATCTGGTAAAGTTTGGTAAATATCAGACGAAAAACGTAAGTGCTAGAGTGTTGACATCAAAAAGTTAACACATTTTTCAATAATTCAAGGGCCATAACTTTGGTTTTACTGGTTTTATCTGGCAGTTTTTTAACTTGACCGAGCTTTCAACAATATCAACAATCTGGCAACGTTTGGTAAATGTAGAATGCAAAATGGTGGCGCTAGAGTGTTGACAAGACAAACTATAGCAATTTTCGTTAATTCAAGGGCAATAACTCCGGTGTTACTGGTTCGATATGGCTGGTTTTGAACTCGACTAACCTTTCATTGATATTAACAATCTGGTAAAGTTTGGTAAAGATCGGATGAAAAATGGAGGCGCTAGAGTGTTGACAAGACAACATATAGCAATTTTCATTAATTTAAGAGCGTTAACTCCGGTGTTACTAGTGTGATTTGGCTGTTTTTTTCGTCCCAGCTGTCCAGTGAAATTAGTTCGCTGTTGATATTAATAATCTGGTAACATTTGGTAAAGATCGAATGAAAAATGAAGGTGCTAGAGTGTTGACATCAAAAAGTCAACACCCTTTTTCAATAATTCAAGAGCAATAACTCCGGAGTTACTAGTCCGATCTGACTGGTTTTCGAACTCGTTCAAGGTCTTTCATTGATATTAATAATCTGGTAACGTTTGGTAAAGATCGGATGAAAAATGGAGGCGCTAGTGTTGACAAGACAAAATATAGCGATTTTCGTTAATTCAATGGCAAAAACTCCGGTGTTACTGGGCCGATCTGGCTGGTTTTCGAACTCGCCCGAGCTTTTATTGATATTAATAATCTGGTAAAGATCAGATGAAAAATGAAGGTGCTAGGGTGTTGACATCAAAAAATTACGGACTACGGACGGACGACGGACAAAAGCCCTACTGACCTTTGGCCAGTAGTGCTAAAAACGATAGAAATGCAATATTTCTTGATTGCACTAATATTTTTCTGAATTACAAAAGAAAATAATTTTTTGACTTAAATGTTTTAAATATATGTACAGTAAATTATGTGCAGAATTATATTGCGGTAGAATAAAGGTTTGCACTTTGGCATATCACTCCGCCGTCAAAACATTCAAAATACGCACCACCAAATCGTTCCCAAAAGGTTACAATACAGCATTTTACTTACCAGCACTTTCCAGTATCACATAGCTCTTAGCAACTTACCTTAGATTAAATTACTAACTTAAAATATATATCAAAATGTAGAAAATAAGTCGTGTTTCTTTCGACCGCTTACGTGTCAATCAACAGCTGATAGTTGGTGGTGTCTAGGTGTTGAAGTTCTGTTCGCCATTTTGATATTTTAGCTATGGTCATGTGACAAATTATCATGTGATCGCAAGCTACTTTCTTAGATGTTGACAGTGGTCAATGTAATGGCCTCTAGGACAGATTGATAAAATACACGTCTACGAACATATGCGCCGTCCTCGCGGTGTGTATCTATAAACGTCCGTATGTGGAAAAAAAAGACGTCAAATAAATGAGACTGATCCGTTAAAAAACATTCACTGGCTTATAAACTTCACCTTGATAATCATGAGGTAACTTTCCTTTAAATGTGTTAAGTCAACGCGACATCCATCTTGGACCGACGTTACTAAAAAAATAGCCTGAACATTAAACAATCGCTGAACAAATTTCGACAATTTTTTTTCAGAAATGCTCACTAACGGCTGTTCAAATCAGGGGCAATCTATTATTACTAACTCCCAGTTCAAATGCATTCCTTCACCGGAGTCAAAAATCATACTGTTTCAGGGGTCAACAGTTCTTTATAAATGGAGATGTATATTATTTAAACTCTAAAACAAAACAATTGAGGTGTTTAATTTTTAAAAAAAACTTCTAAGATACAGATTGACCAATTTTGACCAAACATCACATGGTTGATCCTGAATTCAATGTCTTTCAATTATGTTAAAAAGGTCAGTGACTAAAAACAAAACAAAAAGGTCAGTTACAAAAAAAAAAAAAAAAAAAAAAAAAAAAAAAAAAAATCTTCTCCAGAACCACTTAAACTATTTTTAAAACAGTGTTAATACCTTAAACAATCAGTTTGTTCAAATGATGTCCATGGGGTGGAACATTTGCCCGTTCCAGTGATCGTTAATAACATAATACAGTTCGTATATCGAGATCTATGGGTCAAACTGAAAGCCATATTTTTCTGAAGAACCACTATACAGATGTTCAGAGATTTGATTTTTAAAATGAACTTTAAACACACAGCGGCCTTTTTTTGCCACTGACCGTTCCAAGGCGGAAGCCCTATTGTCTACCTTGGTGTGTTTGTGATGTCTTATTTTGCCTTTTATTAAAACAAAATATATAGTTGTTCTTTATTTCTGTGTGCGTTTGTGGTTGATTGTCGTCCTTGAATGATACTTTTCCTGTTCGATTTTTATATCTGTATTTTATATCAATATCAAGTTTGTTCAGTTAGAGTCCGTGAGGTAAAGACTGGCCACAGGGTTTCAAATTTTGAATTTAGATATTTAAGGGGACAACTCTCAAAATACGTCTTCTTAATAACATTATATGTTTAGAATTGTGATTTTCTCAGAAATTATCTTTATATTCGAGAATATCAAGTTTGTTTCAACTGAACATCCTGTGGTCAATAAAAGACCCTCGTTTATAAAGAGATGTATAAGAAACATTTTTAAAAATCGTTCACATTATTTGACAGATGTTTATCAGGAATGATCAGTATTCCGTAGACAGGTTTGCTCAAATAAATCCACGTGCTTAACATGGTTCCCCGCTCGTGGGGCCAGTGGGTCCAGTGTACTTTGCCATATGTTGACGTTGATCCATAGCAAAATACGGTATCACAGGACATTTATTGGAAGCACTTTACAAAAATCAGTGACACAAGTATATAGCGTTCAATAGAAAGTGTGCCAAACAAAATTAATGCTCATCATAAACATAAACAACAACAACAACAAAAACGAAAACGAAAAAAACACTCAAAGATTTTAAAGAAACAAATAATTATGTCATTTTATATAGTATATATGTTATTTTATATAGTATATATGTTCATCTAAACATTCATAAATTTGTACCAGCCTTAATATGTCATTTATCTGTGAACTTCTTTATTAACTGGTGTCAACAAGTAAATTATACATAGAGGCACGGTTTCTGCTGGTGTTAAATAAAAATAATTCAAAGTATTTTTGTCATTTTTATTATTTTTGAAAAACACGTTTATTTAATTATATGCATACATGTACACTGTTTATCATTTTTATTTATGCACACTCCATTCCAGTAATACAAAATAATAAATAATGCTGATTATCAAGTACATACGCACACACGTTCTGAAATTCATTGATTTCACACACGATTATTGTCAAGCACACCTCATAATGAACAAGAGTATATCACAAGTTATACGAATCCGAGTATCACAGAGAATGATCACAGAAAATCACAGAGAATGATCACAGAGAATCACAGAATATCGGAGAATCACAGAATATCGCAGAGGATCGCAACATGTCGTAGAGAACCGCAGAATATCGCAGACAATCACAGAATGTCGGAGAGAATCGCAGAATATCGCTGAGAATCAAAGAATATCGCAGTTACACCAAGGCACCACATCTACAGCTTAACTAATGGTAACTATACGGTATGGGATATGGTTAAAACTTTTGTTTAGTAACCGTTCTATCCCAACCAGGACTGAGTGATTGGATTAATTATTGAAATAGTATTTTCCACCTTACTAGTCAATCATACCACTTACAATCGAGGTCTAGATAAACTGTCCAGTGCAATACAGCGAGAGTAAAAGCACACAGAGCTAATGATTATCACAGCTAAATCTGATCTGGGTTTTATACTATTATTATTATTATTATTACTATAATGAGGTATGCAAAATATCAAACACTGGTATTGAGATGTGCAGCCGTCGTATATACATCCTGTATTTAGATTAAACAATTATCTTTAACTGGAGGCGACCTTGAAGAAATATGTGTATCATAAAACCTTCAGACTGTTTCAGTTTCATACCTAATGTACATATGCATTAAACTAGGTCTCATGATCTGTCCGATTGAATTACTGTTTATGAAGTAATTTGTTCTGATAAACTAGACGACTCGGCTGGTTTTTGTTGCATAAATCATTATTATTAATTAATAGTATTCTTAACGCTCTTATAAATTCTTGTTTTGTAGCCGAAGTACACATTACTTGAATAATATCCACAACTATTGACATTGTAAACACCGTTTTAAGTAAAGTAGGTATCCCGCCAACAACAGCCAAATTGTACAATATATATACACCGTTTCTAAACATACTGACGACGAGGTGTATATATATAATTTACCTATTTTGAGAATAAAAGCTCTATAGACACAATATAATATATGCTTTAACCAGCCAGGCCAGCCCCCAAACTGGAGTGTCGAGTTAAGAGATACCAAATAATGTATGGTGCTGAGGTCCATATGCAAATTTATGGGCTGGGTGTCAGACCTAGAATGTTATATGGACCGAAGAGAAGCAGTCCATAAACTGCATATGGATCGAAGCACATTACATTATTTTGTTATATTATACCGAAACTGACCAAGAAATAACAATAGGTTTTATGTTTTATTTAAATTTGACGTTGTTTTATTTCACACGTCCGAAACTATAGCTCTAGGACCGGTAGTGACCGGATGACGTCACATTGCACAAAGAAGGAAATATGCAATGAGGTATAATATTTCATTTTACACATATTCAATCGCGAGTATTTAAAGAACCCGCGAATGAAAGTTTGCTTTTAATCGGCACATATACATTAGTATACGTCCTGAACACTTGGCTAGAGTTTTGATAAACAGTTTTGAAGTGTAATTTTGCCTTTATTTGGAAGGGTTAGCTTCTCTAATTTGATGATTTAGCAACAAAATACAGCCGAGTCGTCGTGTTTTTCAGGCCAAATATGTTCATAAACAATAACTAAACCGAAGGTAACGTGCGAAATATTTGAATGCATATGTACATTTCATATGAAACTGAAGTACAGTATAACAGTTTCCATTTGTATTCGCATTGACACCAATCTCCAGATCGCCTCCAGTATGTATGTGTTACAATGTCACATGGACACATAATTATAAAATTAAAGTGAAGTAGAAACTATAGTAGAACACAAATAAAAGCACCAACATTAACAATTTAACACACAGGTTCCCCACAAGACGTACGGTAAGAACATAAATAACTTTCAAACTATTATGATACATTAAAATCCAAACCACTTCTATCCACAAAGGACCGACCATTTACATGAGCAGGAAACTTATATTTCACAAATATGAGTGGGAAACATTTAGGGTCTCCCAGGGGTTTTGGGGGACAAGGGAACGTGGCGATTTATTTTTGGGGACAATGGAACATTGTCAGTTATTGGTAATATTTTTGGGGAATAAATATTTTTGGGTCATATTTTCAGGGATCCGGAATCGCGCACTTTTGTAGCATACGGGTTTGCGGTTACATACCATATATGGTATAGTTTCAATAACGATTTTATTTGCCAATCTGCATACTTGTTTCTTTTTTCCAAGCATGCTGGTGCTGTGGTTAAATCACAAGGTCTTTGAAGGTAGCATAAATAGTGTGCGCATAGGCTCCTTTTTACCATAGCTCTAAAGGGTTTAGTTTGTTCTGCTTATGATATAATTTCCATAAACCTGAAGACCCATGCAATAACTGCCGATATATTTCAGTCATGCTATAACTGACATATTGGAAGTAATAGTACGGTGTACACAACAACATTTTGTAAAACTAAAAGCATTAGAGCTATGGTACAAAATATTTTTATAGCATATTTTTTTCTCGTATATGTTATTTATACTGCCTACAGCCCTAGAGAAGAAGTATAAATCGAATATTATTCGGGGAAACAAAAAACTATGACCTGCAGCCAGACAAATCGGATTATCTGGTATTACTCAATATGTTTTGCATTTTAAATTCATTTTTGTTCACTCTTATTAATCGTGTCGATTAATAAGAGTGAACGAAAATGAATTTACAATGCATGTTTAAATGAAAATAAGAATGGTATATTTATGCACATCGGCACCATGTATAGCTGAATTGAAAAGTGGTGAAGTGGAAGGGCTTTCCACTTATTGATTGTCTTACTCATAGACTCCCCAAAAGCTGTTTGGTATTTTGTCACTTTCCGAATTCTTTTCAAATTCCATTTGTTTTATGCAATTCCACCAGTTTGTTTGCCTGTGTTCGTGCTTCTGGAAGTCCCTTTTGATATTTCATAACGAACGGTTTCAGTTTGCTACATATATATGTGTCTCTTAAACCGCATTGCCGTAATCATAGTCACACATGGCTTGAGAATGCATTAAAACATCTCATAATCACAGAATCAAACCCAAATGCCACATAATGAGTTCACTGGCTCAGGTGCATAACTTTATCATCACGATCGCAATGTATCACAGTTTCACTTTGTTACTTACGTTTTCCACCACAAGTCTAACGAAATATCACAGAATAATTTCTGAACGACCTTCAAATGATTTTCAAATGACCTTCACTGTCTTTGAGTAATTTGTTTCTTTATCTTCTCCACCACAAGTCCAATGTTTTGTTTGTACAGGCGTTCATTGCTGAGGTCTATACAATTCAATCGCGCCAGCATCTTTCGAATCTGATCAGGAGCGCTCTCTAGCGGTGAGAAACGCAACAACACCGCTATAATAGGCTTGTGGAAGTTCTCGGCCAACATCAAATCCTTTTTACAATTATCACTCTGTAAATATTTTGGAGTAATGCAGGTCAAAACTACAGACGACGATTTCATGTTTCGTTGTATTAATGATTGTAGTGTGTCGTCTGCTCCGTCGCGCGTGGTGCTGCTACGCCCGCTTTTGCTGCTATGGCCTCGATTTGGCTGTGGCGCCATGTTGATGTCTGCCCAGCAGTTGAGTCCACTGGTCTCGAGCACCTGTTTAATGTCTTCGACCTTGGCCTGCATGTCCCACTGATAGCTGATGAAGACCTTCGGATCACCGTCGTCCAAGGACACGTCCTGCATGCCGTCTGAAATAATGGTAACATGTATTGATATCATCTGTTCGCATTCCGAAAGGCTTTATATTTATGTAGCCTACTTTTTGAAAGGAAAACGCCAAATACTGTATATAGAAGTATATGTTCTGATATAAAGGCATGCTATTTTGTGCCACAAAATAATAAAAACGAATATATATATATATATACATATACATATACATACTATGAATATATCAAATAAAAGATGTGAATACTTTTAAACTTTACGATACTTCCAAGTAATATAGCAATCTATGGTAGACAAAGAACTACTCGTATATCTGTAAAAAATGTGTCGTAACACGTTCCAAATCTCGTGCGTTAGTATGGAACTTCTATCCCGAAATAAAAGTACGAGATTTCCGAGTAGCCTTTAACACTTTTCACTATAGTCCCCACTCATATTTCAATGAAACAATACCAAATGAGCCATTTATGTGATTATGTAACATACTGCGAGATCCTGCAAGCGCCTCCAGTGGTTTGAGTCCCTCCGCCATCTTATTGAGGTAGGACTGCTCGAGCACGACTCCGGGTACACGGCGCAGTGGTTTGATGTGGTGTTCCAGTACGTCGAGACTCTCCGTGTACATCTTAGTCTCGAAGTCTATGGCCGGACAGTCACCTAGAAGGCAATTGTAAATATATATTGTATTTCTTTATTTTTCTAGAATCTTAGCCGTTTCGACTTCAAATAAAAGAGCGATTTACATAATATCCATGGAGAGCAGTGGAACAGGGGCAAGACGAGTAAGTTGGGAGGTAAAGTGTGTGTGTGTTGTGGGAGAGGGTGGGTGGGTGGGGGAGGTGGTGATAAAGGGGGTGGAGGGCAATCAATCTCCACCCAGAGTTGTCGTTCCTTGCATACACATGCACCTCTGTCAACGTCTCATCAAATACCAAGAATATTGGCAACCGTGAAAAACGTTATATGAAATGCTTAAATTACAAAAGAAAACATTTTTTTCAGCTTCAATGTTTTAAATATACAGTAAGTTATGCTCAGAATTATACTGCGATAGATAAAGGTTTGTACTTTGGCATATCACTCCGCCGTCAAATCATTCAAAATACGCACCACCAAATCGTTCCCATCGGGTTACAGTACAGCATTTTGATTACCAGCATTTTCCAGTATCACATAGCTCTTAACAATCTACCTTATAGTAAATTACTAACTTAAAATATATCAAAATTCTAGAAAATAAGTCGCGTTTCTTTCTTCGACTGTTTACGTGTCAGTTGGTTGAAGTTCTGTTAGCCATTTTGATATTTTAGCTATGGTCATGTGACAAATTATCATGTGATCGCATGCTACTTTCTTAGACGTTGACAGAGGTCAGAAGCCTCTGGGAGAGATTGGAGGGCAGTACGAATCCTATTAAAAAGAAAGCAAATTACTGGGAGGTTGGGCTGACTCTCTTGTAAAGAAAATTCATAGTTTCAATAGAAAAGGTCAACAGTCTTTTTTTTTAACCTTGAATTCTCAATTGCACGACGACATCAATACTCCATTATAGTAGACATATGGCCTGAAACATAGGTTATCCAATCATGAATGTCTTCCTTTGTTTATTTTTTTCGCACACGTAACCATAACAACTTAACCTTGTGGCCTACAATTGGTAAACATGTAAAAAGGGTAGCTCAACAAGTAGGTAGCGACGACATACTTTTTCATTTTTGAAGATAAAGACTTGAAATTTGACAGTCATGATCGTTTGACAAAATATTTATATGACCTTGAAATTTCAATGTTATCAAAGGTCAGTCAACAATTAGATCACTAGGTGGCCTTATTTAAATATCACAACAGGAAGCCAACATCATCTACATCGTCATTTATGAATAAAAATCTGAACAACTAACAAGAGTTCAAATGTGTGTTATGTCGCGATCAGATTTACGAAGGCATTTATTGTTTACTTTTATTGTATTTTTGTTTGTTTTAGAAACGTTTTATATCCGTTGCGCTTGTATTAAAACTAGAAACGTGTCCCACTAAAAACAATTAGCGGAAAACGTAAAACTTGACGAAAAAAAAGTACTGGTTCAACCCAGAAAAGTGGGTGGTCTGCCACAAAAAATCGACCGTCATATATAATCTTACATGTGTTGAAAATGACGTAAAACACATACAAACAAACAAACAAATCACATCATAGGTATAACATCCTGTAAAGTTTCGAAACAATTGGTTGAATACTGCGGTAGGAGATAGACACAAAACTTTCGGGACGGACGGACGGGGCAGACATGGCACCATTCGGTGGTGGGGGCATGAAAACATCATTAAACTCCAGTGAAAACTGCAAGAGAGAGAGAAAAACATCTATCGTCTGCATGGTATTAAGTACATTGTGTTAGCTTGTGGAAATGATGGCCACTCGGCATTGTCCTGTCTTACATTGATGATAATATCAGTGACACATGTATCCATAGTTGCTATGCAGTGTAATGAAAACGACATGCATCACTTCTCCGGAATAAAGAGATTGACAGAGATCGATTGGCAGAATAGAATATAATTGTATGCCGTATTTGTCATCGAGGAAACAGGCTTTTGTGGCTTATCTTTATTAATTGGATTTTAAAATTCCAGGTCACGACTACATGATTAAATTTCGCTCAACAAAATCAAAGTAGCCTATTTTTAAAGCAGCGAGCAGGCATCACACTGTTGGCAAATGTGTTGCAATAAGTTTTTGAAATTTTGTCATCGATGTTACAAAACGAGTAAAATGTACCGTTTGACCTAAGTGTATTGAACAGTTAATTATACATTCATATAATCTGCGAAATTCGATGACGAATTTCCCTGTCGGTATGGGATATTTAGGTAAGAACAAAGAATGATGTATATCTGACCCGATCGCAGAGCGAAATTTATGCACGAAATAGTAAAAATCCGGAAAAACGAGTATGTGTATTTCGATTCTGGCCTTCCCGTTACTATAAATATATACATACTCGAATACTAAAACACTATCATTCTCTTCTTCTTGCTATCCTTCTATACTTTTCGTGAAATGCAGGCATGTTCTTACAAAAGAACGCTTCGAGGTGCATATAGCTGTTATGGTTTTAAAATAAAATTTGGAGGAATATCACTCTAATATCACTCTAATGAATATCACTATTTTCTAGTCATGAAAATTAAGACGACATTTTCCATGTACAACTATACTCTCAGTCTGTAAAAAAAGAGAGTATTGAACCACTTGGTTTGATGTAAGATATCTCAAAATAAAAGATATTTACAAAAAACACAAACTTATTAACAAACCTACATTATAAAGGAATAACCATGTGCTCTTGTTATCGATTTATTAGTTGATGTTTTGATGACATTTTAAGTCAAAGAATGCTTTTTCATTCCTTTAAAATACAGACTGACCCAAAGGGGGTCGGCACGGTGTTGGGATTATGTCCCAATGGTTTGTTATAGAGTCCTAAGCCCCAAATACCCAAAACCCATGCTACTAAGTATACATATTGACAGCCCCATATACCCAAAACCCATGTTAGTAAGTATACATATTTACAGCCCCAAATCTCCAAAACCCATGTTAATACGTATACATATTTACAGCCCCAAATCTCCAAAACCCATGTTATTTATATGTACGTAAATATGTATACTTAGTAACATGGGTTTTGGATATTTGGGGGCTTAGGACTTTATAACAAACCATTTGGACACCATCCCAGCGCTATGCCGACCCTCTTTAGACTGTCCTTAAACGATGCAAAATAAATAGGTTGTTTAAAACATGTTTTACGGGGTACTGTTTCTTAAACGAAGTTGTAGTTTTAACTGAATATTCTTAACTGGATATCCATAATCAACTGACATATACAAAGTGTATACAAAGTTCAACAAGCAAGGTTTTACGCAAGCGTAAAATAGCTGCCGAGAGAAAATAGCATTATTTCTGGGTAGGAACTGGGAACAAAGTTTAACATAATAACAGACCGAGTCATGGGTGTTAAAACAATATTTAAAAAAAAGAGTTGTCACGGAGACGTAAACACGTCATGACCGTTTTTTTTACCAGACACTTTCTTCCCAATTTGTGCTACCAAACATTTTGAATCAAGGTAGGCGAATCCTTGACATGCCTTACAAATTGATTACATATTCACCTTTTTAGCGCGACGTGCTAAAGTGCACATCAGCCCAGAAATACAATTACTCACATTTGCGTTAGCGTGCATTACAACACAGATAAACTGTTCATTGCTACCATGTGTAATTATAACATTGCGTATCAAAGTGAAAAAAACTCAAAGAAACTATTCATTACTACCTTACCATGTGCAATTACTAAAACAATATAAGAGTCGCTGCCGTTCCGGATAACATGTTTTAAAGGGACACAAGGCAATCTTGATTTTTTGTTTAAACTTGCGTCGTCCCGTTAGTTTTTCAACATAACTTGTTTAATCATTAATATTAATTATAAGAAACGTATGAAGGAAATTGTTTTTGCATATTATTGGATTATATTGCACCATTAATATATTTAAACATATTGCAGCATAAGAAGAAAACATGTAAACCCAACATTTTATTTAATTATATGCATGCAAATTTAGTCAAAATGATACTGGATTAATACATCGAGACGGTAATTTGAATGCTTGACACAAACTTAATGGTTGCCATGTGTCCTTTTAATAAAATTAACTGACCTAAAACAGCTTTGAGGGAGGGTCTAAGGTTGAACCAGACGTTTTTAAACACAGCTGACACCAGTTTCTTGCCCAGCCAATCAGCGAACAGAACTTCATGAAACACGAACGGTGACTGGGAAGCCGCCTCGGTTACCAGGACAATCACGTGCGTCGCAAGCGCCATCTGGGGACCGTTGATTTCCAAGAACTCCTCCTTTGAGCGTCCCAATTTAATACTGTCATGGTGGATTACCTGCATGTAAGCATGTGTAAGTTGTATTTTTACGACACTTTTTCATGGACGATACAGTTAAGAAATTGTGTTCAACAAATTCCAATTTAGAATTAAGCAAAGGCAGTTTTGATGAACCCTGTTGTAAAACATGTATATTAATATGCACAATCATTTATTTCGGCTACAATTAAAACGAGTATCGCCGCATTTTATATTATTGTTATTATTATTATTATTATTATTATTATTATTATTATTAATAAATTATATTGTACGAGATATACATGTATGTCATCAAATATGTATACGTTATGAGTGTCCATACCTCTATAAAAGTTGTAACATCTTGATATGAGAATATATTGTCACTTGGTTGTATATGAGAATATATTGTCACAGAGCCATAAAGATATCTTATACGCAGATTAAAGCTACAAGACCCTTGACACATCCTCTTTATTATAGATAAACAGGTGTCCGTAAATAAACCCATTCTAAATTGATGTACGTATACACAGGTTAACATCAATAGCAATAGTGATATCCGCGACACCGCATGGTTTTCTTTGACTGCAGAAAGAGGCAACCAAGACCATTATAGGATGATACATACATGTATATCGAGTTTCAAGAAAATACATTGAAAGGTATTGGTATTTTTCAACGAAATGTTTAACACTGTTTCCATGGAAACGCCAAGAATATTGACATTAGAAACTTCGTATATATCAAAATGCACCCAGTTTCTAGCCAGCTCGATAATATAGAACAACATATATATCATTAAGACATCGCCAAATGTTCGTACATATGTAAAGTAATCCAAACAAAAGTACATTTTATATCTGTATTGTGTGTAATTTTTAAACTTGGAAAGCAACTAAAATATGAGGATGAAAATACAAAATCTATGAACAGTTTTGTTTTCTAATTCCGTGTAGCTGAAGCTTTTCCTAGTAAACATTGCATTTATAACAATAACAAAATGAAACTCTGTGACACGTACATAGTTTCCTTAATTCGTTAACATACTAAGCATATTATAATAGTATAATACATACATGTGTTTGATTCCAGTATAACATTAACATTTTAAAATAAAATGATATTCATCTTCCAAATCTACACTATTATATCATCGACAATATATTAAAACAGTTTTGGACTTAAGTTTCGGAAACTAAAACGGACGGACCTCATTGGTATACTCCCAAATTACCTCGTTTAGGACACTAATAAATTAATTTGAAGTAGTCATTAACGTAGAAAACTACTGCTAAAAATATACGAAAGCAAAAATAAAAAAGGAAATCACCAGAGAAGAAGAAGAAGAAGAAGAAGAAGAAGAAGAAGAAGAAGAAGAAGAAGAAGAAGAAGAAGAAGAAGAAGAAGAAGAAGAAGAATGATGAAATATTTTGAGAAACTTTTTTTTTTTTGAAGAATTTTATTTGGTCAATAATTTTGCACATATGGTTGGTAACATTATATTATTTCTTAGACTGTAATATAAAGCCATTACGGACGGTCCTGTCACAAAGCATTTACTATCATGCACCTATGGCCTCATCAAGCAACATGATCACCATTGCCCATGTATTCAAGACTATAGGTGTTCTAAATATGTATTTCATGCACCATTGCACCTGTATGCAAGATTATATGTGTTCTAAATAGGTATTCCATGCTTCATTGACCCGGTATGCAATATTACAGATGTTCTAAATAGGTATTCCATGCTTCATTGACCCGGTATGCAAGATTACAGATGTTCTAAATAGGTATTCCATGCTTCATTGACCCGGTATGCAAGATTACAGATGTTCTAAATATGTATTTCTTGCACCAATGTCTCTGAATGCAAGAATACAGATGTTCTAAATATGTATTCCATGCAACATTCTACCTATATGTAATATATTACATGTTTGGTATATCTCTTCCATGTACCGTTGCCCCTGTATGCACAAGTATAGGTGTTTGGAATATGTTTTTATCACATACCATATTGCCCCTATATGCAAGACTATATAAATAAAAGCATGTAAACACTAATATGCTATTTGTGACTGAACATTTTTTCGTTTCCATATACTTTAAATCATTTATTAATATCGGTGGGATTGTATTGTTGGGCCTAGATTACTTAATTCAAAACTGTCACTGTATCTGATAAGGTCAAGGTAAAGAAGATAAATAGAGTTTTGAACTATAAATACATTTATAATCTATGTAAATATGTACTAACAAAGATCTAAATATTTAAAAATGAAATAAACAGACACCAATAAAGATGATATACATTCAAAGTGTTAATATTTGTATTAATTATTTAAGATATGGTTACTGCTAACAAGTACACTAATGTATATATAGGTGAAGTAAAGAATAATTTCTGTTTGTAGGGCAAACCGTTCTCCAAAGCAAACTCTCTCTATAAAAATCTGGTATAATATACTACTGAGGAAAACACAACCATCTACATACATGGATAGTTACAGAATCTACACAGCTCAAAATAAGGTTTTATTGAGTTCACTATACCTTATCGTTCTTCGGAAACTGTGGTCAGAAAATACATTTATTATGTTAGAAATGTATAATATACAGCTAAACTGTATATATGTATATATTATATTATATATGTGATACGTATATATTATATATTTATATATAATATGTATATATTGTATATATAATGTATATATTATATATACAATATATCTAAACTGAAGATCATGAAAACAAAAATCAATAAATGCTGATGCTAAAACATCTACTAGTATGTAAGTATTTTCTTCAAGCCGAAAACACACCAATTAATTCCCTATTGAATCCAATGTTAAAATGTCACGTAAAAATTATTTGCTGCAACTTCAAGTCAAGTATCAATAATGCAACAGAGTAATATTTTCACATAGAAAAATAGACCAACGCTTGAAAAATTACCCGAAAAGGTGGGTCCATAAGACCGTGTTTGTTTACTTAACAGGTCTAGTCAGTAGTGTCCAACTGTGTTATTGATAGTTGCTCACAGAGTGTAAACATAGATTCGAATAGAGGAAACTTTTCACCAATAATCCATTAAAACCTGTATAAATACAACAACAAAATAGAATAGAAATGGATGTTTCCCAACACTTAAAATGCCCATTTTCAACAAAAGAAGAGGGATTACTTTTTATAAGGTACATAAACTCGCAGCTGTACATGCTTATTGATGGTTAAACACCTTTAAATGTATTAAGTGTCTCTACAATATATCCGACAATCATTTCGGTAGTCTAGATCATCTGCGACGCTTGCTTTTCTTTAAGACAAAGTGATGCTTGCTTTTCTTTAAGACAAACTTCTAGAATCTTTCTTCTATTTCTTTTGTTTGTGACGCGGCAGCCATTTTACCGAGACTCTGGTATCGTTTCTGATTGGCTGATACAGACACCAAGACGTCAGAATGACCATACATTAATAAAAATAAACAAAGAGGGAAACTTCATTATTATATGACGAACTAAATGTGGATGGTCAAAATACTATAATAACAAAAATAATAATTACGGACATGTGTTTCAGGTTTCTTTTTTTTTCTGCACAAAGGGTCAAGACGTTTGTATTTACAATCAAGCATCGACGAATAATCTTTCATGGGTATCCGGTGAAGATAGGGAATTCCAACCCGAGGTATAAGTGAGTTTGTCGGAACCGAGGCTCTGCCGAGGTTCTGTTTAAAACACTTATACCGAGTGTTGGAATTCCCTGTCTGAACTGAATACCCATGATAGATTATTTTTCTTGCATATCAGAGACATGTGCCTTTACGCCGCCAGCTACTAACGTTTTGCATGTTTTCCTACATACCGGATGTTGGTGCGCGCGAATTTTATCTCGACCCTAGGGTGAGATGGAAAAATCTAGCCCCGGTAAAATGACGGATATCCTTTTCCGGTATGCAAGAATATCATTTTGGTACTCGCGGTAATGTTAATTGTGTCGTTCAAGAATGACGAGATTGGCCGTGTTTTCACGATTGTGTGTCGTTGTATTTGATTTTGCATTAGAATTGTAATTTCTTTTGGATGTTCCATTCTTTCAAATCGTTGTTAAACACACACTTGTTGTCTGATAAGAAATCTACCAATCCATCAGTTACTGACAGGATTTCCCTGGCATACACTATGTAAACATTTAAGAGTGCAACTAGTGAAGCAAAAACGAATTCGGTTTAAAATCGAATTAATCTTAAATAAATAGACATTTACCCGTACAAGTTCAATAAGAAATATTTGTCTTTGTGTTGCGATGATTGAATTCAATATATATATATATATATATATATATATATAGGGAGAAACATTTGTGAACTACCAATGACAGACAACCCTCGGACGAACTACGGCAGGGCGCCTAGCTATGACGAGACACACAGAAATCAAGCGTATGAATTCATTCCTTAAAAAAGGTAGCTGCAACACACGTTGATGAACTGTATCTCTACATCATAACACACTCGTCTGGAGGCACAGTAACATATAGACGCATACATACATACAATTATAGCTCATATGAGTGGGCCACATTTAAGCGTTCAACCACACACAGCTATATTGAGACAGTGACAATGAAAGGTGCCGGATCTTGGGGATACTGTGAATTCAGTAAATATATAAAGGGAGAGAATTTGAACTCACTACGGCAACTTTCTAAATTGGGATCTCGCAAGAGATTCACGTTCACAAGGCAGAATTATATATAGGGAGAAACATTTGTGAACTACCAAGGACAGACAACCCTCGGCCAAACTACGGCAGGGCGCCTAGCTATGACGAGACACACAGAAATCAAGCGTATGAATTCACTCCTTAAAAAAGGTAGCTGCAACACACGTTGATGAACTGTATCTCTACATCATAACACGCTCGTCTGGAGGCACAATTAACATATAGACGCATACATACATACAATATCTATATATATATATAGACAGTTTATTGAGCAGATTAGCATTCTAAATAAAATAAAATATGTTAATACGGGTGTCAGACATATATATTACCATGGCGTAGTTTATTTAAAGGGTCACACGGCGGTCTTGATTAAAACTCGCGAAGTCCCGTTATTTATTTTTTTACACATAACTTGCATATTGAACAAACATAATTTTTAACAAATATGATACTAATTATTAATACTATTGCACCAATGATATATTGAAACATATATGGTACATAACTACGAAAAATTAAAATTCCAAAATTGTACTGCCTTTTAATTAATTAAATGCAAAAATGTTAAAAGTCAAAATCATACGAGGAGCTAATAGTAATGGTTGATAAATACTTCAAAATTAGTTTAGTTTAAACTTATTAATTTTACATTGGTTGTAACATTGTTTGAATCACTCTCCGTGTCTTCCTGGGTAGAATCAGTAAATGCAGATAAAGTGTCTTGCTCAGGGAATATGGCAATGGCGGGGATGGAACCCACGATTTTTCGATCATGGGTCCATGCTCTATCACAAGACCACAACGCTCCACTTCAAGATTGCCGTGTGTCCCTTTAAAGGCACAAGAACGCTGTGACCAAGTGATCCGTACACCAAATACAAACGATCATACATTCACCTTTACATGCCAAAATCTGCTGAATAACAATTTGAAAAGATATTTAGCCATGTATAATTTCAAATAAATATCTTTACTATCAAAAAATTTAAAACATTTGCTCTTATGATTCTATAAACTTTATAAGTTTGCATTGAATATCATATCAATATATTCAACATAGTATACAAAAAAAAAAATGTACGGACTGATATCGTTAAGTCTAAGAATCGGACTTAATCTGAGATCTTGAGACTGCTTGGTATTTTACTCAAAATGTTCATCTCAGGCTAAAGAGTCTGAAAAAACAAACACAGATTTTTGATGAATACAAACATTTTTTTGTGTTTGTTTTTTTCAATTTGAGTCCAAATCTCTTCTGAGACTTAAGTTACTGAAATTACCCGTGAAGCACATTTTAGTCTTGATCTGCAAATTTACGCAAACTAAAATGCGTAATGGGTGGGTCTTTAGACTGACACAAACGAAAAAAACATACAATGCCATCCCCAGGTTGCAAAACTGGCTACCCGATATTTCAAAACAGAAGTCACTGAAAACAGTGTAAGCCACGGTTCCTAAAACATTAGACAAGTTTGTATCATTAGACTAGTTTGTATTGCCCTAATTGTTTTGTTTGTTTTAGTTTTGTCTTGCGCGGCCCAATGGTCTTGATATCAGGACCCGCCATTTAGTTTCATCGGTGTGTTGCAGGGCACGACACTTTCACTCAGCCTTGTCCGTCGAATGTGGATGTAAACCGGGCGTACCCGTGTATCGGTGGCTATCCTGCGAGCACCTCTCTCTCTCTCTCTCTCTCTCTCTCTCTCTCTCTCTCTATATATATATATATATATATATATATGACCCATCATGTGTTGATCAATCATGTGTTGATCAGCAGTAAACATTCAAAATACGTTTTTTTGTAAGTCGACTGGGTATTAACTGAAAATTAAGTTCAGCTCAAGCTTGTATTTTCTTTCCTTTTATTTGTTTTATGGATTTATAACAAATGACCTTTCAGTGATATTTTATCTTACTATTATAATATCTATAAAGTGATCAATGAATGCTATTTAACGTTTTCAAAGGTAATCTTTCTGCTCTTTCAAAAGAATCAACGTGTCTGTTTTCCAGCGTTTCATGTTACGCATTCAATTCATACTACCCGGTGTTCAATACAATGGCACGATCGCGAGTTTAAATTTCAAAACATCCGACATACATTCCACCTTACTGAATGTTGACATGTTTTACAAGATTTGACAAGACATACATTAAGAGAGTTTTCAACATATACTAAAGAATACTGAACACATACTTAAGCTTGATGGGTTGCATGCTTTTGAATATAGCGCGACCTTTACACAACATGCATTTTAAACAGCGGATACGGTATATTGTAAACGGGCACTTTTAAGTCTTTTTTTTTTTTTTTTTTTTTTGAATATTTTTAAATATAATTATGTATTTATGCCAAGCTGATCGTCAGAACGCCCGTTTATACACACGTACCTATATGGGTTCATTTATTCAAACGTATGGATTAACTTAACATTGCGAAACCATGTTTTACGTCACATTTGCGTTATAACGGGCTTATATATTAGTGTTAGGGAATGGGACCCCGGACTAACTGTTATACCAGATATCATTTTCCCTGCAGTGTTCGAAACATGGAACCTATGTACGATAGGCACTTTTACATTTTGACCTGAAAAATTAACAGGACCGCCCTGATTACGTCACCACCAAAAAACGAGTTTAATTTCTTATCCTCGCCCGTCGGATGGGGACGTTAACTGGGCGATCTCGTGTATCTGACTTTATCCTCCGAGCATTTACATAATATATGGTAATCTATTTCATACTTAAGAGTAGAGTAGACCCCAAGTTCAATGTATCTTTCTTGACCCAAAATGATCTAATATAATGTGTTGAGCCGCTAAACAACCACCAATGTAACACTTTAACAGGTTTTTTTTTGAAGTGTAATATGTATATATAAGTATATACATGTTCTTCTAACATCTGTTTTAAAGTGTAATATGTATATATAAGTATACGCATGTTCTTCTAACATCTGTTTTAATCGGATATTCTAATTTCAACTGTCACCCTTTCGGAAGATGTCACGTGAAATGATCGATTGGGTCCAATAACGAGCGTTACCAGGACCTTTAAATCGCAGGGATTAGTTTCACAATATAAATCGGATTAGCAATAATATACGTCTAATCTGCGAATGGATTTGACTTTAAAGTTTGTGATGACAACAATGTTGGCTGAGTCAGACAAACCAGTTCGATAAGAAGTATTTCACGTATTGAGAGAAAAAAAAAGAAGAATATGATTAACCGTTATTCTGTCACTGCAACATAGTATTTCACAGAATATATCGGTTTGGGGGATATTTCAAAGAATATATTGCTCGCCATAAAAAAAACAATATGTAGCTGACGATATCGCCACAAACATGATGTTTCACTGCATATAACGACAAACCTATATAGTATCTTTATCGAACATATCGACAAAACATGGTATTACATCTCAAATATGTTGGCATAAACAAAACGATCCCGACATATCCTTGATTATCGGCAAAAAAGCTTGCTATTTCACTAAAAATTGTGGGGAAAATACAACCGCGAATGCATCGACATAAACACAATACTGTTTCACTGAATAATGGTAATCTTACTGCATGTATCGACACAAGCATTTCACTGAAAAGTTCGACTACACAATGCATTAGCATGGCATTTCACTGAAAAGTTCAACTAAACCATGGCATTTCACTAAATATATCGGCATAACATATATCATATTTCCTTTAAATTATATCTACAGAACAATGGTGTTTCACTAAATATGTCGACAAACCACGGTATTTGATATACTATTTTTGCACAAACACGGTATTTCAACAAATATATCCGCCTTAACAAAATGATATTTCACTGAATACTTCGACACAACCATAGTGTTTCATGAATTTATCGACACCTTTGGTATTTTAATAAATATATCCGCATTAGCAAAATGATATTTCACTGAATATATCGACAAAACTATGGTATTTTAACGAATCTATCGATATACGTTTGTCTACTATACCAAAATGGTATTTTTATTGAATATATCAACAACAACATAATACTAATATTTGACAGAATATATCGATAAAACCGTAGTATTTCACTTATCAAAACAACTGACTTATACCGACTACTTCACCTACAAACGGATTTGGAGTACTTTGTCAACCCTATATATTTCTTGTGTTTTTAACAAATTAAGATTGTTAGATAAATTTGCGTTTGTGCTAAGGATCAAATTGATTTGAATAACTATTAACAAAGTTTCAAGTTTTTAAACTAAGCGCAAAAGCTCCTGTAAACAAGGTTTTATATTATATTATAAACCCCTGTGCAAATGAACTTAATTCAAATTATTGTTTAACGGCTTAGGTTATTTCGAGCAACCAGACAGAGAGAGAGAGAGAGAGAGAGAGAGAGAGAGAGAGAGAAGAGAGAGAGAGAGAGAGAGCATTTACGTGCTTGAAAGATAGAGCTCCGATGCACCGTGCGACTCCGTTCCTAACAGACGGACATGACTAGGGAATAGATGATACGCGTCCATAATAAGTATGCGGAACTGGTCTGAATTTGGTTTTCCATGCAAGTAAGATCAACTTTCCCATTGAAATCAAACGTTGTGGAAAATGCAATACTTGTTTCATTGTCTAGGTAAGTTGCAGTTGCCAAACATTATAACAGGAAAGTTTGTTTGTACCTACATCATGTGACCGGGAAATCCAACGCATGCGAGGAGTTGAGCTGAATTGAGTTTTACGGTGTGCTAACACAAAAAGAAATGAACATTCCAGGCCCACGACCCATTTACATCAAGACAAAGAACTGCAGAGAGAACCTTCTCAACTAGAGAACTGCAGAGTTGCTGCAAATTTTGTTGTAAACACTCCATTTTTCTCTGGAGCCACACTCACTGTTTTCTGCCACCACATAAGTAACAACTGAAACAATACAGGGATGATGATGAAGACCTTTAATGAACATGACAAAAATGACAAAAAGAACATTAATTCCAGGAATTTTACTCCTCTGCCTGGATAAGCAGTGACTCTATTCTTGCCCGGGAACCACACGGGTTATGAGTGAGAGGAATACTCCGGAGTACATATCGAAGAAGATAAAGTTGACCTCGCTATCTACTTAACCACGCCGGCTTATAAGCGATGTACATGTAGGGTGACAATGTGTCCGCGACGTGCAAATGTGTCCGCGACGTGTTAATGTGACCGCGACGTGACATATTTGACCACACTTACACGCAAGTTTTGATAGTACATCATATCACATTTTCCCACAATATCACTTTTGTCTATTAAACTATTCAACAATTATTAATCCAAATATAATTTAACCACATACCTCATGTGTAAACTGATATACTATTAAGGTGTACCCCATGAACGCTGCGCTTAGCATAACGCATAGGATGCGTGCAGGGCCAAATGGTTGATTTATAACACCTGATGTGTATCATCCAAGGTTTAAATGGTCGCATAACTGACCGAAGGGAATTTAAAATAATTTGTTTAAATGTATTACGCATGGGGACATTGGGTGATTTAATGCTCATTTGGCGGTAATTTTATACACTAATATTTGACCATCTCATCTCCGTTAAGACTGACCATAAACATGTTCAGTATTAACAACCAGGATATGTTTACGCACCAGACACAAATCCCCCAAATCCGCGAAAAGCAGGTGCATTTCTATCTACTTAATATTCATTGTAAATTAAAATCTACAAGATTTCTAGAGGAATGTAACGAGATTTAAATTGCTTTACTGCGAGGATAATTAATGATTGTTTGTGAAATTGTCTGATAAAAGAATTGTTTGCCGGATATATTGCGCTCTTACTGTACATTTTAATGAAATGTAGATATCAGGAAAAGATAAACCAAAGCCTTTGTCAAACAAACCGACATAGATATGTTGTATTGGTTTTGCAAGTGTAAACCCTGTCAAGTCTATATCGATATGTGTACACAGTGTTCTATAGTTGATTTTATTGCTTTATTTGAATACGAGTTTCACTGTTATTCTTAGGCTTATAACAGAATACCAAGCCATAAAACAACGACCATGTTTCAAATATGTATCCAAATTAGTTTTCTCATATGTTATGATATATTACGGGTGAATCAGCATACCTTTACAAAGACATATTGTCCACTTAATAAGATTTACAATAAGCCCAATCCCCATTCAGAGCACACATGACTCCTTACTTAATACTTTTTATTCACTATCATTTTACGTTCATTTTTTTTCAAGAAATTCACTTGTCGATTCCCTCGTTTAAGCCACAGCCAGTATTACAAAAAAATCTGCCAGTATTACAGCTTCTGCCAGTATTACAGCTTCTGACATTGTTACAAGTTACTGTCAGTATTACAGCTTCTGCCAGTATTACAGCTTCTGACAGTATTACAGCTGCTGCCAGTATTACAGCTACTGACATTATTACAGCTTCTGCCAGTATTACAGCTTCTGCCAGTATTACAGCTTCTGCCAGTATTACAGCTACTGACATTGTTACAAGTTACTGTCAGTATTACAGCTTCTGCCAGTATTACAGCTTCTGCCAGTATTACAACTGCTGACATTGTTACAAGTTACTGTCAGTATTCCAGCTTCTGCCAGTATTACAGCTGCTGACATTGTTACAAGTTACTGTCAGTATTACAGCTTCTGCCAGTATTACAGCTTCTGCCAGTATTACAACTGCTGACATTGTTACAAGTTACTGTCAGTATTCCAGCTTCTGCCAGTATTACAGCTGCTGACATTGTTACAAGTTACTGTCAGTATTACAGCTTCTGCCAGTATTACAGCTGCTGCCAGTATTACAGCTGCTGCCAGTATTACAGCTACTGACATTATTACAGCTTCTGCCAGTATTACAGCTTCTGCCAGTATTACAGCTTCTGACATTGTTACAAGTTACTGCCAGTATTACAGCTGCTGCCAGTATTACAGCTTCTGCCAGTATTACAGCTGCTGCCAGTATTACAGCTGCTGCCAGTATTACAGCTTCTGCCAGTATTACAGCTTCTGCCAGTATTACAGCTTCTGACATTGTTACAAGTTACTGCCAGTATTACAGCTGCTGCCAGTATTACAGCTTCTGCCAGTATTACAGCTGCTGCCAGTATTACAGCTACTGACATTATTACAGCTTCTGCCAGTATTACAGCTTCTGCCAGTATTACAGCTACTGACATTGTTACAAGTTACTGTCAGTATTCCAGCTTCTGCCAGTATTACAGCTGCTGATATTGTTACAAGTTACTGTCAGTATTACAGCTTCTGCCAGTATTACAGCTGCTGCCAGTATTACAGCTACTGACATTATTACAGCTTCTGCCAGTATTACAGCTTCTGCCAGTATTACAGCTTCTGACATTGTTACAAGTTACTGCCAGTATTACAGCTGCTGCCAGTATTACAGCTTCTGCCAGTATTACAGCTGCTGCCAGTATTACAGCTACTGACATTATTACAAGTTACTGTCAGTATTACAAGATACAGTCAGTATTAGAAGCTACCGCCACTATTGCAAGCTTCTGATAACACTGGCTATACATAGCTGATGACACTGGCTATGCATATAGTTGTTGGCACTGACTATGCATAGCTGACGACACTGGCTATGCATATCTGATGGCACTGACTATACATATAGCTGATGACACTGGCTATGCATAGCTGACGACACTGGCTATTCATAGCAGATGGTACTGGCTATGCATATAGCTGATTACACTGACTATGCATAGCTGATGGCACTGGCTATGCCTATAGCTGATGACACTGGCTATGCATTGCTGACGACACTGCCTATTCATAGCTGATGGCACTGGCTATGCATATAGCTGATAACACTGACTATGCATAGCTGACGAAACTGGCTTTGCATAGCTTTTGGCACTGGCTGTGCATATAGCTGATGACACTGGCTATGCATTGCTGACGACACTGTCTATTCACAGCTGACGACACTGCCACTGCCTATTCATAGCTGATGGCACTGGCTATGCATATAGCTGACGACACTGGCTATGCACAACTGATTACACTGGCTATACATAGATGATGACACTGGCTATGCATATAGCTGATGGCACTAGCTATGCATATAGCTTATGACACTGACTATGCATTGCTGATGACACTGGCTATGCATAACTGATGACACTGGCTATGCATATATCGGATGACACTGGCTAGGCATATAGCTGATGACACTGACTATGCATATAGCTGATGACATTGGCTATGCAAATAGCTGATGATACTGGCTATACATAGATGATGACACTGGCTATGCATAGCTGATGACACTGACTATGCATAGCTGACGATACTGGCTATGCATAGCTGATGGCAATGGCTTTGCATATAGATGATGACACTGGCTATGTACAGCTGATGACACTGGCTATGCATATAACTGATGACACTAGATATGCACAGCTGATGACACTGGCTATACATAGATGATGGCACTGGCTATGCACAGCTGATGACACTGGCTATACATAGATGATAGCACTGGCTATGCATATATCTGATGGCACTGGCTATGCATAGCTGATGACACTGGCTATACTTAGATGACGACACTGGCTAAACATAGCTGGTGACACTGGTTAGACAATTACTTTGTATATTTACACGACCTGTTTAACCCTGTGCATAGTTATCAAGCGTTATATATTCACAAAATATTGAAGTGTTTAACTATATTTGAATACGATCCTTAACAGAAGCCTTCATGCATAGTGATTATAAACAGACAAGTCTTTATTCGGGTTTACAAAACAATGCCTTTAATAGATACTAAAGATATTAAACTGGTTGACGGATTTTCTCGTAAATAAAACTGATTTTAAATACGTGAAGATTTACGTTACTTCAATCATTGCATATTTATACTGGGTTTCTGTAGATATTGTCATTTATTGTCACTTTGATGTTTAAAATGTGTAAATTAAGCAAATAAGAGACAAATAATTACTTCAATTAAACATTAGTCTGTGAAATATGCTGAGTCATGGTGATAAGGTGCAGACGGCTTTAAGAAAAACAGTATTAACTGGGAACAGTTTAAAAATCATATTCATGTTTTTGTTGCTACAAATTAAAGAAATTAACCCGCCAAATAATGGCAAAAAATTGCAAGTACAAACCGTTTATCAAAACTCTAGCCAGGTGTTCAGGTCAGATTATAAGAATATTTCATGGGTATCCGGTGAAGACAGGGAATTCCAACCCGAGGTATACGTGTATTTATCGGAACCGAACACCCATGGTAGATTCTTTTTCTTGCATATCAGAGACATGTTGTGCGTTGACGCCGCCAGCTAATAACGTTTTGCATGTTTTCCGGCATACCGGATGTTGGCGCGCGTGAATTTTATCTCGACCCTAGGGTGAGATGGAAATATCTAGCACCGATTAAAATGACGGATATCCTTGTTTTCATCGGAACAGAGGCTCTGCCGAGGTTCCGATTAAAACACTTATACCGAGGGTTGGAATTCTCTATCTGAACCGACTACCCATGATAGATTCTTTGTCTTGCATATCAGAGACATCTTGTGCGTTGACGCCGCCAGCTACTAACGTTTTGCATGTTTTCCTGCATACCTGATGTTGGCGCGCGTGAATTTTATCTCGACCCTAAGGTGAGATGGATATATCTAGCCCCGGTAAAATGACGGATATCCTTGTCCGGTATGCAAGAAATCATTGTCCGGTATGCAAGAAAATAATGTATTCAACGGTTCTTGAAATACCCATGACTGAATATGCGTAAATTGAGTTGGTAACTCTTAATTCGACGACCCTGTCTTGGGGTTTGGCCTGGCTGGTTTATATTGTGTCTACAGAGTTTAACATTTTGGCTGTTGTTGGCGGGATAGCTACTTTAATTGTGAATAGTTTAAAAAACACACTCCTGTTTTTGTTGCTACAAATTAATGAAATTATACATGTTATTTTATAATAAAACCATACATGTACAGCGTATTAGAATTGAAGCGTATGCATGAAAGATAAATGTTAATAGCGACCTATGAACATAACTTCTATCAGTAAATCATACTATGAGCGTCATATAAGCCGAAAGTATGAGCGTCACACATAAATAAATAAATATATATATATATATATATGTTAGTGCCAAGTACTTATCATGTACATGTTATTGTATGTAACACAGTATGTGTCCTTTACAAACACACTTTCAAGACCAAATATTAACAACAAGAAGGGGAAGAGTGTGGCGAAGACATTTAATTTTCAGACAAATACCATACCTGTAAGCTCTTCTTCCTGAGATCTATTTTTATGTTCTGTGCGAGTCTCACGTCTGCCGGGTCGTAAATCAAGTAAACCATGTCCGGTTTTGCCCTCTGTGACCTCGCCCTTAGATGCCAGTTATCCGCCTGTTTGTGTTCTTTGTCCAGCGTCAACAAAATACTCTGCATGATTTTCTTCCGCACCACTCTGCTATCAATCCCCAGCTCGTGTATCATATCTAAATCTGTCAGGGACATTAGCAGGAAGCCGTCCACCATGTGTTCAGCCAAACTTTGCCTATAGAACTCCTTAATTCCAAGTTTGAATAACCACTCCTGCAAATCAGAGGCGTCCCACTGACAAATTTTCTTCTTTTTATAGTTTCCAGTAAATTCCGTATCGGCGGTTGATATCAAAAGAGGAAGATTCATTGAGGCAAATTTCTCTAAAGTTTCCATTATAGTTCCTATCACCATAGAGGATTTTTCAGCTAAGCTAAGCCGGTTATGCTCACCGGTTAAGTCCACAGATTGCTTGAGCAGAGGTATGAATTCTTTAGGGGGCTCTGATTTCTCAATGGGTGTGAACAAAACTGGGAATATTGCAACAGAAGTTGGGTTCAATTTAGTCCGTTCTAACAACGTTTTCCCTTCGTATACTGAGACAGGGCACATAAAGTAGTTATCGGAGAGGAATAAAACGGCTGCTCTGCATCTTTCTACGGCTTCCATGCGCATGGAGAACCAACAAGGGCTTCCTGTGTTTTCCTCATCCTTGTCGAACCAAATATCCTCAGCGAGATTGTTTTCTTTTAACTGTTTCACAGTTTCCACAACGAACCGTCTTTCCATGAAACCGGCATCGGGTGAATATGACACAAATATTCCTTTTTTTATTTTCTTCGTTTTTTGTGGCGACGGTGTTATGTGTGGCACGTGTTCGGGGGAAGTGGTTTCACTTACAGGAACATGAATCGGCTCTTGATTTTGAACAATTGATACTTTTCCAGCAGGTTTTTCATGATGCGAAACCGCGTTTGAGACAGAGTCAAACTGATCTATTTCGTCAGGATCTTTATCCATTACTTCTACATCAGTGTCAATATTAGCACGATTGTTATGATTAGTTACCGTGCCTATTTTATTCACCGAATTGTGATTATTTTGCTCCCCACTTCCTTCTGTTAGTTCCTCTTTCGGGTTCTGTCCCTGTCGTTCAGACTGACCGTCCGCAGCCCCAATCCCATGATTATCACCTCCAGTCACAGCCATTTCAGTTGTTCCACCATTTGCGTTATTGTTAATATCCTCCGAATTGGCACCAACACCTTCACTAGGTTTCGCTTTCACTGTATCCACGGCGTGTAAATGTCCCTCACTAGCAGCCCCTGTGTCCGGGGCATGATTATTCCCTATTTGATCACTCATAGTCCTCTACCCACCATGTTTTATCTACTGTCATACATAATACACCTGTATTGACCCGCAGTTCATGTACACATATTTCAATACCAGCGCTTGGAAACCAAACAGTGGGCCGCTTACGTCGTTCACTATCTGGCGTTGAAGGTTTATAGCACTTAACGATTCGACACAGAATATAGTTATATCCAACATGGCAAACTTGAGAACAACTTATAATATTGTAAACACCCAGTTGGATTAATGCAGTTATTAATCTTGAATATCGTATTTTTCAATGGACGAATGGAAGGTCATTGCATTTGGAATACACAATAAAATTAAAATATTTGCTAATGAGATTAATAAGCGGAAAGTTAAATAGCCTTACCAATAGTAGTTGGTATAACTGAGAGTCCCAAACCGAGTTTAAGGTCGACTGAAAAACAACTAATATATATAATTTGAAATCATTTACGAAAGTAATAGATCTATATGCATAAGCCGAATAATTATTGATATGATTTGATTGCTTTTGAGATAATTTTGAAGTAATGTTAGGCCTTTATTTTTTATTGTTCGTTTTACGAACCATCAAGACAGAGAAGTGCCGTAGGAGGGGGGAAAAACAATTTGGAACAGATGAGTTTTGTTTTGTTAAATATTGGTTTAAAATGTAAGAGGAGTTAAAATAAGACGAAACAATATCAAATTCCCTACGGAAAAAATAAAATTCCAAATTTCGTCTTATCGTAGGAGCGTTCGTAAAACGAATAATAATAAAAATAATAATGGCCTTTTACTGTATAATAGTTTAATTATAAATTTAATAATATAATAATTATTTCAGAGACACTGTAGAATCATGTTGTGCATTTTTTCTTTTTCTTTTTTGAGCTGCAAAGGGAATTTTACGTAATCTTTGTTGAAATCCAAGATGTATGTGACTAGAATGATTAATGAACTTTGTTGAATAAATATTGACATATTTTGAAATAAATGTAATCGCCTACTTATGTCAACGTTATCTACGGACTTGAGAATACGATAAATGAAATAAGCACAAAGAGGACAACTATAGCTGTTCCGGCTGTCATGCTGTTCCACTTGTGATGCTATTGTCAATATAATGGTCACGGGTTTAATGGTGATGTACGTGGGCGCCAGTGCATTTTTCTGCCGTTTTAAAGAGTGGATGGGGATGGTGGGTCTACTAGATTCGCCCGTGATTTGTTTATATGCTTATCAACATGTGATCAAAACAAATTTATTGGTAAACTTTTTTATTTTATTTCAACTTTGACATGTAATGCACATGTAACATAGAACATTTCAAATATACGGTAGATATAAAAGTCGAGCAGGAAATGTAGCTTTCATGGACCGCAGTCTAACAAAACTACGAATACAAGGCAAAATATGACATCACAAACATAAAAGGGTTGACAAACAGAGCTACCGCATTGGAACGGTCAGTGGCAAAACGGCCTATACGGGTTTAAATCAGGTTCTAGATGCACAATACCCCCATCTTACCCTATTGTCATCCCAATAAAACGGGACAGTGTAAATAAAGATATTCCAGCCAGGCTATAGTCTCTAACAAACATCAATGCAGCAATAATAGGCAATTAAAGTATAACACATTGATGATCATGTAGATATGAATTTTTAATAAGCAAAAGCCTAGAAAACCACAAAGCAAGTACTCGATGACTTGGCAGAAACCAGGGCAACAAGAGAGCAAACCATTAAGGTTACGACAATACAAGATTTAAGACAAACATCAAACGCTTACTTCCTTTGAGGATTTAGGTAGACGTCATTATAGGGTCCCAGAATCAAAGAGGAAAGTATAGTGGCGAACTGTAAATGGGTCAACCACTAAACATAAGTCGATGTCAGTGTTTAGCGACTGTTTACAGCAGTTCGTCACTGGCATAACGAATATGTGACAGCCGGTGACAACTCGAGCACAAATGCAGTCAATATTCGAGTGTTTTTCACACGTTTAACAACGCAAAATGAAATAATGAAATTGTTTTAAAATGTAATAAAGTTTCCACTTTAAAAGGTGGCTCACCATGTTTATAAAACTATTTAATAATGTTGTAATGTCAATTAAATAATTTGGCACCAACGTGCCAAACCTTTGCAATAAAGGGACTGTCTTTGGAATTTGTTTAGCAATTGGTGCGAGTCACATTAAGTACGGAAGAAGAAGCGTCTAGATCCGGCCCGGAATACAATTCTATATGCCAATGCCTTTTGGCGTTCAATTCTTAACCGGAAATAAAACAGAAGTCAATGCTCATAAAGGCAGGCCAAAAAAAGGTTACATTTAATGTTAAGTTCCTAACAAAGCGTAACGGGTAAACGTATTCATTTATAGCGTTGTGCTTTAGATACAAAGGAAAGGGAATAGTCATACATATGTTGCCTAAATAAAAATGAAATTGCAATAGCAGTAGCATAAGAAGAAAAAGAAGTAGTAGTAGTAGTAGTAGTAGCAGCAGTAGCAGCAGTAGCAGTAGTACTAGTAGCAGCAACAGCAGAAGAAAAAGAAGAAGTAGTAGTAGCAACAGTAGCAACAGCAGCAACAACAGCAACAGCAGTAACAGCAGCAACAGCAGCAGAAATAGGAGTAATAGTAGTACAAATAGTAGTAGTAGAATTAGTAGCCACTGCAGTAGCAGCAGCAGCAGCAGCAGCAGCAGCAGCAGCAGCAGAAATAGTAGTAGCAAAACAGTAGTAGTAGTAGTAGTAGTAGTAGTAGTAGTAGCAGTAGCAGTAGTAGCTGAAGCAGTAGTAGCAGTAGTAGTTGTAGTAGAAGTAGTAGTCGCAGTAGCAGCAGCAGTTGTAGTAGTAGTAGTAGTAGTAGTAGTAGTAGTAGAAGTAGAAGTAGTAGTAGCAGCAGTAGTAGTAATAGTAGTAGTAGTAGTAGCAGTAGTAGTAGTAGTAGTAGTAGCAGCAACAGCAGCAACAGCAGCAACAGCAGCAGCTGCAGTGGCCATGCCAATTAAGTAAGGGTTCTAAATCACGCACAACAGTAAAAAGGGAAATAACTGTTTTTTGTATGTTATAAATCCCTATTCACGTTGTCGATCATAATGATCATGAAATGCTGAGTTAAAACCAGGCATTTACGCGTGCTAACGGATGACAACTTTAAAGGGACTGCGGGTGCTCTCAAAGGGGGATTGGTTTCAGTTCAAATACAAATAAAACTTTCATTATGTGTTTGAGCTTCATATGAAATGAACATATGCATTAAATTAAGCTACATGTTACCTTCCGGTTATTTATTGTTACTGAACATGTTCGGTCTGTAAATCTCAACGACTCGGCTGCGTTTTGTTGCAAAATCAACAATATGCTGCTGTTAATCGAAGGGTACATGGCTGCGTAAGATCTTTCCTTTCGGAAAAAATACTAAAACAGCACATAACACTGCAAACAGTATTCCTTCAAGGTTTCATTATTGACACAGTACGCGTTTGGCTCAAGCTTGTGAGCAAACTTAGGATACAACATTTGGCAAACTCTTTACTTTAAATGCAGTACTGAAATGGCTCAATTTGTCGAAGAGGAACTTCAACATAACATTTATGAATGTCTTGTTACAAAGTGTAAGTGTGTGATTAAAACGTCTACAACATCACAGTCGTGTCATTTCTCTAACTATCTGCAACCTTTTTTTTACAAAACATCTTGCGCTTTCTTTTAAATATTAGGCGGAATTAAGTGTGCAGTATATAAAATATATAGCGGAAATTTCCGAGTAGCGTTTCTTTTTCGCTTCAGAATATTAATTTAAATGAGGATTATATTGCTAACAGTTGTTCTAGATGAACGAGGATTATATTGCTAACAGTTGTTCTATATGAACGAGGATTATATTGTTAACAGTTGTTCTATATGAACGAGGATTATATTGCTAACAGTTGTTCTATATGAACGAGGATTATATTGCTAACAGTTGTTCTATATGAACGAGGATTATATTGCTAACAGTTGTTCTATATGAACGAGGATTATATTGTTAACAGTTGTTCTATATGAACGAGGATTATATTGCTTACAGTTGTTCTATATGAACGAGGATTATATTGCTTACAGTTGTTCTATATGAACGAGGATTATATTGCTAACAGTTGTTCTATATGAACGAGGATTATATTGCTAACAGTTGTTCTATATGAACGAGGATTATATTGCTAACAGTTGTTCTATATGAACGAGGATTATATTGCTTACAGTTGTTCTATATGAACGAGGATTATATTGCTAACAGTTGTTCTATATGAACGACTGTTAGCAATATAATCGCCATTTAAATTAATTCAAATAAAGTGTACTTCTATCACAAAACAAGAATATATAAGAGCCAAAAAGCATCTGACATAAGACCTAACCATTGGATGCTTTTTTAAAAGCAGCCAACTTGTTTTTATAATAGGATCTACATTCGAGGAGCAACATATGCTAATGATCGATTATAAGTATAACTGGTTTTGTTTGTTTGTTTGAATGGTGTTTTACGTCATTTTTACCACATTTTAGGGCATATATGACGGTCGATCTTTTTGAAGTATAATTGGTATTCAAACAAATAGTTTTGTTATAATACAGATTACTATTGAATTGTGTAACCATGGTGTGTTTTGAACTACTCTTTTTGGTATTCATCGATATTGTTTTGTGTGCGGAAGGTTTTCTGGAAAACGTAGAACGTCCGGATGTCAATGCCGTGAAGTTACGCCTTGCGGAAGAAAAGGAAAGACGTCTGCTGCTGGAGAATGACGTCCAGGTTTTGATGCTGAAATTTGCTCGATTTGAAAGAAGCATTAACGAGGGTAAGAATTGTTCAAATAACATCATCTACTCAATACATCATTATGCTTGAATTGCAAACCCCTGCTGAGGAACCAGAAAGGCGTTTTAAAACACATTAACTGTACCTTTCTCTCTCTCTCTCTCTCTCTCTCTCTCTCTCTCTCTCTCTCTCTCTCTCTCTCTCTCTCTCCATGTTATATATTACGCTCGTATCATTCTTTTACGACGTTCTTGTATAATAACTATTAAATTATGCCAACTTTTTAAAGTAGCTACCCCGCCAATAACAGCCAAATTTTATAAAAAATGTACTACATATTTTGAGAATCCCAACTATATAGACATAATATAAACCCCTTTAACCAGCCAGGCTAAACACCAGAACTGAAGCGTCGAATTAAGAGTTACCAACTCATAATTCATTTTACCCATATTCAAGCACGGGTATTTAAAAAAAACACGTAAATAAATCAATACTGTTAATCGGCACATATACATTATTATATGACATGAACACCTGGATAGAGTTTTGATAAACGATTTTGTAACTACTTGTAATTTTGCCGTTGTTTGGCGAGATAGCTGCTTTAAACAAAGAACGCAATGTTAGCATTTAATTTCATCGCTAACTTTCAAATTCTACTTTCACATAATGACTAAATTTAATTATAACATTATTTTTCAGAGAGTATCTGTCCATCTGATTCAAAATCCGGAAACGTATCTTTCCACGCCTCATACTCTCAAGGACATCTTCAAGTTACGAAAGGTCAACTGATTATTTTTGACAACGTCGTCACTAACAATGGAGGCGGATATAGTCCCAGCTCTGGGACATTTAGGGCGCCACAGAGAGGCGTCTATGCATTTACCGCCAATATTCTTGTGTTAAGCTCAAAACACATACACGCGGGTATTTTCAAGAATGGTATCGAACTTGCTAAATTCTTCGCTGGAACTAAGGACGGCTGGTCCAACTCGGGGACTCAAAGTTTAGTGGTTAACTTAGACATCGGCGATGAAGTTTTCATTCAGGCAACTGTGGATGGAAACATACATGGTACAAACTACTGTACTTTTAATGGATTCCTCATTAAGTCGTGAAACTGACAGTCTTTAATACTGCTCTACTACTAGTTGTAAACACTGACATACAACAACCCGGTATCGTTTCACTATTCAGCTTGTGTTGTAGTGCTGAAGAGAGGTACTTGAGTTATAATATGGTAATAATTTGTATTGTTTCTCCTTGAACGGTAAAAGTGTTCTTTTTCCTGTAAACACTTTACATTTACATCTATAGTAAAGTGGTTATTGTGTTATAGACACAAATTACGAGTTCAGAGTCAATGTCAACTTCGCTCAGTCCGAACATACAACGTAGTCTGCATTCCCCACTTACGAAATATAGAGGAAACAAGGAAATGCATCCTCAACTTATCACCCAGCAGTTTTCATTTTGCAGTTCCATTAGTAGTTTTTGACTTATGCTTCGGACAAGAATTACAAGTATAAAATTACAAAGGGCGATAACTGTAATTTGAACCAGGATTGGTTGTAGATCTCTGCAGTTTCTCTCATTGCCCTTTATCATTCTGTGAGGTTTCATTGCAGTCCCATCAGCTATGTTAGTAGTTTCTGAGTTATGCTACAGACATGAATTATAAGTAAAATAAATAAAATTCCAAAGGGCAATGATTATATTTTGAATTAAGATAGAGTTATGGTTGTGTGCTCTGATCTTCTTCTCATTGCCCTCTATCATTATGTGAAGTTTCATTGTAGTTTTTAAGTTATGCTCCGGACAAAATTTATAAGTATAAATTATAAACAAAAGGCAATAACTCTAATTTGAATGATTACAGAATTATGGTTCTTGCACTCTGCACTTCCTCTTATTGCCCTCTATCATTGTGCGAAGTTTCATTGTAGTTCCAAAAGTAGTTTTGAAGATATGCTCCGGACATAAGTGGGACGGACGGAAGGACGGGCAAAGCGGCGACTATATGCTCCCCCGAAAATTTCGGAGAGCATAAAAAATAACCAATAATTGTAGAGTCAGCCAAGCCCTTCAACCACTAAATATGTTCATAAAAATGTCAAGACAAAAAGTGTAGTTCACATTTATACATAAATGTCTCAATTAGACGGATAAGAAGCAAGGCATAGCTTACATAACATGCAATCATGGATAGCCTATGGTTCTCATACGAAAGAGAGTTTTTGAGAATTTTTTAACTTAATTTAACAAACCGGGTGAATTAATGAAGTCCTGTTGACTGAATCTGATTACGATTTTTTCTAAACCTTAAAGCCACACCGTCTGTATGTAAATCACATGTCTCCTTGCCGGCTTTCCGGCTTTTCGTGATTTTAACTACATGTCCAATTGCTCAAAGTAAGTCAAGCGATCGACTTTAACATACTATACCATTTGAGTCATTCGGGTGAGATTTAAAACCGAATGTGTCACATAAACTTTGTAGAAGCATACTTTTGAAATATTTATTGAATTATTCACACAATATCACAAATCATCCCCGAAAGAACAGGTGCATTGTCACAAGTTTTTTATTTTTGTCACATGTTTATCGTTTGTGTAAGATATTTTTCGTCTCCGTCACATACATTAATAATTTTGGCACATGTTTATCATTTTGTCACATTTAGTTATAATGTACTTCAGCTCACACTTGACTGGTTTCGGATACCCTTCCAATATATGTGTATTATGTCAGGGGATCAGTTTAGGCTCACACGTGTATTTAGTTCCATACACCCATACCACCGCTTGTACATCCGGATGGCAGTGGACTTCCCGTCCTGCAACAAAGTCGAGTATACCATGAATATTGTATTACACAGATGCTAAGTGACGATATAATACGTACGGCAGAAACTGAATGTTGTGAAGATGATGATATAATGAATCACAGACGATATAAAAATTTACAGAGGATATATAAACTACAGACTATAATAAATTACAGACGACATACTAAATCATAGGCGATATAATGAATTACAGGCGATATAATGAATTATAGACGATATAATGCATTATGGACGATATAATGAATCACAAACGATATAATGAATTACAGACGATATAATGAATCACAAACGATATAACGAATCACAAAACGATATAATGAATTACAGACGATATAATGAATCATAGACGATACAATGAAGCATAGACAATATAATAAATCAAAGGCGATATAATGAATCTCATACGATACAACGATATAATGAATTACAGACGATATAATGAATTACAGACGATAAAATGAATCATATACGATAAAATGAATCATAGATGATATAATGAATCACAGACGATATAATGAATCACAAACGATATAATGAATAACAGACGATAAAATGAATCACATACAATACAACGATTCACAAACGATATAATGAATTACAGAGGATATAATGAATCATAGATGATATTATAAATCACAGACGATATAATGTATCACAGACGATATAATAAATTACAGACGATAAAATTATTCATAGACAATACAATAAATGATAGAAGATATAATGAATCACATACGATATAATGAATCCCAAACGATATAATGAATTACAGACGATAAAACGAATTACATACGATATAACGAATCACAAACGATATAATGAATTACAGACGATATAATGAATCATAGACGATATAATGAATCATAGACGATACAATGAATCACAAACGATATAATGAATTACAGACGATATAATGAATCATAGACGATATAATGAATCATAGATGATATAATGAATCACAGACGATGAAATAAATCACAGGCGATATAATGAATCTCACAAGATATAACGATATAATGAATTACAGACGATATAATGAATCACAAATAATATAATGAATTACAAACGATATAATGAATTACAGACGAAATAATGAATTACAGACGATATAATGAATCACAGACGATATAATGAATTACAGACGATATAATGAATCATAGACGATATAATGATTCATAGATGATATAATGAATCAAAGATTATATAATGAATCACAGATGATAAAATGAATTACAGACGATATAATGAATCATAGACGATATAATGAATCACGGACGATATAATGAATCATAGACTATAACATGAATTACAGGCGATATAATGAATCACAGACGATATCATGAATTACAGATGATATAATGAATATAATGATTTACAGACGATATAATGAACTACAGACTATAAAATGAATTACAGACGATATAATGAATTACAGACGATAAATTGAATGACAGGCGATATTATGAATCACAGACGATATAATAAAGTACAGACGATATAATGAATCACAGACGATATAAGACGACATAATGAATTACAGACAATATAATGAATTACATACGATAAAATTAATCACAGACGATATTATAAATTACAGACGATATAATGAATCACAGAAGATATAATGAATCACATACGATGTAACGAATCATAGACGATATAATGAATTACATATGATATAATGAATTATAATCGATATCATGAATCACAGACGATATAATGAACTACAGACGATAAAATGAAATACAGTCGATATAATGAATCGCAGACGATATAATGAATTACAGATGATATAATGAATCACAGACAATATAGTGATATACAACCGATACAAAATGTTACCTGAGAGTATTATTACCATGGTATGTAAGACTAGAGAAGGTACAGCCATATGAATCGTTTGTGATGTTATTCTGTTTCGATCATTTACAATAATTACCTTTTACAGCTAAAAACCAATTCGGTAAAATATGTCGTTGTTTTATTATTACCGTACCTCTCACCAACATAGCAAGAAAAAAAGAGTAACATATTTCAGTCATTTATCATAACTAACATTCCATTCAACATAAATACAAGAAACCAAATAAATTGGAAAAAACAAAAAAACACTTACTTCTTTAGTAAGAGACATAGTTTAGAAGCTCCTCCTGAAATGACAAGAAATAATTGATTGAACTGGATTTTATAGTTGCACCAACAGCTAAGGTCATATGGCGACTTTCCAGTTTTCACTGGTGGAGGAAGATTCCGGCCAATTTTTGTGCGCGGGCACCTGTGGAGAGCCACCGACGTTCCGCAGGCTAGCTGGATAGCTTCCTTACATAAAAATTCCTAGCCCCCTGAGGGATCGAACCTACAGCGGTGAGGGGCAAGAGATTTCAAGTCAGAGACTCTAACCACTCAGCCACGGACGCCCCGACGAGAAATAAAGCTGAAATCCAAGTGTTAAAAATCTCAAATAAATTAACAGACATAACGCTGAGACCAAGTAACCATTCCTGGGAATGAACAAGCATAACGCTGAGACCAAGTCACATTCCTGGAAATGAACAGACATAACCCTGAGACCAAGTAACATTCCTGGGAATGAACAGACATAACGCTGAGACAAAGTAACCATTCCTGGGAATGAACAGCCATAATGCTGAGACCAATTCCTGGGTTAAACTGACAGAAATACAGACCAAGTACAGTATACAAAGTAAAACTACATGTACACACTACAGCAACTAGGATTAACTAACAGATATTCAGATCAAGTATAATTAACAATAATTAGGGTAAACACACTCAGCAAATTAACCAAATTAACCAAACTGCATATCAAGTCAATTAACGGTAACTAGGTTTAACACACTCAGCAAATTAACCGAAATATAGTTCAAGTCAATTAACAGTAACTAGGGTTAACACACTCAGCAAATTAACAGTCATACAAATCAAGTCGATTATCGGTAACTAGGGTTAACACACTCAGCAAATTAAACAAATTAACCAAAATGCATATCAAGTCAGTTAACGGTAACTAGGTTTAACACACTCAGCAAATTAACCGAAATACAGATCAAGTCAATTAACGGCAACTAGGGTTAACAGACACAGCAAATAACAGTCATTATAATGATACTGTTCTAGATATAGTTAATATATTCAGCTACCTGTGTAATGTTTTTACAACTGGAGGATCATTCGGATATGCTCAATCAACACTTGCAGGTCAAGCGTTAAAGGCAATATTTAAAATGATTAAATGTCTTTATAAATGTACGGAATTACCAATTGAACATAGAATAGATTTATTTGATAAATTAATTACTCCTATTCTGAATTATAGGTTAGAAGTATGGGGCTTCAATCAGGCCAATGACACGGAAAGGGTTCATTTACAATTTTGTAAACGAATTTTGGGGGTAAAAAAGACAACACAAAATTATTTTAAATACGGAGAATTAGGTAGAAAACCTCTGGTTATTATGCGACATTATAATATCATAAAGTAGTTGTTAAAAATATTAAATAGAAATGAAAACAAATATGTTAAGAAAATATATGATCTGATATTATATGATATACATGTGAAACCAAATATAAAGAATTGGGCTTCCTCAGTAAGAGAAATGTTATATCGAATGGGGTTTAATGATATATGGTTAACGCAAAGTGTTGGTTACGTAAAACTATTTTTATGCATATTTAAACAAAGATTAAATGACAACTTTGTACAAAATTGGAATAGTAGATTAACTGATTCAAGTAGAGCTTTATTTTATAATAATATATGTAGTTTTAGATTTCAGCCATACCTCACAGTATGTAACATATCAAAATTTAGAATTGCTTTGACTAAATTAAGAATCTCATCTCACAGATTACAAATAGAAGCAGGACGATGGAATAAACCAAACAGAACACCGATAAATGAGAGAAAATGTTGTGTTTGTAATATTTTAGAAGATGAGTTTCATTTAATGTTAGAATGCCCGTTATACTCCGATCTGAGAAGACAAGTTATCAACAAATTCTAATGGAATAGACCGAATATGCATAAAATGGTTTTGTTAATTAATTCAACATGTACAAAAGAAATAAGAAACGCTGCCATTTTCATAAATAAAGCCTTTACTAAAAGAAACGAAACTATGTTTGCCAATAATTGAACTATATGTTGTAGAATGTAATACAAATTGTTGTAGCGTTGCTAATAATATGTATGTTTACTTGCATAAGTATACCTGGTTGCTAAGCATCTACTTAAAATTACTTACGTGTTCATACGATTAAAAGCTGTATAAACTATATGCAATCGCGTATGGCATGTAAGAATACACACGTATAAGTATCAACAGTTAGTATGTTATGCGGACATGCAAATATACAATTGTCCTTTAGTTAGAAAACCTTCTCCTAACAATGAAGAAGTTCATTATACATGTATATTATAATTATTTGTTGTTTAATTTGAAGACTGAGTTTGACTGTCAGTCATATATGTATATGCGTATGTATATCCTCATGGGCGGTTAGCCTATTGGAAATTTGAAAATAAACTATTGCATACAAATCAAGTCAGTTAACGGTAACTAGGGTTAAGACACTCAGCAAATTAACAGTCATACAAATCAAGTCAATTAACGGTAACTAGGGTTAAGACACTCAGCAAATTAATAGCCATACAAATTAAGTCAATTAACGGTAACTAGGGTTAACCGGTCAGCAAATTAACCGAAATACAGATCAAGTCAATTAACGGCAACTAGGGTTAACACACATAGCAAATTGACAGTCATACCAATCAAGTCAATTAACGGTAACAAGGGTTAACACACTCAGCAAATTAACCGAAATACAGAACAAGTCAATTAACGGTAACTAAGGTTAACACACTCAGCAAATTAACCGAATTACAGATCAAGTCAATTAACGGTAACTGGGGTTAACACACTCAGCAAATTAACTGAAATACAGATCAAGTCAATTAACGGTAACTGGGGTTAACAAACTCAGCAAATTATCTATATCAAGTCAATTAACAATACCTAGGGTTAGTAACAGAAATATAGACTCAAGTCAAATAATAGCTGTTGGAGTTTAATAACACGAGTGTATTTTTATTGGGAGATTAAAATCTCTCGACATTTTACACTTATCGCATTTACAAACCATTTTAATATACATGTACATGTATTTGAAGACTATGTACAGTATGAAACGTATTACATTTTAGTGCTTGCCCTACTTTTTCCTCCAATCAGATGGTGAGGAATTTTAAAAAAATGGCGAACTTATTTATGTAAATTTCTTACGATCACCAGTTTTAAACATTTAATCATTAAGTAATCGCTTACTATGTTTGGACACAAGGAGGCGAATTTAGTAGAAGCGCGAACGTGATAAGAGGCGTGGTTTCGTAGAAGCGCGGGGAAAAAGTAAGGCAAACCCTAAGTCAGTTAGAGGCTAAGAAGTGAAATTTTAACAATTAAGAAACCCTAAGGGAAGTGAAATTTTAACAATTAAGAAACCCCGGTCAATCGCTGCGCTCCTTCCCTTAGGGTTTCTTAATTGTTAAAATTTCACTTCTTAGCCTCTAACTTATACTTAATACGATACTTGATATTCTTAAACGTATGACTTTATTCACATAACCACTCGATACATATTAATATTAATATGACGTGGTAGAGAAATAGATTTACAACTCACTATTAAAGGCCTTCTAGTGTAAATTGATAAATAACTGAAACAAAACATTTTGAATCTTCACAAAGCGTGACAGAGAAAGTGTTTATAGACCATAGTGTAAAACATAATGTAGACTGCAGCACTAATAATGTATGTAACGAACAAAAAAATAACCATTAATGACAATACGTTTGACCGACAATGTATAAACGAAAACGTGCGTTTGTTACGTTAATCAATAGTGATATGCATCTTTAATACATATATGAAAGTCTTCCTATGATTTTGCCGAGAGGGTAAAGACGCCACGTTTGAAACGTTAGCCGCTTCGGGTTCGAATTCCACTGGGAGCTCGACTTGTGAGAACGTGTCGATTCTTATGGCTGGCTGGAGGTATGCAGCACTGGTTCTACCCAGGAACAAGTGGGTGGTCTGCCTCCACCACTAAACATAGACTGTCGTATATAGCATAAATCTGCTGAACATGACGTAACATACCATTCAACCAACCATCCACCAACCATCCAATAATTTGGAAACAGTTGCAACGTGGAAATGCATTGGTACATATACAATACTTCAATATTGATATGTTTAATATTAACAAACGCAAACTCCAAATGCTTAAGTCTATGGAGAATTGGGTAAGGTTCCTCTAGATATTGTACGTAAGGAAAGAATTCTTAAATTTTGGTTCAAAATTATTAAGTCACAAGGCTCTTTAATCAACGAAGTTTATAAAGACCAAGTAAATAAAAATGTTCGTGGGTCATTGGCCTCAGAAGTACAGCGTTTGTTAAACGATCTAGGTTTTAACTATTTATGGAATAATGCTAATATAACGAATCTTCAACTATCGAAAATTATAGAGCGACTAAATGACCAGTATTATCAGCAATGGTATTCGACATTAGCTACATCACCAAAGCTAAAAACCTACAAGAAAATTAAAAATAATATTGGAGTAGAAAAGTACCTGAACTGTGTTGCAAACGAAAGGCATCGTATTTCTTTGACAAGACTAAGGTGTTCTGCCCATAAATTAGCTATAGAAGAAGGTATATTTAAAAATGTAGAGAGATCTGAACGTAAATGTGTATTCTGTCAAATGAATGTAATCGAAGATGAATATCATTTTGTTTTAGTTTGTCCATGTTTTCGCGATATTAGAATTGAGTGTCTTCCTAAATACTATTGTCACTGGCCAAATTTACAAAAAATTAAATTGTTACTTACTTCTAGCCAGTCTAGTGTATTAAGTAAAGTAAATTGGCAAAATATGTATATTTAGCGAATTTGAGACGTGAGAGTATAATAGATAATTAACGTGAATTATCGAGATTAACGTAATATTTATTATGATTGTAAACCATTATTCAAATATCTGTCTGAAACACATAGTTTTTGCCTACTGGCCTTAGACTTATTTTCCGAAGAATTGCTATTGTGTGAAACCGCTAGTGCGAGGACTGATAGCACGAGTTGTAAATAAACTTGACCGAAATGTATCCACTGTACAAACAAATTATATGTACAGAGTTGTTTTGTTTTCTTTCTCTCTTTCTTTTTCTGATGATTTTCCCCTCTGTATTATTTATGCTATATACTATTCGAAATTGTTTGTTTAAAATACTAGGTGTAAGTGCTCTTTTGTAGCTTTACTCCATGATAGTATTATACATGCTCTTCTCAATGTAATGTAACCGCCTCATTGTAATAGGCGATGAACATTGTATGATGTTTATGCTGAATAAAATAATTGAATTGAATTGAAATTCACTATGCCGTTCTTTGTAAAGTCCCGCTCGCCAGAGTGGAACTATTGGGAAGTTATAATATTATGTAAATAGGAAGTAGTAAATAAGATACTACTAATATATATTCTAATAGTTTTCGGTCAATAAATACGACTACAGTACCAGTTTTTTTAGGTTTATGTTTTGTTGGTGTTGTTGTTGTTGTTGATGTTGTTGTTGATGGCGTTGTTGTTGGCGTTGTTGGCGTGGTTGTTGTTGTTGTTAATGTGGTTTCCGAGGATATAACTGAGTGCTGAGATGTTGCGCTGGTTGGTACTGGTGTTGATTGTTCTGAAACAGTTAAGTGTCGATTGCCTTTGTTATTGTGTCGGCTGCAATATTGTCATTAGTTTATAATTTATAACAATGATCTCTAACAAAGCATCATCATGAAAGAATTATATTTGGAAATTCATCATTCACAAACGTTTAATAGTATTTTAGTATATAAACACTGCTTGCCGATGTCGTCGTCCGGTTTCTTTATATGAGATGCAGCCGTGTCGATAATGTCATTCAACAAAGGTGACAAAGCTTTTACATTACCTGGTTTATTATCTACAGCTGGTGAGCCTGGTCCTCCCGTCGCATCGCCACCTACTCCCGGTTTGGTAGTACTCTTCCCAATACAAGCTATCCAACAGAAAATCAGAATGTTTAACGTTATGCTCATTGTCACTTACGTGTCGCTTATCCCGAATGTAATTAATCTTTGCGACATACTCGCGTTAAGTTCTTATTTATATAATGTACGCAATGACATTGTTGTGCTATTTGTAAATGACTAGCATATGTGACACCTACAACTGTTATGTGATGCATCAAAACAAAACGTCATAGTCGTATAATTACTAAAATTAGCGTGAAACAAAGAAATATCGGTGAACCTGTAGAGTTTGATGTCATAAGTTAAATACTGTTGTTTTCCTTTTTGAAGAACTTCCATTGGACACACAAGTGGTGCATGAAGATGTCATAAATATATTTTGATTAGTAAATATATTTTGATTAGTTTAGATGGTTTATTTCAAAATCCAATAGGCACAAAGGCCCGTGTGGTACAAGTATATACATGCAAATAACATGACAATGTAACAAAATAGTACAAATGCATGTAGTATTTGACACAGTTAAGTGTATATGTATCCAGTGGAGAATGTGATACAACTTTGAGTGAATACCGTTTCTATTCAACAAAATACATATATAAATAGTCATATCATTTATTAAAAGTCTTATACATAAGAACAGCTAGATTTCTTATTTGCTTTTTACATTTAGAATTAATCAGAGAAATAAACGTTTGCAAATTCGGACGCATGAAATACGTTTTAATATAGTGTTGTCTTATGTCTGTGTATAAAGGACATACTAAAATTAAATGGAATTCATCTTCTTAAGACTGGCACAATTTACATTTCCTATCATTAACCGATGTTCTATTTGGTTTGCTCCAACGTCCAGCTTCTATCTCAAGTCTGTGTGACGAAATGGAAGTTTAGTTATAGCTTGCCTGAATTTCGATATATTACACATGTAATAAATATAAATATATTGTATAAATATAACTATATTTTTATTATAACCTCGGTCACATATTACTAATGTAAGGGACTAGGGAGTGTAGCATTCATTTATTTGTGATCAATATAATTGAATATTCATTACGTGGTTGACCCATTTACAGTTCGCCACTATGCTTTCTTCTTTGATTGTGCGATGTCTGGACAAATTGTGGACCATATGATAACGTCTACCTAAATTGTCAAAGGACAGTAGCGTTTGATGTTTGTCTCCAATCTTGTTTTGGCGTGTCCTTAATTGTTTATTCTCTTGTTGATATGGCTTCTGCCAAGTCACTGAGTACTTGCTTTGTTACTTGCTATGCTTTTGCTTCTTTTTTTTTGTATATATTATATATGCATGACCATTTATTTGTTATATGTATGTTTGTTATACGTATTTTGCCTATTAATGCTGCCTTGTTTGTTAGAGAATATAAATTGGCGGGGATATATTTATTTACACTGTACCTTTTTATCGGGGTGACAGTAGGGAACGAGTGAGATTTGGTGCACCTTGGAACCTGGTTTAAACCCCACAGCGGCCTTTTTGCCACTGACCATTCCAAGGCGGTAGCCCTATATATTTCCAACCCTTATTTGTTTTTGATGTCATATCATGCCTTTTATTCATCTTTGTAGTTGTTGTTTGTTTTTGTGCGTGTTTGTGGTTGACTGTGGTCCTTGAATGCTACATTTCCTGTTCGACTTTTATATATATATTTGTTGTGTACATATGTTATGTACATATGTTTTATAATAAAAAAAAAGGAATACATATAATATTTTCATTACATTTGATGTATGTGTGTATTTATTGTTTAACTCCCATCAACTTAAACAAACTGTGTTATACTGGATTAAAAGTCAGTTTAAAGATGGATGACCACCCTTTTTGTAGTATTATCAATTAACAAATTTAACTCTTAAACAACCAATGAACATTTCTTGATAGTCCCGGAGAGAAACCGCTACTAAGTTGTATGTAAAAAAAGAAAGTATTATTTGCATGACGTAGATACTACTTTTACCACTGCATGACTGCGCGGAGAAATGAGGTAAATCTGAATTGTATAGATGCACAACTATTGCCATATAATTGATAAAAACATTTACTGTGAATTAATATTACTTCAATTGTTCAAATATTAATTAAATTCGATGTAAATAAACAAAAACATGTTCATGAAACAAAACATGGCCGGATAACTTTAAAGAACATTCCCAATTTGCCATATACTTCTTATACTTGTGGGTAAGTCTCTTTGAAAACCCACCAGTGTTTTGATATGCCTTTTCATAATAAGGACAGTATAGTTATTTCTAAAAAGTCTGCATCTCCATCTTCAATATCGGATAACTATGAATGAAGAGACGTACAATGCACATTTATCTTCTCTTTTTTTTTAGAATTGACCTACTGGCTTATTTAGTTTTGGTAGCCAATGTCATTTCGGATAACTGTAACAATGAAGTTGTATCTAACAGATAATATTACATGTCAGGCCCGTAGCCAGCTCTGAAAGTTAATCGAGGCAAATTCCTTCCTTGCGGGGTCGGAGGACGTGTACCAAGAAAAATAAATGTTGATTTCTAGATTTTCTGCATTTTAGTGCATTCCAGGGAGAGATTTATTTTCATTTTTATGTCAGACAAATATATTCATGTGTAATTTAATGATTTTATTTCATATTCCATTAGAATACCTACTTCAGAGTTTGGTACTTCTCAAAAGTCTATACCGAGTCAACTGCCTCGGTGTGCCTTAGCGTAGTTGCGGGACTGCATGCCACGCGGCTTCATTTATCACTTAGAACTGTTTTAAATGTGTATTGAAACGACCAATCGATACTTATTTAACAGTTTTTGAATGGAACCGAGGGATTTCATTGGCTTGAAAAGTATGCAAAAGAGTAATTAAAGGTTATTCTAAGGCAGCATCAACTATTCCATGCAACTCCAAAGCAAAACGTACTGACGTTCCAATGCAATGTCGATTTTGTAATTTTTATAACGACAAACAAAAAATTATCGACATCTTTTTATTTAAGATATAGAACATCGTTTACTGTGAATTATCGTTTAATATATCACGGTTTGGAGTTCAATTGTAAACAATAATTTCACGAGCCCGAAGGGCGAGTGAAATTATTGTTCACAATTGAACGACGAACCGTGATATATTATAGATAATTCACCGTAAACGATGTTCTATTTCTATTCTAATACCCTTAACATGTGAAAATAACGCACACATCTGAAATATTTCGCATTGCTTTGCTTGCTCTCCTAATGTTGCATGCATTACAATGCGCAATGCGCAATGCTTATTCTCCTTACGTTGCAAACATTACAGTGATATATCGTTCAATATAACGAGATATTTTAAACTAGGCTATATAGGGCGGGTGTATTAGAATACCACATAATATGATGCGTCGGACTGGGCAATATAACATATGCCAACAGGCCGACGGCCGTGACTGTAGCAAATGTCTACTAAGGTTTCTAAGCTCGCTGCAAGCAACGATAAATAATCATCATCATCATTTTGCTAATTCAGTGTTCTAACATTGGGGCAAATAACCGATATACGTGCAAACCCCGCTTGAGGCAGTGTCACCTTGCACGACAATTAATCATATACGCGTAGTAACATGTTTATGTTATATCTAACTTTTTGTTTACCCTATTTTATTAATTATTTTTGCTGCATGCTAATTGGCAAGTATCATATATAGTCGAATAGACGTGCACATTCCGCTACGTGCACATTGGGCTGAACAGAGGACATGACGTAATTTAAAACGAGATGCACGGCGTCATTCCTACACTGCGTCATTCCGTCGGTTGGAAACTGCTTGAACACACAACACACATTTAATGGTGCTTAAAAACGACAACTTTTAGCCGCCCCAGAGAGAGGGGAAGGATACATAGGAATATGGGAACCTGCCCTACTCTTATTATCGAATAGATTCCTATGGTTCTTTAACGTGCTCGGAGGATAGACAGATACACGGAACCGCCCGGTTTACGTCCCCATCTAAGTGAGGAGGGGTGGGAGTGCGGGAGGAGGGAATAGCCAATTGTGCATGTGGTATTTTTCCAAATGATACGTGCAGAGGTGAAAAAGTCGAACACAGAAAATGTAGCATTCACAGAACACGGGCACAAAAACACGCTTTGACGATCATATATTGCATGAAGCTAATATTTTGCATGTAGCATGAGCTTATAGATCTCTACCATGTGACCCTGGTGTCAAATTTGACTCCGCCCAATGGGCCGCATTTTTAAATGTACGTATATAGGTAAAAACACTTGAATACCCTTCTTCTCGGAAACTACATAGCATAGAGCTCTCCTGTATTGCATGTAGCATTAGCGTATGGTCCTCTACCAAGTTTGTTCAAATGGTGCCCTTGGGGTCACATGTAGCTCCGCCCCAAGGGCTACATGTTTCATATAGGGACCCACTTGAACAATCTCTCTGAAATAACAAGGCAAATATCTCTCGTATGTTGCATCTATCATAGCGCATGTTTGTTAAAATGGTGACACTGCGGTTAACTTTGACACCCCCACAGGTCAGTTTTACATAGTTATACAGATGCATTTTTAAAAACTCTTCTTCCGAAACTACACAAGCTAGTACTAATATGTTGCATGTACATTAGCTTATGGTACCCTTAATACGTTTTTTTTTTTCAAATGGCGACCCTGGTGTCAAATTTGGCCCTGTCCATACAAGACCTATGACGATCATATATTGCATGAAGCTTCAGCTTATAGTCCACTATTGTGTTCAAATGGTGACCCAGGAGTCAGTTTTACATGTAGTATACAGGACACTCTTTTTAAAACAAGATGGCCAAGAGGGCCAGTGGACGCTGTACTGGCTCAAGATAAAATGTATGGATAAGGAGCCATAACTCTTTCGAAAATCATTATCGAGAACATTGTGATGATATACGCAAATAGGCTTGGTACTGATCATCCCTGCCAAGTTTCGTTGAAATACAGCCAAAGGTTCAGGAGAACTAGTCTAGACAAAGTTAGTGTATTAAAACCTTTAAGGGGTCATAACTCTGCCAAAATTCATTCAACCAGAACAAGGCAATGACAGGTGCAAATAGGCTTGGTACTGATCATCCCCGCCAAGATTCGATGAAATCTGGCAAAGAGTTCTGAAGAGACTAATCTTGGCAAAGTTTGTTTATTAAAACATTTAAAGGACCATACTTATTCAACCGGAATATAGCGATGATATATATAGCGACTGGTCCGATCTGGCTGGTTTTCGAACTTGTCCGAGGTTTCACTGATATTAACAATCTGGTAAAGTTTCGTAAAGATCGGATGAAACATGAAGGCCCTATCGTCTTAACGAGGTAAACGTTGACGGACGGACGGACGACTCGCCATCACATAAGCTCTGCTGGCCCTTGGCTGAAACTACACGAGATAATAAGATTAAATATTTTGCACGTAGCATAGGTTTTTAATTCTCTCCCAAGTTCATTCAAATGGTGACCCTGAGGTAAAAAGTTTACCGGCATCGTAATAAGCAGTGAAACAGATATATTCTTATAAATGTAAACTCAGATAAACTAACAATTGGGACAGATATTTCCATAAATGCAAAATCAGATCCACTGACAAAGTATTGGGACATATATTTTCACACTAGAGTAAAACCAGATAAACTGACCAAGCATTTGCAACTGATGTATTTATAAAACCACCCCCTTAGAAGTGAAATGGGAAAAATGCATATACATTATGTCCGGAAACTTTAGCTTAAAAGTAGACAAGACAGGCGAACAGAAAATGTAGCATTCAAATATCTGTGCAGTCAACCAAAGACATGCATAGAAATAAACAACAATTACAAGGATAAATACAAGGCAAGGTATGCAACAACTTATACATGGCCTGTCACCACAAAGGGTCAGTTGGTTGTAGCCACACAGCCAAACAAGCTTTATTATTGAGAGTTCTGAAACACTTGGTAAAGGGTGAAATAATTATCAAAATCGGATGATAAACAAAGAAGATATGATCATTTGAAGGTTCTGTCGAAACGGATATGGAAGTGGTCATTTTGAGAGCTATGACATCATAGTTCTAAATGATAATATATGGTATATTTATATGACAATTTACTGATTTATGGGGAAAAAATAAGAGCAACATGTATACCTAATGGTAGTCTCATTTATTTGACGTCTTTGGGTGCTTTTTTTTTTTACATACGGACGTTTATAGATGGACCCTAGTCGGAAGGCGGCGTATATCAACAAGACCTTTTCAGAGGACAGCGCAGCTCAGACTATTCAAATTTTCAGACAACAAGAAATGATACACCCGGCATACCATCAGAAAAAAAAGTGAAAACAAAGGGGCGAGCTGGATGTGTCAAGAAGGAAAAAAATTGAATTTTCATTAAGTCAAGGTCCACAATTTTTCTGTGATGACAAGGAGGTAATTTCATAACAATTTTTTCAAAAGATACTTAATGTTGAAAATTTGAAGAAAATATGTTAAAAGTATATGTAATTGCATTTGACCTTTGACCGCTTTGTGACCTTGACCTTTCATCCAATGATCTTGAACTCAATAGATACGATACGATCATCGTCCCATTTATAATAAAATATGTAAGTTTGATCATGATGGATAAAAATGTTGAAATTATTTACATGTTAAGAAATGAAATGCGGAAGTAAACATTAACCTGATGCTGAGCCTATCAACACATAAATGCAATTTGCGACCACGAACTTTGACCTATAGACCGCAAAAGATCCTTTAACAGTCAAGCTAAACATATCAAATTATTTGTAAAGTTTGACCCAGGAGCTATGTCCACAAAGGTGGGGAAGAAGCCTAGGGTCTACGCTGGTTGGATGGTTGTATCGGCCTGTTAATGCCCAGTACGTGTATATATGGTTATAGGGTAGTGATTTCAACGGTTTATAAGTTATGACCCAGGGGCTATGTCACCAGGGGTGGGTAAGGAGTCCAGGGCCATTGCCGGTTGGGTGGTTGTATCCGTCTGTTCATGCCCAGTAAGTGTATATATGGTTATAGGGTTGGGATCTCAAGGGTTTCCAAGTTATAACCGAGGGGCTATGTCCCCAGGGATGGGGAAGTAACCCGGTGTCTATGCTGGATGGATGGTTGTATCTGCCTGTTTATGTCCAGTAAGTGTATATATGGTTATAGAGAGGGGATCTCAACGGTTACTAAGTTATGACTCAGTGGGGACCACCCACAACCTCATGTTTCACCTCTTGTGACCACTGGGGCCGGTTCAATTTTGACCCCAGGGTCACCATTTGAGCAAACTAGGTAAAGGACTACTAGACGAGTATATAAAAATATCTAAGCTGTAGCCCTTTTTGTTTCGGAGAAGATTTTGACGTGTTTTTCCTATATACTTTTATGTAAAAATTACATTTTTTTTACCAATTCAGGGGTCATAATTTTGTCAAAATGAATGAAAGAGTATGGGGGTTGTTGGATAAAGTACAGAATTTGATGTGAAACATTAGTTTAAAATGCTAATGCAATAACTCAAGTAGTTTTGAAGTTATAAATCTATTGAACAAAACTTTAAGGTAATGACATGACAATCAACGGGCCACAACTTTGTCAAAATGAAAGGAAGAGTTATGGGGATTGTTGGATAAGGTGCAGAATTTGATGGAATTGAATTGAATGTTGTTTAACGGCTCATCAACACAGTAAAGGAGCCCCAGAGAGAGAGTAAAGGATACATAGGAATCCGGGAACCGTGCCCTACTCTTATTATCGAATAGATTCCTATGGTTCTTTAACGTGCTCGGAGGATTGACCGATGCCCGGTTTACGTCCCCATCCGACGGACGAGGCTAAGGGAAAGTGTCTTGCCCAAGAATTGAACCCGGTGCCTCCGGTTATAAATCCGCCGTGCTACCGACTGCGCCACGCAAAGTTTTAATGCAATAGCTTGAGTAGTATTGAAGTTATAAATCTATTATGCAAAAACTTTAAGGTGAAGCTGTGAATGCCAGCGTGAGTAGGATAGCTCTTACTATTCTTTGAATAGTCGAGCTAAAATCGTCTCGCCGTTCGTAGAAGTGTGTTTTATGCACAAACCTAATGGTAATATTGCTTTATATGATCAGTAAAGGAGTTTGCATTCATTTGCCGTGATTTTCTTTGCATTAAATGATATTTATCAATATGCCCAATTCATAATTTTCAATTGCAGACATGTTGAGATTTTATCTCATTTTCAGTAGGTGATAAAATGAGTGTTACTTGTTTTTTATCTTTAAGTTCTATTGTTAAATAAACATCTTTGGCAGAGTAAAAAGACGATAATTTTCAAGATTTTGATTTTGAAATACATATATTGAATCAATTTGCATGAATGTGCATGAAATATGCAGGGTTTTAAAAGAATCACAATGTAGACACCTTAATTTTAACAGTAAACTTGGTTGAACATCAAGGATAAAGACCAAGTTTATCACCTACCAGAATGTATTGGTATGTCTTATTTCTGGTCACTGATTGGTCAGTTTTTTTTGATGATGCTCTATCAAAATCATGAATATGATAATTTGGAACTATGATGTAATAGTATCAAAATGGTGGCTCCCATACCCGTTTTAGAACCACCTTCAAATGGTCACATCTTTTTTGTTTAAATCCAATTTTGATAATTCTTTCACCATTTTCCAAGTTTTTCATAACTCCCAATAATAAAGATTGTTTAGTTGTGTGGCTACATTCCCTTTGATACCTATGAACCATATGAGGACTTTGTAGAAAATATTACAAACACAATTAATTCCAAAATAGTTTATTTACCTATTTTGCATATAAAAGCATTGCAAACGAGTGTACATTTTTTAATATTATATGTATATATTCTTTAGAAGCTTTATATTATTTATATACAAAAGAGCATATTTAAAACATTTCACAAATGTAGAAATATAGGAATGCAATCTAAAGATAAAACATATAAAATATATTTGAATAATTATACATATTAAATTAATTACATTGGTAATTCAATAAACCAATTTCTTAATTTAACAAGAGGCCCAAGAGGGCCTGTGGACGCTCTACTGGCTAACATGGCTCTTATAACATCAATGAAGCGAAAGTTTCAGGCAAAAAACAGCTTTTGAACTAAATCAAGGGCTATAACTAAAGAATCTGTTAAAGTTTGGTAAAGATCAGATGAAAAATGAAGGCGCTACCGTATTAACGAGGCAAAATATAGCATTTTTAACTGAATCAAGAGCCATAACTCCTCTGTTACTGGTCCAACATAGAGCTAAAAAAAAAAAATCCATTTTTTTCCAAAAAAATCCCAAAAAAAAAAATAAATAAAAAAAAAAAATCCAAAAAAAATCCATAAAATAATGAAAAAATAAAAAATTAAATAAAAACATAAATAATAAAAAAAAAAATTCAAAAAGAGAGTCATAAAATGTGGTCAAGTTTGGAAAAGTCAGATGCAAAATGAGGCCCTATCGTATGACGAGGCAAATTATAGCGTTTTTAACAAAATCAAGGGCAATAACTCCGCTGTTAATGGTCCGATCTGGCTGGTTTTCGAACTTGACCGTGCTTTCATTGATATTAACAATCTGATAAAGTTTGATAACGATCGGATGAAAAATGAAGGCCCTATCGTCTTGAGACAAAATATAGCATTTTGAACTAAATCAAGGGCCATAACTCCGCTGTTACTGGTCCGATATGTTTGGTTTTCGAACTTGTCCGAGCTTTCATTGATATTAACAATCTGATAAAGTTTGGTAAAGATCGGATGAACAACGAAGCCCCTATCATCTTAACGAGGCAAAATATAGCATTTTTAACTAAATCAAGGGCCATAACTCCCTGTTACTGGTTCGAAATGGCTGGTTTTCGAACTTGTTCGAGCTTTCATTGACAATCTGATTAAGTTTGGTAAAGATCCGATGAACAATGAAGCCCCTATCGTCTTAACGAGGCAAAAAATAGCATTTTTAACTAAATCAAGGGCCATAACTCCGCTGTTACTAGTCTGATATGGCTGGTTTTCGAACTTGTCCGAGCTTTCATTTATATTAACAATGTGGCAAAGTTTGGTAAAGATAGGATGAAAAACGAAGGCCCTATCATCTTAACAAGGCAAAATATAGCAATATAGCATTTTTAACTAAATCAAGGACCATAACCCTGGTGTTACTGGTCCAATCTGGCTGGTTTTCGAACTTATCCGAGCTTTCATTGATTAACAATGTGGTAAAGTTTGGTAAAGATAGGATGAAAAATGAAGGCCCTATCGTCTTAACGAGGCAAAATATAGCTATATAGCATTTTTAACTAAATCAAGGGCCAAAACTCCGATGTTACTTGGCCGATCTGGCTGGTTTTCGAACTCATCCGAGCTTTCATTGATAATAACAACCTGTTAAAGTTTGGTAAAGAGTGGATGAAAAATGAAGGCCCTATCGTCTTAACGAGACAAAAGTTTACAACAGACGACGGACGGACGACGGACAACTCGGCCAGTAGAGCTAAAAATGGATCCTTTTAAGAATATACAGAGATTATTTTTTTTTCAATGTTAATTTTTTAATAATTGTGAAGTTAAAGTATTTTTTATTTTTTGTTGTTTTTTTCATAAAAATGACACTTGGAAATTGATGGATTCAAATATATGTACAACAGGCTTATATCAAGACAATTTTCTATATCAAACCAGTACTGTTCCTTTTTCTGTTCTTTTTGAGGAGTCTTGTAGGTACATAATAAGGTTCATTAGGCATCTGAACAAGAACTGGGATAACGCGACCTTAAAATAACCTATCTTTATATTTTTGATTTATGAATTCAATATACCTAATGCACTAGCATTACAATAGTGCATTACAAAACTGGTAAGTTAATATTTAATATAAATATGTTACTGCCTGTAATAGTAATGTTATGGTTTTGTATATAGGGCATGAGGATAAAGATAAGTGTATTTCATTGTATGCTCCGTGTTGGTTGTGGTTCCGGGGGCGCCGTTTGGTTACGGGGCAAAGAATAGGGCCACTGCAGATCTCGTTGGAGGGGAAGGCAGACGGGGTAGAACTTCCCCAAATTCATGTTCATTTCATCATTTTTTGTTCATGCTCATTAAAGGTCTTCATCATGACCCCTGCATTGTTTCAGGTGCCATCTCGCTCATATCACTAGAGCAGTGGCAGAAAAACGTGGCTCCAGCGCCATATAACCTTTCGTGTGTTGGTGCGCCTTAAAACCCAATTCAATTAAACTGTTATTGCTCAACTGTCAGGGTCTTGGCTCTGTGTCAAAACGATTAGATGTATTTAACTATCTAAAATCTAACAAGAGGTCAATGACCTTGAAGCTCTACTGATTGATTTTGATTTCAGGAAGTAGTCGCTACAGACTTGTTTTTTGAAAAATTATTTTTAGTCGTGGCGGCCATCTTGAATTTCCGGCCGACCAGAAATTTTGCTAGGATCAATAAGACATCAAGAGCAACATTCCTGTGAAGTTTCATGAAAATCCGTCAAGTAGTTTCACAGGAATAGTCGCTACAAGTTTTCATTATATAACTCTATGTAAACAAAGATGGCCGCTGACAGCCATGTTTAACGTCGAATCAAAATAATGTTTGACTCTGATAACCATCATGTCATGCTGATCATTTTACAAAAAGTCCCATATCAATATCACTTATAGTTTTCAAGACGTAGTCGCTACAAACTTCTTTTTTAAAAAATCTAATTTTAGCTTTGGCGGCCATGTTGAATTTCTGGCCGATCTGAAATTTTGCTAGGATCAATTAAACATTAAGAGCAACATTCCTGTAAAGTTTCATGAAAATCTACCAAGTAGTTTCAAAGGATTAGTCGCTACAAGTTTTTACTATATAACTCTATGTAAACAAAGATGGCTGCTGGCAGCCATGTTAAACGTTGAATCAAAACAATTTTTGACAAGGACCAACATCATGTCATGCTGATCATTTTACAAAAAGTCCAATATCAATATTACTTATAGTTTTCAAGTAGTAGTCGCTACAAACTTGTATTTTGAAAATCTATTTTTAGCCATGGCAGCCATCTTGAATTTCCGGGCGACCTGAAATTTTGCTAGGATCAATTAGACATCAAGAGCAACATTCCTGTGAAGTTTCATGAAAATCCGTCAAGTAGTTTCAGAGAAGTAGTCGCTACAAGTTTTCATTATATAACTCTATGTAAACAAAGATGGCCACTGGCAGCCATGTTTAACGTCGAATCAAAATAATGTTTGACTCTTATAACCATCATGTCATGCTGATCATTTTACAAAAAGTCCCATATCAATATCACTTATAGTTTTCAAGACGTAGTCGCTACAAACTTCTTTTTTAAAAATCTATTTTTAGCTGTGGCGGCCATCTTGAATTTCTGGCAGATCTGAAATTTTGCTAGGATCAATTAGACATTAAGAGCAATATTCCTGTAAAGTTTCATGATAATCTGTCAAGTAGTTTCAAAGGAGTAGTCGCTACAAGTTTTTACTACATAACTGTATGTAAACAAAGATGGCCTCTGGCAGCCATGTTTAACGTTGAATCAAAACGATTTTTGACAAGGACCAACATCATGTCATGCTGATCATTTTAGAAAAAGTCCCATATCAATATCACTTATAGTTTTCAAGAAGTAGTCGCTACAAACTTGTATTTTGAAAATTGATTTTTAGCCGTGGCGGCCATCTTGAATTTCCGGCCGACCTGAAATTTTGCTAGGATCAATTAGACATCAAGAGCAACATTCCTGTGAAGTTTCATGAAAATCCGTCAAGTAGTTTCAGAGGAGTAGTTGCTACAAGTTTTCATTATATAACTCTGTGTAAACAAAGATGGCCGCTGGCAGCCATGTTTAACGTCGAATCAAAATGATTTTCGACAATGACCAACATCATGTCATGCTGATCATTTTAGAAAAAGTCCCATATCAATATCACTTATAGTTTTCATGAAGAAGTCGCTACAAACTTGTTTTTTAAAAACCTATTTTTAGATCTGGCGGCCATCTTGGATTTCACATCAACATGAATTTTTGCTAGGATCAACTAGACTTCATGGGCAACATTTCTGTATAGTTTCATGAAAATCCATTCAGTAGTTTCAGAGGAGAAGTCGCTACAAAAAAAAGTTTACGGACAGACAGACGGACGACGGACGCCGCACCACGGCATAAGCTCTGCTGATCTCCGATCAGTAGAGCTAAAAACTGTGTACCGTTTACAAGCTATTCATTCACCATTGACTACAGAGAAATGTATTCGCACTCAATGGGGTAATGACTGTCTTTTCAGTCGCCATATAACCTTTCATGTGTTGGTGCGCCTTAAAACCCCAATACAATTTCATTGTATACAGTGCAGCTATAGGCTATGTCTATCAGTACTTTCAGTACTTTCAGTACTTTGGTTTGTTAAAATACATCAGCAGTACTTGTTTTAAGTTGTTTTATTATGCTAATAATCGAGGCACCAATAGTCATCATCACGTCGTGGTTGTTACACATAATCTCACTATAGTAACGTATCTCAAGGTCATAATATCTCAAGGTCTTTGACTAAATCCACTAAACAGAAGACAACCTCACCAAAACTTAAGTGTGACTTTCTTGTGGTACAAAAGTGTGGTTACAGCAGACAGTACAAACATGTACACAGTCAATATCACCATGGCAACCATGGAAGGCTGGTATATAGTCCTGATGCTCATGTTAACCACGCCTGTCAGAATGTTGGCCAGGAGAAAGTAAAACAGTCCATTATGGTTTACAGCATATAATATAACACAGGTGTCGTAGGTGGCTTCTGTCTCCACTGTCTCGTTGTCTTGATTACCATCTTGAGATTCTGTAAACAGTGAGAAAGTTACTACTTTATTTAGGTGTCAGATGCATACATAAAACTGATAAAGGAGACTTTTCTTCGGTGTTAGTTATTTATTTTATTTTAAACATTCATTTAAGAGATAAGCATGAAAAGATTTTCAATCTAGGAAAAAAATGTGAGTGATTTTATGGTTTGAGAATTTCGTAAATTGTAAAACGTAATTTCAGATCATAAAACTAACCACGTACTGCCCCAGATTGAAAATCTTATCATGGTTATATATATTCTAATGCTTTCCTTTTCAGCTGGTAAATCTAGCAATTTATGGTCACAAATTTGCGACGATAGCCAATGGAGAAACTTGTTACATTATAGTTGCATTAGAATATATTTTGCATGTTCTTTTATCCTATATGACCATATCTCATATATAATAACTTTGTTGTTCATAAATCTAAATACTGTTTGGGCAAGTCACTACCTTTGATAGACAATATTTACTTATCATTCTTTTCAACAATCCCATGTTGCATTGCTATACATTTTACAGTCTTGGTTAAAAAGTGCTTTGCATATTCCTGACAAGTACTATATTATCACCTGAGATAATTGGAACTGAGAGTAAAGGCAGATTTGTCATCATATATTTATCACAGGTGTGCCATATCACCTGAGAATTAAAGATATTACCATATAAACATGCTATATCCAATATTAGTACGACTTACTCTATAAGCGTTTATTTATTCTCGCTGTCTTGCACTAAGCATTTTAGCGAGCAGACCTTGGTTTAAAGTCTCATCCATAGGACTGTCAATGTAGGAAATACTTAATATTTTGATATTTAACACATATTTGATCCTGGCTGAGACTGAACACGCGATCTCTGGGTTACTAAGCCATGCGATGTTAAGGAGTACAACAGGCTTTTTCAGCTTTTTTCTAGAGGAATCTTAAAGTTTACAAATGTAACTAGAAAAGTCTTCCACAGAACACTTGTGTCGTCTGCCATGCGCAGGGTTAGGTTGCAGATTGAAGTTTTATGAAAAGGGTCATAAGTCTGCAGAAACGAAAATGAGAGCTATTGGACATGTGTAACAACATTTCTTGAGGTAGGATGAAGATGTGTGTAAAGTCAAATACTTTTTAAGTTAGAGTCAAGGTTAGGTTGCAGGTAAAAGTATGATGACCGACAGACGACAGACAAAGTGATCCCTAAGTGTCTGCCATGCTAAGCAGGAACATTTTTAAGTTGCCTGCTGAGCATGGCAGACACTTAGGCACTTCCAATTCATGATAATAATTTCATCCACCCTGTTGTTCAGATCTTCAATATGAATTCACCATAGATTCTGAATCAGGCCTAAAATGCTTACATTTACCCTGTTGCATAACTGTAAGTGCTATTGTCCAACCTGTCTCATATGTACATACCTGGTTTGTTGGCGGCCTTATACAGATGATGCATACATGTCACAGCGATGTCAAACACAAGGCTCACCAGCAGAAGAAGGCTGTTAAAGGCCAGCTGTAAAATATGATCAAGTTATTAGCTATGCTGCACATTTATATTATATTAAAAAAAGATACTGGAAGTTGATTTTGGAATAAACAATATCTGCCACCAGCAAGTGACCAATGCCCAAAGTTCATTTGACAGTTGACCTCCGAGTGTGACCCTGACCTTTGAGGTAAGGACCTGATTCTTGTGCGTCACACACATTCTCGTTGTGATTAACATTTGTGTGAAGTTCTATGAAATACCCTTCAGTATTTTCTAGGTTATGGTCGAGACATGATTGTTGCGGATGGACGGATGGCCCAGTGGATAGCGGGGTAGCCTCTAGAACGAGAGATTGTGACTGAGCTTGTCCGTGGAATGGGGGATGTTCTGTGTACCAAACAAAATTTATTCTCTGAGCACGCTGAAGAACCATAGGAATATTTTCTACAGTAAAAGTAGGACAGTGTTCTCGGATTCCTCTATATCCTTCCTTCCTATCTTTGGGGTGGTTTGAAATTACCTTGTAATAGAGTCTGGTCTCAGCAAGTTCGTTTATTTAAATACCGAGACATTTGTAATATGGTGTAGTCAGTGACCCTGTCCGTACTCTAAATTCCATTTATCAGAAGTATGGTAAAGCACCGCCCTTTTGTTTATCCTGAATTAAATGATTTAATGCTATGCATTCATCAAAGGCAATTTCACCGACCATACTATAGTATGTGTAAATGAGCCATTAAACAATAATTTCAAATTCAAATATCCTTACCATCCACAACACATAGCTCATGTTGGCAAATCTTCTTGAGACTGGTTCTACATGTTTTTCACAGTAAAACAATAGAATCCAAGACATTCCGCTTACTAATGTCAAATGCACACACAGCTTTAACCAGTCTGATACTGTTTCCCTGAAACCAGAACATATATTATATAGATCTAGAGTTTATTTAACAGTTGCATTTGTTTATAATGAAGTAAATCACCAGAGATCAATTGATTTTGTGTGTTCCAAAATGAGCGTAAGAAAATGAGTGAAATCACTAACCAGCAATTTCTTTTTCATGAATAGATGCATATGTAAAGCAGCCTTACCAGTTTTTGAAAGGCAGTCCTACCTGTGCCTCATGAATAAGTGCATTTGTAAAGAAGCCATATGTATTTCATGAATACATGCATATGTGAATAAGCCATATGTAAAGCTGCTCTACATTTGTTTATAAATAGATACATAACGTCCCTTTATCAGTAAAAGGTGCTATATGAGTATATGAACAAAGAAGGCACATAGCGCCTTTTACTTCTTGGGTAATGATATGTAAAGCTACCCTACCTGTGTTTATCATAAGATGCATATGTAAAGCTACCATACCTGTGCTTCATGAATAGATGCATATATAAAGCTGCCCCACCTGTGTTTCATGAACAGATGCATAGGTAAAGCTGCCCTTCCTGTGTTTCATGAATAGATGCATATATAAAGCTGCCCCACCTGTGTTTCATGAATAGATGCATATGTAAAGCAACCCTACATGTGTTTCATTAATAGATGCATATGTAAAGCAACCCTACATGTGTTTCAAGAATATATACATACGTAAAGCTGCCCTACCTGTGTTTCAAGAATAGATACATATGTAAAGCTGCCCTACCTGTGTTGTATGAACAGATACATATGTAAAGCTGCCCTATATGCAATTCATGAATAAATGGATATATAAATAAGCCATATTTGTTTCATGAATAGATACATATGTAAAGCTGCCCTACCTGTGTTTCAAGAATAGATGCATATGTAAAGCTGCCCTACCTGTGTTTCATGAATAGATACATATGTAAAGCTGCCCTACCTGTGTTGTATGAATAGATACATATGAGCCGCAACACACGAAAACGTCCCTTCGGACGCTCAGACGACAACGTTATAAAGTAACAATTTATGACGTCGGCCGGTAATCAGTTACTTACTAATCAAATTTCTCATCACTTTCGTGTTTTATCTAGTTATTATATCATAGGGAATATGTTTTCTTAATATAAATAGTTGATGCTATAGAAAATGGTAACTGTTTATATTTTTTGGTGTTATTTAATCAACGACGTCGTCCAAGATGCATTTGTCAACGTCAAAATTAATGGCGAGTACAATCTTAATTTTCAAATTGAGATAAAATCATTTTTAATTAAGATATCAACACGAAATAAAGAGAATTTTAAAGAGAAAATCTCCGAGATTCATAATCATCAAAAAACATAAAATGTCACAATTTTGTCTGAAGGGTCATTTTCGCGTGTTTCGGCTCATATGTAAAGCTGCCCTATATGCGATTCATGAATAAATGGATATATAAATAAGCCATATTTGTTTCATGAATAGATACATATGTAAAGCTGCCCTACCTGTGTTTCATGAATAGATGCATATGTAAAGCTACCCTACCTGTGTTGTATGAACAGATACATATGTAAAGCTGTCCTATATGTGTTTCATGAATCAATGCATATGTAAATAAGCCATATTTGTTTCATGAATAGATGCATATGTAAAGCTGCCCTACCTGTGTTGTACGAACAGACACATATGTAAAGCTGTCCTATATGTGTTTCATGAATCAATGCATATGTTAATAAGCCATATTTGTTTCATGAATAGATGCATATGTAAAGCAGCCCCACCTGTGTTTCATAAGGAGTTTCCCAAGCTGTACAGTGAGTATATACACAGACAGGTAACCAAGACAGGAGTATATACCCTCACGGTTGGCATCTATCAGATTGCCACGGCCCCCCTTCCCATCCGAACCATTGATTATATATTTCTTCAGGTCGGCATATGTAAGGCTGTGCTGAAAACAGAAGGTTAATTTAACACAAACGGGCTAATTGTACAAGATTGGTGATACTTGTTAGGCAATGCAGGCCGAGCTGTAGCAACTTATTTTCTTTAGTTTTCTACCTTTTTTTTCCTACTTCAATTTCTGACAAAATCACATAAAATATATCTCAAATGATATTTAACTTATACTTACTTTAATTCTCTTGGTAAAAATGCTGCAATCTGATTGGTTTACGTTAAGACAAACTGAGACTATAAACAGTGCATAAACAAAAAAAACTATCAAAACAATGAAATGCATTCGAAAAAAATTAACCAGTATTTAAATTTTAAATTTTGCAGCAGTATATTAACTGTTAAATAGTCAAAATGTGTCCTTTACGGCTCCATTAACTCAGCACCATTAAACAAAATGTGCGACCATTAGTTTAAAAATACATTTTTTTACACCGATTGCAAAACAAGTTCTTTAACTTATATGAATCGCTCTTGAGTACTAAGTAATGTGGATTAATTATCTCAAGAAAAAACAACATGCACGACGAACATCGAACCTGGAATCTGATGCTCTACAACTGGACTATGCACTACTAATTAATGACTGATATAAACCCAATTGTGTTTAATATGACTGTATGATTTACTACTACAAAGGAACTACATTAACTCAGGGCTCCAAGAAAAATAAAATAGGGGACTAGCCCAGGGCTAGTGGGTCCTGAAAATCCACTAGCTCTGGTAAAGAGGTGTGCTAGAGCCAGTTTTAACAGTATTATTGACTTGAATTTAAAATATATTTTTGTGTAGATGTTGTTAACAAAAACCAACCATGTATCATCTCTCAAGTGGTCACAACGGACCGACAGACGGATGGACGGACAGACAAAAACACGACAGACAATAAAAAAGAGACAAATACCTGATACATGCCAATAGTAATAACTCCCATTGCATTCCAAAGTCTTGGTGGGACTGCACAGAACAGTACAGTGCAAACAATCTGAAACATACACAGTCGGCTCTCAAACACAAGCATTCGTGTACAGCATAAGCCACTCCTACACACTCTTAAATATTACAGCCTTATTGACACTGGTCTTGCAAAACTATTAAATTATGTTCAGATATTATTATTCTTTTGTACCTACTATAGAAGTTGACCTTAGTGAAAATAATGCATTGCGAGGGTAAATATACTGAACAAAATCAATTTTTGATTACAGTGTACAAATATTCGACAGTAATGAGTATACCTTAACATAGTATTAGATGTAAGTAGTATAATTGTTAAAATCATAATAAAACCTTAACAACTGCAAGAGTAAAGAAGAAGTTCCAGTGGACGCCATATTCTGTGACATGTTCCTGATAGTCTGTGGACTTGACAGCCAGCACCCGGCCACACCCCAGTATCAACAGTGGCACTGATGACTTTACTGATTTGAAAATGGCAGGGATAATCCTGAAATATAGTATATAATTGTGACATATATCACACTTGACAGCTGGCACCTAACACACAGCCCAGTATCAACAGCGTCACTGATATGACTTCAGCGACTTGAACATGGCAGATATAACCCTGAAACAAACAATATTTGGCATTTATTGTATATGCATTTACAAGCTCCGTTTAATTTCAATGTAACACACTCATATTGACGTGTAGTAGTCATATTGGGTGTGTAATATACTCGTTCGTGATTGGTGCATTTTCTGTTCATGTCAAAGAAAGTAGGTCACGTGATGTAAACAATGTTAATATTTCATTTTGAAAATTCCCACAACGTAACAACAATATGTTTGTTTTAAATAAATGTTTTTGGTGAAAATTAAATGATACAACGTATTTTATTGTTCTAATTTAACTAGACGGGTGTTCCGTGGAACACATGTGTCGCCTGTCATCACTTTGTCAGTATAACAAGGTTATTTGGACCCAGATAAATGACCTTGACAAACTGGCCTGACAATGTTTTCGTGAAGAAAAAAATGAGTATTTAACCCATATAATGACCTTCAGTGTGACCTTGACCTTTATATTTTAGTATGGACATGTCGATGTTGTCATGAGAAGTACTGTACATGTATATATTGAAAGTTTGATGAAGAAATATCAGTGTGAACGTGATCTTTATATTTTAGTATGGTCATGTTGATGTTGTCATAATGAGTATATATTGACATTTTGATGAAGAAATATCAAGAAATGAGAAATTTATAGCCAACGTTAAGTTTTTGTGAAGAAAAAAAGAGTATTTAACCCATACAATAATCTTCAGTATGACCTTGACCTTTATATTTTAGTATGGTCATGTTGCTGTTGTCATGATGGGTATATATTGCAATTTTGATAAAGAAATATCAAGAAATGAGAGTTTATAGCCAACGTCAAGTTTTCGTGAAGGAAAAAACAGTATTTAACCCATATAATGACCTTCATTGTGATCTTGACGTTTATATTTTAGTATAGTCATGTTGATGTTGTCATGATGAGTATATATAATTGAAAGTTTGATGAAAAAAACAAGAGGTCAATGACCTTGAAGCTCTACTGATTGATTTTGATTTCAGGAAGTAGTCGCTACAAACTTGTTTTATGAAAAATTATTTTTAGCCGTGGCGGTCATCTTTAATTTCCGGCCGACCTGAAATTTTGCTAGGATCAATAAGACATCAAGAGCATAATTCGTGTGAAGTTTCATGAAAATCCGTCAAGTAGTTTCAGAGGAGTAATCACTACAAGTTTTCATTATACAACACTATGTAAACAAAGATGGCCACTGACAGCCATGTTTAACATCGAATCAAAACGATTTTTGACAAGGAGCAACATCATGTCATGCTGATCATTTTAGAAAAAGTCCCATATCAATATCACTTATAGTTTTCAAGAAGTAGTCGCTATAAACTTGTATTTTGAAAATCTATTTTTAGCCATGGCGGCTATCTTGAATTTCCGGCTGACCTGAAATTTTGCTAGGATCAATAAGACATCAAGAGCATAATTCGTGTGAAGTTTCATGAAAATCCGTCAAGTAGTTTCAGAGGAGTAATCACTACAAGTTTTCATTATACAACACTATGTAAACAAAGATGGCCACTGGCAGCCATGTTTAATGTCGAATCAAAATAATGTTCAACTCGGATAACCATCATGTCATGCTGATCATTTTAGAAAAAGTCCCATATCAATATCACTTATAGTTTTCAAGAAGTAGTCGCTACAAACTTATTTTTTAAAAATCTATTTTTAGCTGTGGTGGCCATCTTGAATTTCTTGCCGATCTGAAATTTTGCTAGGATCAATTACACATTAAGAGCAACATTCCTGTAAAGTTTCATGAAAATCTGCCACGTAGTTTCAGAGGAGTAGTCGCTACAAGTTTTTACTATATAACTCTATGTAAACAAAGATGGCCGCTGGCAGCCATGTTTAACGTCAAATCAAAACGATTTTTGACAAGGACCAACATCATGTCATGCTGATCATTTTAGAAAAAGTCCCATATCAGTATCACTTATAGTTTTCAAGAAGTAGTCGCTACAAACTTGTATTTTGAAATATTATTTTTAGCCGTGGCGGCCATCTTGAGTTTCCGGCCGACCTGAAATTTTGCTAGGATCAATTAGACATTAAGAGCAACATTCCTGTGAAGTTTCATGAAAATCCGTCAAGTAGTTTCAGAGGAGTAGTCGCTACAAGTTTTCATTATATAACTCTATGTAAACAAAGATGGCCGCTGGCAGCCATGTTTAACGTCGTATCAAAACGATTTTTGACAAGGACCAACATCATGTCATGCTGATCATTTTAGAAAAAGTCCCATATCAATATCACTTAGAGTTTTCAAGAAATAGTCGCTACAAACTTGTTTTTTAAAAACCTATTTTTAGATTTGGCGGCCATCTTGGATTTCACATCAACATGAATTTTTGCTAGGATCAACTAGACTTCATGGGCAACATTTCTGTAAAGTTTCATGAAAATCTATTCAGTAGTTTCAGAGGAGTAGTCGCTACAAAAAAAGTTTACGGACGGACAGACAGACGGACACCGCACCACGGCATAAGCTCTGCTGATCTCTGATCAGTCAAGCTAAAAATGAGAAAGTTACAGCCAACGTCGTTAAGTTTTCGTGAAGAAAAAAATGAGTATTTAACCAATATAATGACCTTCAGTGGGACCTTGACCTTTATATTTTAGTATAGTCATGTTGATATTGTCATGATGAGTATATATAATTGAAAGTTTGATGAAGAAACAAATGAGTATTAAATCCATATAATGACCTTCAGTGTCACCTTTATATTTTAGTATGGTCATGTCTATGTTATCATGATGAGTACATATTGAAAGTTTGATGAAGAAATATCACGAAATGAGAAAGTTATAGCCAATGTTAATTTTTTTTGACTGATGGCCGGCCAGACAACAAAGTGATCCCTATGTATCACATTTTTCTTCGAAAAGGCAAGACAAAAATGTGTACGCAATACAAAGGTTATTAGATTTATATTGGGATATATGCACTCCATCTTTAGTGCATAAATTAATATGCGAAAGATAAATTAATACGCGAAAGAACTTGTGCATATATCCCAATACAAATTTAATAACCTATAAATATCATGCTTCTCTATACATTATTGAAGAAGAGGATTTATAGAAAGTACCTTATAAATATATGAACAGGTAAGACAAATGAATATAAGCTAGATATAACAAGTCTCAACTTTACCAGAATCTTGCTACTTACAGTATTATACTAAGGCTTGACATACTCTAGAGAAATTTGTTTTGTTTATTTTGACATTTTAATTATAAAGAAAGTACAACTGACCTATCTTGGGACACCTTTCCCCTTGCTTCTGGCGACACAATAGCATTTGATACAAGGAAGCTGCCGACTCCAATATCCATCATTCCTGTACCATAAGTCTCAGTCTTACCAAAGTATCTTGGAAATATGACAAAGTCAATTGCCAGTATAGAGAAAGCAGTGCCTACATTCACAAAGGCTCTGTAGTAAGTGATAAATGGTCTACGATTTCCCATTTTAACACTGAGCAAAGTTTCAGACTGTCTCGCCAATTTGAACTTTTTCTGTCTGAGATGAATGTTACAAAGAACAGCAATTGACATGAAGAAGATAACCAAACATTGGAGAGAGTTTTCACTGCATACAGAATTGATAAACTGCACCGGAGTAATCACCATCATAAAATCGAACAAGAAGTTAGCCCTGAAAATAAAATAAAAATGTCATGTTCTATAATTTCAAGCATATTTTTTTTTGAATATGACAGTGTTTCATAGTCACAGGACAATGTATAATAATAATAATAATAATTAATTCTTTATTTAAAGAAGGTTAACACATTATGACATAATATCAAGAAATAAACATCATATTTGCAATGCGGCCTTCTGTACATAAATTAACAAACATTTAGTGATTTTTAACAAATACACTAACAATAAAAGTTAACATTCAACCTTCGACAAACACTCAATTATCTATGAATAGAGAAGAAATCGTAATAGTCTTACATAATGTACATATATATCCAAGCAAAAAAATAAATAAATATTGACTTTAGTATCATTCATATCAATGTGCATTTTGCAACAAACATTTTTTATAAGTATATTTAAATGACTGGATAGTAGGAAGAGAACGTATGTCGACTGGTATATTGTTCCAAACGTGTCGACCAAAGTTGCTAAATGTATTTAGTTTGAGGTTTTTGTGTAACAAGATCATTTTGTGTAGCTGATCGCAGATTATACCTATTATTACATGAAAATGTAAAAAGTTGTGATTTGTAATTAGGAGCTAGGTTGTTTATTGACTTATATATCAACACACCAGTATGATAATGACGTCATCTGTTATGAAAAGAAAGCCACTGAAGTTCAATGAACATATCCTTAGAATTAGTTAGAAATGGTTTGTTTAATATTATTCTAGCTGATCTTTTCTGTATTTTATCTTCTATTTTTTTGCTTTTACCCCACACAGTACAGCAATAATCAAATGAAGACATGATGTAGGCATTATAAAACATAATTTTCATATCATATGTTAAATAGTAAGATATACGTTTCATAAGAGAATTGAGTTTGGAACACATTTTGACTATTAGTACATTCCAAGACAAAGTTCTGTCAACATAAACTCCCAGGACCTTTTGAACTGCGACATTTTCTATATATAAACTACCAACAGTTAATTTCAATATATCCACATGTTTGAGATTGTATCTATCTATTGATACTGCAACACCCGCTTTTGAAGATTATGTTCAGGTGTTTTGAACAGTACTTAACAATTTGGATTAATTATCTTGCTCAAGGAAAAATAACAAGGCGAGGATCGAACCCAGGACCTTTCGATCTGAAGTCTGGCGTTCTTCCAGACCACTGAATATCACACTCCATACTTTGTGATATAAACACCCTTACACTGTTATTCAATCAAACCTCTTAAGTATTTTTACCTTTTCTTGTCTACTTACTAGACACAACGTGCAGTTGCCAGATTATGCCCATGAGATAAACAATACCTGTGGTATACATGATTTGGATCTGCACACTACCAGTTTTATGCTTAGCATTAGCGTAGTGTATTTTGGAGACAGCGTAAAAGTCCACTGAGATATTGAAAACATTTACTTGGCATAGTGTGTATTTAGTTTAGGCCTAAAAAAATAATAATGTGTGTTTCCCGACCGACCCTACTTTTTCACAGCCGACCCTAAATATTTTTAGCGAGATGATTTTTTTTTTCTTCATCTCAATCTTACAATCAAACAACAAATATTTTAATTTTATTAGCATCAATTTAACATGAATTCATAGTTTAAACTTAACAAGTGTCAAACAGTTTGTATCCTGATGAGACACAGAGTTGTTAAGCATCTAATCTGGATCCAGACTGTTTGCAAAGGTTATCAAGAAGTTGCCTTTAATAGTACAAAATATCTAAAAAAAAATATCTAAAAAAACACTTTTTCCTACCTACCTACCCTAACTTTTTGACAGGGTGAAACCCAAAACACACATATTTTTTTTTAGGCCTTAATTCTATTCTATTGATTTGACAGCACAGTTCTCTAAGTTCTCTGAATACTTTGTCAGGCCAGCCAAAACTTTTTAACACAAAATCCTGTGCTTTTTAAAATTTAAAACATGCAAAGAATATTTAAATAAAAATTTGGAGCGCACAACTTGATTTTTACACTATTTTTTTAAATTTCAAATTTAAATTATGTATTCAATTAGTACAAGTTGATGCATTGTTTGATAGAACTTATAGAAAATAATAAATTAGCACAGTAATTCAATTAGAAAGACTTGGTTTAGTTTCTACCACAACTATTTTTTATGAAAGTGCACTTACTTATCTACACAGATACATGCAAAATGCAAATTATGAAATACAAAGTCAACTCTTATATTAATTATAATCATTGTACACAGCAGCATGCAGCTGTTATAGTGGTACCCCACACAATGAGTTGCTAGTTCCTCACACTTGCTATTTCAGTTAGGTTGACTAATTAAAGAAAACACAGATATTGCTGCATTACGTATGTCGTTATGCCACTCGCAGACATATTAATAAACAGACAGGAAACTTCCTATCTTAATCAATGAAGTAACCAAAATATCATGTGACACATTAACTTATCCTTCTATATTCTCTCTCAATTATTCACTGATTTTGATGAGAATACATTCAAAAGATTCATAGTGAATAGCAAAATGGGATTATAATAATTTATGCTTATTTTAGACATAAGAAATTGTATTTTTTGCACTGTGCATCTAAATTTAGATCATTTTTGTTGTGTCCCCTCTATTTGTTATTAGGTCTGTGTGCCACTGACGGATCTAATTATGCCCTAAGGTGTAATTATATATTTGGTCAGTGCATTACAGGGGCTGTTTCACCTTTTTGGTACGTAGTATTCAGGGCAAATTTAGAGAGTATTCAGCCTTTCAGGGCAAATTTAGAGAGTATTCAGTACCCACGGCCCGGGTTAAAATAGTATTCAGTATACTCGGCATTTTATGGTGATATCGGTAGAGCGTCTGCTTCACATGCAAGGGGTCCCCGAGTTCAAACGGTTACATTTAAATCTGCATCAAAAGTAAAGTGAAACATAATCACCAAAATCCGCGTCCAAGAATCTGATTGATGTTTGGGTACAGGACACACACCACATCTCTAAAATGGACTGTTAAGAGAGATGCTATCATGGTGGCAGATATATGGAACGTTGACGTTCCTGCATTGTTACTGACAAACTTCTCGTGTTCTTCTTTATACGACATTTTCGCCAAGAAAAAGCTAAAAATTGAAATTCATAAAGTGAGGATATAAAAATCCATGGGCGCAGACATCTTGGATTCAAAACGAGGCCAAAACAAATCATGCGGACAACTCCTAACCCGTCGGCAAAATTAAAATGTTTCACGAAACGCATTAAACACAGGTTAAGCGTGTATGATTCGTCATTCAGTCAGTTGATTGTAATACCACAACCACACTAGTTGTGTAACGTATAATTTTAGGTAAGATCATTTCTCGGTGATACAAAAAATAAAGGTTGAAAAATCGGTATGTCATGTTGCGTTCGCCCTATGTACGTTTCGTACCACTACAGTCAATAGAAGTCTTGGGGGGAAATTATAAAAGAATCATTTTCTTCCATACACCCCCATTTGAAATATCAGAATCGTAAAAATGCCAGGCCTGCCAAAACTTTTAAAACAAAATCCTGAGGTTTTTAAAATTTAAGATTTAAAGCGCGGGAAGAACATTTTGAAGAGCGCGACTTGATTTACGCACATCTGTTTTAATTTCTACACATACATGCTAAATGCAAATACAAAGTCTTCTGAAGTTCATCACCTTGGATAACTCTTATACAAATTATAATCATCGTATACGGTTGCAGCTCTTATAGTAATACCACACACAAGGAGTTGCTATTTCCTCACACTTGCTTTTTCAATATATATCATAATTTTGATGGAGCGTCATCAAAAGAACTGACCAATCAGTCAACAGAAATAAGACTTGCATAATACATTCTGGTAGGTGATAAACTCGGTCTTTATCCTTGATGTTCAACCAAGTTTACTGTTAAAATTAAGGTATCTACAGTGTGATTCTTTTAAAACCCTGCATATTTAATGCACATTCATGCCAACTGATTCAGTATATGTATCTTTCAAATCAAAATCTTGAAAACTGTCATCATTTTACGCTGCCAAAGATTTTTTATTTTACTATAGAGCCTAAGGATAAAAACCGAGTAACACAAATTTTATCACTTACTGAAAATATGATCAAATCTCAACATCTCTGCAATGGAAAATTATGAATTTTGACCAATTAAATAAGCCACTGATATATTGCTGCTATTGCACATGTCGTTATGTCACTGAAAAAATTAATTTTGTCCTTAGGTGTTAATTGTATACACTTGTAAATACTCTGGAGCTAACAGGACCAATTTTTATTTTGATGGAAAATCCGGAGATTATACACAAATCTGGAGAATTCCGATTTTATCTGGAGATTTGGCAGCCGAAAAAGTTATGGATAAGTTACAGTGGTAATACAGGCAAAGCTTGACGCGGTGTCAGGCGGAGCACAAATGTAGATAATTACTCGTATATATTGAAATATATATTTTATTTTATTTTGTAAGCTATGAACAAATTTTCTCTTCTGTTAAATGGGTTTGTTGGGCGCTAACATCTTAAATCACGTAAAATAACATCACGCATAACGAGATTTAGTTTCGTCAATGTCAGTTTGTTATGGGAAAAACCTTCAACGTCATGATGTAACGTCACGATGGCTTAAAAATTTACGTGAGGTTATGCGCAATCTTGCGTAATAAGATTACCCTAAACAAACAGTCAGCAGATTATTCGTTTGTGTCTAGTGCATAAAATACGCGTCTACGAGAGTGAGTGGTTTAGACTAATGAAGGTGACAATAACGCAGTTTGGAATCTTTACGTTTTTTCTGCCTTCGCTCAATTTAAGCTTCTCTCTGTCTCATTATTTCAGTCTTTTTCTACCGCCGACAAAAACATGATCAAATGTGACACCAGTTTCTTAAAATTTGACCAACATTGTTTTGTCTGTGAATTTTGTAATAAAAGTATTTTATACCAAAAATCGTTAAAATTTAATATAGTTTTAAATAGTTTTATATTGTGTGACAAATGCATTTAAATGAAATGTACCGTATTATCATATAAACAATATTACAAATATAACTAAAATTCATGAAATTGAACAGCAGACCTTCACAGGCTTTAATGGACTTTATCCCACTGACCCATTAACCAAGGGACAATCACCCCTATGACCCCTTGGGGCCTCTCTCACTATTGACTTCCACTGGGCCTTGACAGTTATGATACAATATACGTCAAATAAATGAGACTAGGTGGTGTTGAGAACTTTTCCTGTATTAATTTATCAGAAACTACAGGGGAAAATTTTCTTTATTGTATGTATCTATATTTAAAAAGGATGAACATACATCACTAATGATGTGCGTATAAATGAAACGTGGGAATCGAGGACAGGACAGAGACTGATTTTGTCAAAACATCAATATCAAAATTACTTCAAAGACGTAATATGAGTTTGCCAACTTCAGGCCATCGTATAACGACTAACAGACATTACTTGACCATAGATTTAGATTTTGAACTTGAACATTTAGTGTTTTCTTCAAAACGAAACTGCTTAGGATCGGCTATTCTCTTCTCTTTTTTTTTTTAAAATTGTTTTTTCTCTCTTTTTTTTTAAAATTATTCTTTCTTTTTTTTTCGCCCCCTCATTCAAATAGACACATGGTTCAAAGGAATGTTGACTGAATACTACATAGACATGCTCTATGATACCCGTAAAATCTGAAAAGGGGCGGTGTGGGGTTCAATTTGTTTTTATTATTTTTTAAAGGTTGCTCCCCCTCCTCTCTCCCTCCCTTATCTCAAGTCATGTATCCACCCTGATGAGTGAGTATACAGTATCTTGAGTTTCTACTGGTTTCTGTGTGCATGCTTCAGTTTAACCAATACTTTTATTGCAATTAAAGATGGTTTTGCTTGTCACATAGTTAGTATCTAGTTCATATTATTCCTGCCAGGAAAGTCTCACTGGCACTACAAAGTTAGTTTGGCGTGTCCTTAGGCAAGGCACTTCCCGTAGATTATCTGTCAGATAGGCCTGTAACAGGGCTGTACTGTATATCAGAGTCAATCCTCCTAGCCAGTTAGAGAAACATGGGTGGGAATAGGAATCTATTTGCTGGTTATTTGTTATATAGGAGCTTTACTGCAGACGTATATAAAACATATATTTAGAAATCTTTCCAGTGAAACAAAATTCATCATTTCACATCAGAATATAAAACAAGCTGCTTCAATTTATATAGCTGCTACTGTTAAAATAATATCGGATCAAAATGATATACAGCTGTAAAACTTTGCAACACTTGTTGGATCCTAAAATGGATAAGTTTCAAGATTGGTACGGCTAACTACCATGCTTGCGTATTTCAGCAAAGAAGACTTTATTAGCAACAGTGAATAGAATAAACAATGGGTGAGCTGAGCCAGCTGACGGGGGAAGCAGATGCCACCACCCCGGTGTATGATACGCCCAAACTGATGTTGTCCAGATTCTACTTCCTGCAGGAGGAACGAGTCCAAACATATCAACTGTTTGATGAGTGAGATTCAGAATACATGTTTTTGTGTTGCCTGCATGGCAGACACTTAGGGATCACTTAGTCTGTTGTCCATCGGTCACATTTTTACCTGCAACCTAACCTTGGCAATAACAGAACCAGAAAATGTATTTGACCTATGTTCATGGAACTTCACACATATCTTCAGGGTTCAAATTTAACACTTATTTACTTGATAAATGCAAGTAGATTTTTGCAGATTGCAAGTGAAAACATTAGCACTCGCTAAATTTTTCAATTAATAGAAACCCAGGTCTCCAGGTCCCAGTCTACATTTATTCACGGAACATATTTGCCTAACTTAGTTAAATAGGTGGATATAAGTAAGTATAATTATATATTATTACATTACTGAATCTAGCTGAGTGTGAAAATGTTGTTATTTAGATGTATAGCAATCCTTTTAAAATGAATCGTGGGTTTAAATTATTAATGCAAGTACATGTACCTTGATTAAAATAGAAAACATTCGCACTTGCAAGTGGCTAAAAATATAAAACCTGATCATTTTACTTCAAGGAATGTCGTTACACATGTCCAGTAAATCTGACTTCCATTTCAGTAGAGTTATGCCCCTTTTCATAAAACTTTAACTAGCAACCTAACCAAGCTCATAACTGGCCACATGGCAGGCGACATAAGTGTTCGATGGAACACCCTTCTAGTTTGTATTCATAAATATCAAACGAATCATCGTATTACAAACTGCACAGTGATTTTAAATATAGGATTAAAATCATGTTTTCCTTTATTATTGTAGTGTAAAGTTTGCAGATCCGGGTGACACATTAAATAAACTTAATTAAAGTGATTTGACAAATTTGATCCTACACAAAATAACAGAAAAGACGAACTCATTTCTTATAATTCCAACAGTTAATGTTAAAAAATAATGGTCGGCCTTGGAAGCTCAGTGATTTAAAAAGTTTCAGACCTCCGTCCGATGTGGATTTGCTCCCTGTCAGTAGCATGTCTGATGGAAAACGTCATCCTTCATCTCATCTCCCCCTGAGGTCACTGTCCCAGTATGACATTTCATGTGGTAATGGCATCTAAAAAAACAAAAAAGCGATTTATGAATTTATTTTGTTAAAACATGTTTAAAGTTTTTATTTCAGTTTCAAATATAACTTGGAAATGACTCTGAAAGCGCCTCTGAGCTGCGAGTGAGAGTTGGAATTTATTGGTTCTGATTCTCTGGATTTTCATTACCTTCTTAGTTATGATTTACCATAATGTATCTAATAATCATGATAAATTAAAATCTATATTATATAATTAAACTATATTGCAGAGGTTTCCAGGCCTACATGAATGGTGCGCCAAACTACAACTTCCCACTATACAGACAACTTGTATTTGAGATCACTCAGACATTCCACAACATATCCCAGGAAATAATGACAATAAAAAACAAGTTTGCCGACCAGAATAACCTCCTGCCAATGGCGGTCATCATAGACAAAATTCAGGAGGCGGAGAAAAGTAAACTAGAAATGGCAAGCGATCCTTTATAATTCCCATACATTCTGATTTTGTTATGTAAATAACATTCTGACTATATTTCAAGACATACAAGGTCACTGTTATAACCCTGCCAAACAAGGTTTTGTGGAGGCTATCCAGGGATCACCTTGTCACGTCGCGTCTCTACATTTATCGGATAATGGCTGTATAAATATTATTCGTTTCTTTATGATGATATGACCTAATTATCATACTATATATATATATTTTATTATTTTATTAAAGTGACAAATAACATCGTTACAAAATATTACATATACAAAACAATACAGTATAATATAGGCAATATTAAGTAAACAAATGAATACCCAGCCTAATGAGACTTATTAGTCACTATAGAAATATCAGTTGCATTATTGATTTTACAACTCATTTAATAGGTATAACAAAAGTAAACATGAAAAATATAGTACACATTAATTTGTACGATTTTTTAAGGCATTTATAATAAACTGTCCCGTTTTTAATAGAATCCTTTCATTTGTTAAAAGCACTTTAATTTTGTCTGCCTCGGTAGCTGTGTCTGGACACAGTTCATTTAATGTATGCAATAGTTCAATTCGAGAGGCACTGTGCCTCTCGCAGTACAATAGAAAGTGATTTTCTGTTTCTACACACTGAGCCTGACATTGTTTACATATTCTATCTTGTCTTGGAATTCTGTGGTATCGGCCTAATTCAATTTCTATTGGCAATGAACCTGCTCTAAATTGAGCAATCACAGAGCGTATGTGTTTCCTTAAATTTAACTGAACATAATTTTCGCGTTCATATGTATCTTTAAAAAGTTTATAATTGCTCAATTTGGTTTGAGAATTAACATCATTGAGCCATTTTTCCTTATATATTGTCATCAGTTTTGCTTTAACTTCGTGTATAAAAGACGTATTGTTAAAATCTTGTAGTGACATATTATCAAAGGCCGAAACACAGTTAATTTCTTTGAAATTTGTTTTAATATCATGCGACCAATTGTTTTTACATTTTGAATAATCCCAAAGAAATATCTTTTTTGTAAGTCTGTTATTATTCATATATATCAGTCGTTTCCATAAACGTAAGCTGTTTAATTGTCTTCTAATTTTAGGCGGTATCCAGCCCATATCACCATGAATAGCGGGATTAGAAGTACATTTATGTACGCCGAGGAAAAATCGTATAACTCTATTGTGTAATGTGTCTGGCTTAGAGTAACATTTATACCCCCAAACGCTTGAGGCATAATCCATAATTGGAACAATTTTACAATCATATATCTTGGAGTATGATGAATTCATTATATCAACCTTATTATATAAATTTGAAACTAATGACGAAAATGCTCTGCCAGCAGATTCGCTCAAAACATTTGCTGTTTCAGTAAAATCTAAAAATTCATTTAATATGATACCAAGGTATTTGTAGTTTTCACATATTTCAAGCTTAGTATTACCTATGTGAAATTCAAAAGCTGTCCTTGGTTGGCTTTTTTTGCGAAACTGTACTACTTTCGTTTTACTTATATTAACTAACATTTGATTTTTACAGCACCAGGTGTTAAGAAAATTTACTATAGAATCAATACCTTATTAAGTTACACTCCAATACTTTTAACAAGTTTGGTGTGAAGCCTTATACCATTGAAACCTTTAACAAATTCAACAATGAGCATTGAACCTTGTCTTACTGAGTTATTGCACTTGATTACTGGAGAAAAAAAGGCAAATTTCAGCTTCAATACACAATACTAGTAACTTTTATAGTAAGCAATCCGGATTCTTGACACCAAATTTGGTATGAGGCTTTATATCAATAAGATCTATGACACGTTATGCCTATGCCTTACTGAGTAATTGAAAAGAGGAAAATTGCAACTTAAGTACATAATGACTTGTTTACATAACTAATATACTTGTGATAGACCAGCAGTACATCAGTAGTGCTAAATAATGAAGAAAATGTATCTCCAGGTGAACCAAGTACACGTATTATGTATTTCCTGTATTTTCAGACTGCAAAACTTCAGATTAGTCTACAGAAGCAGAAGGATGAACCTGACAGTGAGGCAGTGAAGATGGAAATAGACCAACTCAAAATACAGTGTGTACTGCATATTATTTTACACAGAATTTAAACAATTATAGAGGGCAATGAGAGAAAGTGCACAGTGTAAGAACCATAACACTGTCTTCTTTCAAATTAGAGTTATTGCCCTTTGTAATTTTTGTCTGTAGCAGAACTTGAAACTGCTGATGGGACTGCAATGGAACTTCATACAATGATAGAAGGCAGTACGAAGAAGTACAGAGCACAAGAACTAGAACTCTGTTTTCAATCAAATTAAAGCTATTGCCCTTTGTAATTTTATAACTCTTGCAAGCAACTAATTCAGTGCCGTAGTCGGACCTTAAATAACACCGAGGCAAATCCCCACCACCACCTTCCATCACTTTACTGCAACATGCAATTAAAGAAACTAACATGCAAAATAACGGCAAAATTACACTATAAACCCGTTTATCAAAACTATCCAGGGTTGGTATTCATAAAGCTTCTTAGCAAAATCTTAAGTCAAATTTTATCAATTTTTAAACACATTTTTCTATCGATTTAAGAAGTTTTCTTAATAATTTCAATAAGGTTATTAATAAATAAAACCTACATCTAAATATATATCTTAAAATAGATGGTTTGTAATGTCCCTGAGAGATTAATAAGGATATTTAAAAATATGTAAAAATCATAAATTTTGACTTAAGTAATATCTCCCACATGAAGTTGCTTTATGAATATGGACCCAGGTGTTCAAGTCATGTAATAATGTATTTGTGCTGATTAAAAGTATAAGTTTATTCACGGGTTTTTCAAATACCCATGAGTTCGTAACTCTTAATTTGACGCTCTGGCTTTGGCGATTAGTCTGGCTGGTTAAAGGCGTTATACTATGTTTGTAGAGTTTGGATTCTCAAAATGTGCGAGTTATATATAATTATATATAATAGGATTATTACTAGAGTGTTACTCTAGTAATGATCCTTTTATTATATACCTCTTACACATCATTAACATAGATATATTTCCATTGCTATTGCATACACATTCAATAAAGCATATTATTTCTCGATAAAGTGCAGCGGGAAAATGTATGTAGTTTTAAGGTGTTGGTGTTCATTGGTCTGACCTACTTGTTTTGTTTGTATGACGTAACGTCGTCTTGACGTTCTCGCGCATAGTGGTGTAAAACTTGCTTGAATCATTGGAAAAAACACTGTTCTATTTTTAGTTAGATAGTGATACTAATTCTATTTTTAGTAGCATAGTGATAACCTGTAGTGTGATACAGGTGGTTGTATTCCATTGTAAGAAAATGAAGGTACTATGAATATATTATTGATAGGTATATAATAACTATATATACCTCATTGTCAGCAGGTTTAGGAAGGGTGTACTTATGTTGTATAATTTAGCTGTTGTTGGCGGGTAGCTACTTTAAAAGCAAATGTAAATGTTGGTGTCACTGTCGCAACGTGATACCGGTCTCGCAACCTTCTTACAAAAGTAAGCAATTTTCTAATTTTGTCTGATTTTCACCAATTCGTATGAAAAGTTTGTTTCAGTAAGACCTCAAGACAATTTTGACAATAAGCAAAATCAACGCATGTGTTACAGAGTTATTGCCCTTGATTACCGTTTGATGGCTACGGCACTGACATTTGATAGAGGACATTTGAATATAAAAAGGTCACATTCTTTTTGAATTGTCAGTCATTATTAATATAAAACAAATCATCATGATAATTAAACTTAAAGGGACACACGGCAATCTTGAAGTTGTTATCAAGCATTAAAATATTCGTCTTGATTTATTAATCCAGTATCATTTTGGCTATACACCTGCTTGCATATAATTAAATAAAATTGTGAGATTTCATTTTTAGCTCTACTGGCCTTCGGCCGGCAGACCTTATGGGATGCCGAGTTGTCCGTCTTCTGTCATTAACTTTTGTCTCGTTAAGATGATAGGGCCTTCATTTTCAACCGATCTTTACCAAACTTTACCAGATTGTTAATATCAATAGTTCGAAAACCAGCCAGATCGGCCAGTAACAGCGGAGTTGTGGCCCTTGATTTAGTTAAAAATGCCATATAATGCCTCGTTAAGACAATAGGGCATTCATTTTTCATCCGATCTTTACCAAACTTGGTCAGATTGTTGAAATTAGTGAAAGTTCGGAGGAGTCAAAGGTTTAATATTTTGTATTTATACTCAGCTTATGGTCCTCTACCAAGCTTGTTTGAATGCTGACCATGGGGTCAAATTTGGCACCACCCCAGGGGTCACATGTTTTACATAGAGTTACATAGGGAAAAACTTTAAAAAAATCTTCTCTGAAACTACAAGAACCAGAGGTTGAATAAGTTGTATTTACCATCAGCTTATTGTCCTCTACCAAGTTGTTCAAATGGTGACCCTGGAGTCAAATTTGGCCCTGTCCCCGGAGTCACATGTTTTACATAAGACAAACTTAAAAATCTTCTCTGAAATTTACACTCAGCTTATGGTCTTCTACCAAGGTTGTTCAAATGGTGACCCTGGTGTGAAATTTGGCCCGACCCTGGGCCACATGTTAAACTTGAACTTGGTTTGAGTGTTTATATTAACGAAAGTTTGATTTGTTTAAAAGCTAGCCAAACTTGAGCCAAATACAACCCTCCCCCTATATCTTGGTAATTGAAGACACTTTATAAAAAACTAGTTTGATACTGCCATATCTGACACACAATCCTTCTATCCACCTCCTCTTTTTATATCATTTTTGTTTTGTTTCAGATTGAATGAAAGAAAGCGATAATAATAGAGCAGATGGAGGAGTTGAAGTACGAGTCAGAGGACCTGTACACGTGCGACAGTGAACAAGATACGGCTGTTGATGCCACAATGGAGGCGGAAAGATGACACAGACCACGTGATGGCCATTTGAACATTGTTTTGGGGAGTCTATAGATACGAGACACAAGACTCAGATTGGTCATGTGAATTCTGACAGAATGAATGATTGATTTGACCTTGTAAATTTCTAGGTTTGATCATTCCAGATATTGCCATGTTAATTTCAAGAGTTGACAATATCAGATTTGGTCATTTGAAATTTAGATTTGACCGTACCATATAAATGTATGGCAATATGAATTTTCTAGGTTTGACCATTCCAGATATGGAGATGTTTAATTCAAGAATTGACCATACCAGATAATATGGCCATGGGAAATTGTAGGTTTTACCATTTCAGACTGGGCTACTGCTATGTGAAATTCTAACTTTGTCGTGTGAATTGTAGATTTGGTTTATATATATAAGTATGTGGTACAGATTTAGCAAAATTGACAAAACACTTCCAGGAGAAGGCATACGTTTATCTGATTCTGTGAAAAGTGAATTTCCTCGATTCCAGCATATGAACATTATACGGTACTTCATGCTTGCATTTATTAGTTACCGTATTTAGTTGTGTGAATATTAAAGATAATGGTAATTTTGGGGCTGTTATTAGTTGACTGTTATCAAACTATTTAAACATGTTACACAAAATGGCATGGTAATAACTGATTTAATGTTTCATTCAGTTTGACAGAGTTTTAAATCCTGTTCAAATATTGGATTATTTTAACACACATTTTAGTATGCCATCATTTAACTCTTAGCCTGCTAAGGGTGACTACAATAGACTTTGCATCCAGTGTAAACCCAGATCAGCCTGCGAGTATCTCCCTTTTTATCATAAATGGAACGGTCCAAATTCAAAGCAAGGACAGTCCATTATACATTCATAGCAGGGTAAGGGTTAATTCCAGTACCTAACTACTGTAACAGTAGATATATTTCTTTAGACTGAAAGTGTAAGATGTTGCGTTTCATAATAAAAACTATTTCCATTATAAGTACTATGATTGATTGATTGAATTGGATTTTATAGTCGCACCAACAGCTAAGGTCATATGGCGACTTACCAGCTTCCATTGGTGGAGGTAGACCCCAATTTTCGTGCACGGGCGGGCACCTGGGTAGAACTACCGACGTTCCGCAAGCCAGCTGGATAACTTCCTCACATAAAGATTCCTAGGCCCCTGAGGGATCGAACCTACAGCGGTGAGGGGCAAGTGATTTTAAGTCAGAGACGTTAACCACTCGGCCACGGACGCCCCCATTATAAGTACTATGAAGCATGGACAGTAAACAAATATTATTATGTAGACGGGCGTTCCGCTGAACACGTGTGTTGCCTGTCAGTACTTTGTCAGTATAACAAGGTTCAGATAAATGACCTCGACAAACTGGCCTGACTAAGTTTTCGTGAAGAAAAAAATTAGTATTTAACCCATGTAATGACCCTTAGTGTGACCTTGAAGTTTATATTTTGGTATGGTCATGTCGATGTTGTCATGATGAGTATATATTGAAAGTTTGATGAAGAAATAAAAAAGTTATAGCCAACGTGAAGTATCGTGACGGACTGACGGACATCCGTTCTCACAAATCGGTATTTATGTGGCTACCCCTTTGTTCACTCCTTTGTTCTTCTAGCTATGACTGACGGACGACAAAGTGATGAATATGTATTGCATTTTTCTTCGAAAAGTTACACAAAAACTGATTTTGTTAAATTGGGTTTTACTGCACATCAACAAAGGTTATATGGCGCTAACAGGATCGAACGTTCCAGGCCCACACTGCATTTACATGGAGATAAAAATTTGCAGAATGGGCCTAGAACCTTCTGAACTGCAGCAAACATTATTATAAACACCATTTTTCACTGGAAATATAGTGTATTTCTTTTATTATACATGTATGCCCAATCTAAATTTTTCACTGGAAATATAGTATCTTCATTATATCCCCGATCCACATTTTTTACTGGAAAGATAGTGTATTTTTATTATATCCCCAAACCGCCCTTATCCAGAATTTACCTTGTGCAATACAAGTTAGTGTTTTATGCCCTCGAAGGGCAGCATATAGTAGTTGCACGGTCCGTCATTCAGTCCATTCATCCGTCCGTCCAGTCGTGTGCGGTCAATAACTCTGACATTACTGGACAAAGTTTCAAATAACTTGGCACAAGTGCTCACCACAAGACGATGTGACGCACTCAAAATCCAGGTCCTTGGCTCCAAGGTCAAGGACTCACTTGGAGTCAAAAAGAAGTGCTTTCGTGTCTGGTTAATAACTCCTGACATTCGCGGATGGATTTTCATATAACGTGGCACAAGTGCTCACAACAAGACGTGTCACGCACAAAATCCAGGTCCATGGCTCCAAGGTCAAGGTCACACTAGGAGGTCAAAGGTTAAAACCACTTCGTGACATTTCTTGTTATTTATTAATCACAAATTCACATTTAGGCCGGTAAAGGGACAGGTCAGCTTAAAAATGGTGCGTTGTCCGTCATTCCTTGCTCTCATCCTTGTGAAACCAGTATCTTCAGTAGCAGTATCAATTTGTGCCCTTGATTTTGTCAAAATAGTAAATTTGAGCGATAACTTACAGTAAATTACATTTGATTCTCTCGGACGATTTAAACAATGAACATCCAAGAGAACTACTGCCTGTAAAGGGCATGTTTTATCCTTTAAACTAGAACTATCACTAAAGGTGATAAATACCCCCGCAAACAACTTTTTAGATCAAGGGCAATAACTCCGCATGGCATTGACTGAGCCACAACAAAATTGTGTCACGTACACTTCATGTTTACCATGTACACAAAGTTTTAATTCAATGTCTTCCAAACTGTAAAAGTAGTTCACTCCACAAGATTGCATATGCTGAATATAGCAATTCTGACTAAGTGCAAGGGCAATAACTGCATGGAATTGAGTGAGCCATACCAAAATTGTTACATGCACATCTACACTTCATGTTGATCATGTGTACAAAGTTTCAATTTCATATCTTGAAAATGGTAGAAGTAGTTCGCTCCACAAGATTCAACAGACCGACCAATAGACCGCTCGCCACAGTGACTCCTATATACCCTCTCAAACTTCGTTGTAGGGGTATAAAAAGTAAGTCACGGTATATTGAACAGGGCATTGCTAACATGATGACCTTTGTCCATTGTAGACACTTGCAACAGTTACAAAAGTGTGTCGGATAGACGGGTGTTCCGTAGAACACGTGTCGTCTGTTGGCACTTTGTCCGTATAACAAGTTATTTTGGACACTGATAAATGATCTTGGCAAACTGGCCTAAGTTTTCGTGAAGAAAACAAGAGGTCAATGACCTTGAAGCTATACTGATAGGTTTTGATAGCTAGATCAGCGTTCCTGTGAAGTTTCATGAAAATCTGTCGAGTAATTTCAGAGTAGTCGTTACAAGTTTTTATATATAACTCTAGGTAAACAAAGATGGCCACTGGCAACCATGTTTAATGCCGAATCAAAATAATCTTCAACAAGGACCAACATTATGTCATGCTGATCATTTTAGAAAAAAGTCCCATATCAATATCACTTAATAGTTTTCAAGAAGTAGTCGCTATAAAATTATTATTTTTTAAATCTATTTTTAGCCATAGTGGCCATCTTGAATTTCTGGCCGACCTGAAATTTTGCTAGGATCAATAAACCACGAAGAGCAACATTCCTGTGAACTTCCATGAAAATCCGTCCAGTAGTTTCAGAGGACTAGTCGCTAAAACTGTTTAATAAACTTATTTTTTTAAAATTATTTTTAGCTTTGGCAGCCATCTTAGATTTCACATTAATGCGAATTCTTGTGTTTTTTTGCTCCAAAATCCATACATTTTTAAAAGAGGCCCAAGAGGGTCTGTGGACGCTCTACTGATTAACATGGCTCTTTAAAACATCAATGAAGCCAGTGACTGCAATTTACGTTTTTAACGTTTGGGCAAAATACAGCCTTTTTAACTAAATCAAGGGCCTTAAAGCTACAGAGTCCCTATATCAATCGATTTCTTCTTTGTAGGCGTGTCTTTATTTGTAACTTCATGTTCACCAGCTCATGTCGAAATCGGGTATTTAAGCGAGCAAATATAGCGCAAAAAATCATTTACTGTATATACATCGACCAGTACACATCGTACCTATACACAGGTAACAGTAATTTTTACAGAAAAAAAAGTTAGCTAATTTCAAGACTTGAACACACGACCTTCTGATTTCAAGTCCTGTGCTCTATCCACTGAACTACAAGGCTACTTGAGAAAAGAGTATACTAACTACCATATATTATGAGGCAAAATAACTTTAAACATATTTGAATCAACTAAAGATGGATCAATAAATATGCAGTCTATATTGTCGCACGTGTAAATTAACATTGCCTGGTGTAATACTGTATCTTATCAATATGAAACTAATACTTCGCCTCAAATCAACCATATCTCGACTTGTTATTTAGCGCTTGATGAGTCTGTGCGCGCTCTTGTTATTACGTAATGCCTATTTAGTGTTAAAAATGCTACAAAATACCAATAAATAGCAGTGGTCTAGAGGTCCAGCGTACATCTTTCAAATCTTACAAGTGCAAGGCTGTGGTTCTTCCGGGCAACTATTTTTTATGACATATTCTGGGGCGAGATATTTATCGATGTCACCTGTACGGAGGCTAAATAAAAATGTGAAATTTTACGTATCGATTTCTCCTTATATACCGACTTTTGGGTGTTCGTCGATTTGAACCTACTTCACACGTGACTCATTCATATTCATGAGTTATTACCAGCTAAAATAGGGACTGTACAGCTTTAACTAAAATCTGGTAAAGTTTAGTAAAGATCAGATGAAAAATGAAGGCCCTATCGTCTTAATGACACAAAAGTTAACGATGGACACCGCACGGACGGACGATGGTTAACTCGCCATTCCATAAGCTCTGCTGGCCCTTGGGGTTATTACTTCCTTTTGCTCAAAAAGAAGTATGGTGACATCTTTTTTTAGAATTTTCCGAAGTTAAAAAAAAGAGCTATTGTCATCATTTGATCGTGGTGGTGGTGGTGGTCGTCACCGGCGTCCCGTGGTTAAAGTTTGTATGTAAGCTTGTATTTCCAAATCACTTCACAATGGATTGAAACTTCACACATGTACTCTGCATCATTAGATGACACCACAGTTAGGTAATACAACTCTTGATTTTATCTTGACAGAATTATGGCCCCTTTTATACTTAGAAAACTTGGTTAAAGTTTGTATGTAAGTTTGTATCTTCCAAACCACTCAGGGCCGTCGATCTGCCGATTTTGCGTCCGGTAACCGGACGCATTCCCCACTCCAAAAAGTAATGTTTTTTCCCCCCAAAAAGTAATGTTTTTTCCCCCCATTTCAGACCGAAAAAAATAAAAATTATAAAAAAAACTTCTGGTACGTAAAATATTGAGCATGAACTGTATTTAATACAAATTAAACATGAAGACTATTTAAAACAAGAGGTCAATGACCTTGAAGCTCTACTGATTGATTTTGATTTCAGGAAGTAGTCGCTACAGACTTGTTTTTTGAAAAATTATTTTTAGCCGTGGCGGCCATCTTGAATTTCAGCCGACCTGAAATTTTGCTTAGACATCAAGAGCAACATTCCTGTGAAGTTTCATAAAAAATGCGTCAAGTAGTTTCAGAGGAGTAGTCGCTACAAGTTTTCATTATATAACTCTGTGTAAACAAAGATGGCCACTGGCAGCCATGTTTAACGTCGAATCAAAATAATGTTTGACTCTGATAACCATCATGTCATGCTGATCATTTTACAAAAAGTCCCATATCAATATCACTTATAGTTTTCAAGATGTAGTCGCTACAAACTTCTTTTTTAAAAATCTATTTTTAGCTGTGGTGGCCATCTTGAATTTCTGGCCAATCTGAAATTTTGCTAGGATCAATCAGACATTAAGAGCAACATTCCTGTAAAGTATCATGAAAATCCGCCAAGTAGTTTCAAAGAAGTAGTCGCTACAAGTTTTTACTATATAACTCAATGTAAACAAAGATGGCCGCTGGCAGCAATGTTTAACGTTGAATCAAAACAATTTTTGACAAGGACCAACATCATGTCATGCTGATCATTTTAGAAAAAGTCCCATATCAATATCACTTATAGTTTTCAAGAAGTAGTCGCTACAAACCTGTTTTTTAAAACCTATTTTTAGATTTGGCGGCCATCTTGGATTTCACATCAACATGAATTTTTGCTAGGATCAACTAGACTTCATGGGCAACATTTCTGTAAAGTTTCATGAAAATCCATTCAGTAGTTTCAGAGGAGTTGTCGCTACAAAAAAAAGTTTACGGACAGACAGACGGACGACGCACCACGGCATAAGCTCTGCTGATCTCTGATCAGTAGAGCTTACAATGATTATAATCAAAATTATGACCACAAAATAATTCCCCCTTTCCTGTAAAAGCACGCTAAAATTTCCCCACCCAAGGGTATGGGTCGCTGTCCCCCAAAACAGATCGACGGCCCTGTCACTTTACACAATGAATTAAAACTTCACATGTATTCAGCATCATCAGATGATACCAGTCGGGTGACGTAATTCCTACTTTTATTTTTGGCAGAATTGTGGCCTTTCATACTTAGAAAACTTGGTTAACGTTTGTATGCAAGCTTGTATCTCGCAAAGAACTTAACATAATAGATTAAAACTTCACACAATACCACAGAGCCAGGTTCTATAACTCTTGCATCTATTTAAACAAAATTATGGCCCCTTTTGTACTTAAGAAATTTGGTTGAAGTTTGTATGTAAATTTGTATCTTGCAAAGTACTTTACATAATGGATTAAAACTTCACACATGCATTCAGCATCATTAGACAACATCACAGAGCCAGGTTCTATAACTCTTGCCTTTTTTTAAACAAAATTATGGCCTCTTTTATTCTTTGAAAATTTGGTTAAAGTTTGTATGTAAGCTTACATCTCCAAAAGTACTTTACATAATGGATTGAAACTTCACACATGTATTTGGCATCTTGTGTAGCCCATGTTTTTATTATAACAAAATTATTGCCCCTTTTATACTTAGAAATCTTGGCTTTTATACTTAGAAATCTTGGTTAAAGCTGGTATGTAATTGATGGAAACCTTGTTTATCAATTGTAAATTCATCAAAGTCTAGCATCTGCACCGTTGACTCTTGTTATTTCATTCTCTTGTTGTTATTTCATTCTCTTGAAGTACACGTGAATATGTTTGCTAGAAATTCTGAAAAAGAGTTCTTTATACATGTACGAAATACTTTTTCCCCCTGGAAATGTCTCTTTAACCACCAAAATCTGCCATTTTTTTTCCGAGGACAAGAGTATATGCAAATCCAACTTGAACTATCACTGAAGGTGATGAATACCCCCACTTATATTCGGAGTCAAACAAAGGGCCATAACTTTGTAATAAATTGGATAATCAACAAAGGGTGATGTACAAGGACATAAGGGCATCAGTTTGTTATGTGTATATGAAGTTTGGGAACACCCCGTTACAGACAACGAGATTCCTATATAGCCACCACTTGACTGTTAAAGCGAGGGTATAACTAGAGGCAGAGGTGTAGGTCACCCTCCCATGTCATTTTTTGTCATGCTCATTAAAAGATTAATTGAATGTTGTTTTACGGCTCATCAACACAGTATAGGTTATATAAAAGCCCATGACTGCATGTGTAATGGGAACGTGGCTCTATCGTAAATGGAGCATCTACATTAGAATTTTGCAGCAACTCTACAGGTTAGAAGGTTCTAGGCCCCTTTCTTCATTTTATATCTCAATTTAAATGGGGGATGAGCCCGTTTGGCATTTTATCAACATTTTTGTTTTGGTGTGCTGAAAAACCTAATTCAATTCCATGACCATGAAACAAGAATATCTAATTTAAAAATCATACCTCAAACATTACTGCGTATTGGCAAATCACAAAATAAGACCGTATACAACAATAAACCTTGATCATTTATTCATTATTATTACATTTCTGTTGGTGAAAAATTCTAAACGCAACTAACTGTGACGCTGAGTCGTGACATCAATCAAAATGTAGCTGATGTCGACATCATGACAACGTTCAATGAAGAGAATAATTTCGGGCTAAACTCATACATAACTTGATATAAAATGTAATAAACAGATTATTTAACTGCTGGGTTTGATTATAGGGAAGTATTTCACTCAATGGTAGACGTGTTTATTTTTTCACTCATACGCTCGTTTGTGAAAAGAACCACACGTCTACCATCTCGTGAAAGATTTCCCTATAATCAACCCCAGCAGTTAATAATCTCTATTTAATTAATCCCAAGATTTAGTATCTTCTAATCTTCTAATTCAGTATTTTCTGATGGTAAATATTAGCAAACAAATTCAAACCAAGTGAATCAAAGTATGACTTCAGTAAAATGTAGCTGATGTCGACATCATGACAACATTCAATCAAGACAATAATTTTGGGATAAAATCATACATAACTTGGAATTAAAATGTAATAAACAGATAAAATCATATATAAATTTAAAATGTAATAAACAGATTATTAAATGCTGGGTTCGATTATAGGGAAATATTTCACTCAATGGTAGACGTGTTTTGTTTTTTCACTCACTCGCATCTGCTCGGTCGTGAAAAGAACCACCCGTCTACCATCTCATGAAGGATTTCCCTATAATCGACCCCAGCAGTTAATAATCTCTATTTAATTAATCCCAAGATTTAGTATCTTCTAATTTAGTATCTTCGAATGGGAAATATTAGCAAACAAATTCAAACCAAATGAATCAAAATATGACATCAGTTAAGTGTTATCCTCTTCAATAAAACAAAACATTGCGGTTAAAATCATACACAAAATGGAACTGCTGGGTTTGATTATACGGACATCCTTCACTCGAAGGTAGGTGTGTTTAGTTAAGGTGTATTTAGTTTTTCACCACACGCCTACCATCTCGTGAATGATTTCCCTATAATCAAATCCAGCAGTTAAATAATCTCTATGTATGGAATTCCGAGAAACATGTCAACATGACAACATCAAGTCGTATTTAAAGTACCAATTAAACTGGCTTTACAATGTTCTACTCACACAATCAGAACATAAAACATTTCTCACTCAATCATTGAATAACAAGTGGTGCAGAGCATATTAAACAAATGTATGGAGGCCAGCAGAGCTATAAAAATCATGTACTGCTACTTTTACATATTAAAGTACCAGATAAAAAAGATTCATCATATAACAAGAGGCCCAACAGGGCCTGTATTGCTCTACTGGCTACCTTTGGGGTGGGGCCAAATCTGACCCCACGTTCACCATTTGAACAAACTTGGTAGAGGATCCAAAAGCTGACAATAAATAACAAGAGGTCAATGACCTTGAAGCTCTACTGATTGATTTTGATTTCAGGAAGTAGTCGCTACAGACTTGTTTTTTGAAAATCTATTTTTAACCGTGGCGGCCATCTTGAATTTCCGGCCGACCTGAAAGTTGTTTCAGAGGAGTAGTCGCTACAAGTTTTCATTATATAACTCTATGTAAACAAAGATGGCCGCTGGTAGCCATGTTTAACATCAAATCAAAACGATTTTCGACAAGGACCAACATCATGTCATACTGATCATTTTAGAAAAAGTCCCATATCAATATCTCTTATAGTTTTGAAGAAGTAGTCGCTACAAACTTATTTATTTTAAATCTATTTTTAGCTGTGGCGGCCATCTTGAATTTCCGGCCGACCTGAAATTTTTCTAGGATCAACTAGACATCAAGAGCAACATTCCTGTGAAGTTTCATGAACATCCGTCAAGTAGTTTCAGAGGAGTAGTCGCTACAAGTTTTTACTATATAACTCTTATGTAACCAAAGATGGCCACTGGCAGCCATGTTTAACGTCGAAACAAAATAATTTTCCATAAGGATCAACATCATGTCATGCTGATCATTTTAGAAAAAGTCCCATATCAATATCACTTATAGTTTTCAAGAAGTAGTCGCTACAAACTTAATTTTTTAAAAATCTATTTTTAGCTGTGACGGCCATCTTGAATTTCTGGCAGATCTGAACTTTTGCTAGGATCAATTAGACATCAAGAGCAACATTCCTGTAAAGTTTCATGACAATCCGTCAAGTAGTTTCAGAGGAGTAGTCGCTACAAGTTTTTACTATATAACTCTATGTAAACAAAGATGGCCACTGGCAGCCATGTTTAATGTTGAATCAAAACGATTTTTGACAAGGATCAACATCATGTCATGCTGATCATTTTAGAAAAAGTCCCATATCAATATCACTTATAGTTTTCAAGAAGTAGTCGCTACAAACTTGTATTTTAAAACTCTATTTTTAGCTTTGGCGGCCATCTTGGATTTCACATCAACATGAATTTTTGCTAGGATCAACTAGACTTTATGGGCAACATTTCTGTGAAGTTTCATGAATATCCATCCAGTAGTTTCAGAAGAGTTGTCGCTACAAATAAAATTTTACGGACAGACGGACGCCGCACCACGGCAACATTCCTGTGAAGTTTCATGGAAATCCGTCGAGTAGTTTCAGAGGAGTAGTCGCTTTTTACTAAATAACTCTAGGTAAACAAAGATGGCCACTGGCAGCCATGTTTAACGTCGAATCAAAACGATTTCCGATAAGGACCAATATCATGTCATGCTAATCATTTTAGAAAAAGTCCCATATCAATATCACTTAAGAGTTTTCAAGAAGTAGTCGCTACAAACGTGATTTTTAGATTTGGTGGCCATCTTGGATTTCACATCAACATGAATTTTTGCTAGGATCAACTAGACTTCATGGGCAACATTTCTGTAAAGTTTCATGAAAATCCATTCAGTAGTTTCAGAGGAGTAGTCGCTACAAAAAAAAGTTTACGGACAGACAGACGGACGGACGACGCACTACAGCATAAGCTCTGCTGATCTCTGATCTGTAGAGTTAAAAAATACTTAAAAAAAATTAACCCACAAACCAAGATCTCCTAAGAAAAAAATATATGACTCCAGTGAGATTTGAACCCGTTGTACAACCCCTTGGGTTTCCAGTGTACATTACCGAATATTGAAAAGGGCCATAACTCCATTGTTACTGGTTCGACCGGCTGGTTCTCAAACTCATTACAGCTTTCATTGATATCAAAAATCTGGTCAAGTTTGGGACAAATCGAATATAAAATGAAGGCGCTAGTGTTCTCAAGGCTGAAAATGGCATATTTCAATAATTCAAGGGCACATAACTCTGGTGTTTCTGGTCCGGTATAGCTGGTTTTCGAACTTTTGAGATTTCATTGATATTAACAATCTCTTAAAGTTTGGTAAAGATCAAATGAAAAATGAAGGCCCTATCGTCTTGAGGCAAAATATAGCATATTTAAATAAATCAAGGGCCATAACTCCGCTGTTATTAGTTTGATCTGGCTGGTTTTCAAACCACTGATATTAACAATCTGGTAACGTTTGGTAAAGATCGGATGAAAAATGAAGGCCCTATCGTCTTAACTAGGCAAAATATAGCATTTTTAATTAAATCGAGGGCCATAACTCCGCTGTTACTGGTACGATCTGGCCGGTTTTCGAACTTTTCCCAGATTTCAACAATCTGGTTAAGTTTGGTAAAGATCCGATGAAAAATGAAGGCCCCATCGTCTTAACGAGACAAAAGTTAACGACTGACGGACGACGGACAACTCGGCATCCCATTATTAAACTATATATTACATAATTTAAAATGATAAAATTAAAGGTCAACAAATTTAGAAATGCACTTAAAATTAAACGTCATCATGAGAATAACACTTAAAATTAATATAATAAACTAATAATCACTGCCAAATATTTACAGCATATTTTGATATTGTGTCTAAACACAATGTGTAAACTGTTAAGTGCACCTGCAGTTAAACAGAAACAGAAACGTAGAAATAAATGTACTTAACATAATAAGAGACATCTGTCCTTAAACATGTATGCACTTTATGGGTATGGGCGCAATAAATTGAAACAAAGACGCAACGCCTGGCGTGAATACTAACAGAAACTAAAAGAATGTTGAAATGAAGCTAAACTGGACCCCGGGTACAGCACACCGTTTAACGTTACTCTCTGTTGTTCAGTCCTGCTGGCTGTACTTGTAGTTTTGTTCATGTGTTTCTAGGTCACAAGCTACACGTTTTTTACTATATATGTGATAAAAGTGTCCAGACACTTCACACTATGGTGAAAGCACATAAAAACACAGGCCTCCATTTACAAGTGTTCCCAATTTGTAAGATATATTAGTAAGCCTGCTTCAACGTCATACAGAATTTCATCCGCAGAGAGCTGCAGAACAGCTTTGTTGAGTTGACCTCAAAATTATTTTTTCTTTTCTTGCAAACACTCGATTATAAGGATTTTCACATACCGGTATCAGTTTCATCGACTCCGTGTCAAAGTCCAAGTCTAACAACTCTCGCACTCTCTTTATCGCTAAGTCTCACAATCTCTTCATCACTAAGACTTGCACTCTCTTCATCACTAAGTCTCGCACTCTCTTTATCGCTTAGTCGTAGCCATTATCGGGAAGTGGAGCAAATACACTTTCAAGAACATCGGAGGCGTGTGCCAGAAATTTTAGGGACATCACTCGCTTGGTCATTCGGTGCAGATTGTTCATCCACTGACTCAACACCAAGTCTGAACTCTCTTTAAAATTTTATTTTTTATCACAGTATCTACCAAGGGGTGTGAGGTCATATCAAACAGTAGGACATTCTGTATCTGTTCTGCATACACCCATTTCTACGAGATTTTTGCTCGTACATTTTTCAGCAGGTACTTGAACTTCAGAGCCTTCCATGTCTCACCTGAAACAAGCAGAAAATTGGTTCATACAAATGTTCTCCAAAATAATAGAATATAGTTTACACATTATAGTCTTTTTAGCCGAAGCCACCCCTAATAAAGGGGAATGGGAGGGATATACAGGAATCTGGGAACATGCCCTACTCTTACTAACAAACAGATTCATAGGACTCTACATACGGTATATGTACCCATCCGACAGACCTCGCTAAATACACCATACATGAACTTGAAATCCCAAAGAGTATAGAAGGAGTCATAATGCTGAAACTATAATAGTAATGACTGCAAGCTCCAGAAGTTATAACCCTGTAGAGGAGCCCCTTTACAAAGGACCCATTTTATAAATGTTAAGCCTCTTGTCCCTAAATGGCAAATTAGAATCAAATGCATTCACATTTGGACACGATATGCAATTTTTTGTGGTTTTTACCCGAATACCCTCTTTGGGGCCCCAGTGGATGGAGCCAAAAAGACGAAATCTTGTTGCGCATCTATACATCCTTTACTAAGAAATACACCACATATGAACTTGAAATCACAAAGGGTATAGAAGGAGTTAACGTCACAAGGCGGAAACTCTGTAACAGTAAATTACTGCAAGTTCCCCATGTTGTACCCCTGTAGAGGGACCCCTTTAAGCAGGAGGTCAAATATATATGTTGTGCCTCGATTCTCTCAATGACCATACCAAACTAGAATCGTAACCTGGTCTAAACGATATTTTAACCCCTGAAATTAAAGCCCATGCTTCAATCAGAATTTCAAAGGGTATTTCTACCCTTGAATTGATTAGGGCTATTCCATTAAAACATACATGGGACCCCAAGAAGGCACTTTTGAAATTGACGACCCACCCATAGATGCTCAAAAATTGAGTTTGCAAGACCCACCTATAGAATTTAAGTTGGCTAAAATGCACCCACCCATAGATTTTATTTGTTTATTTATATTGAACTACATATATATTTACATATGAACTACACACAAACATGACAACTGCTTGAAGAACGTAAGTGGTTTCTAGGCCCAGTCAGCAAATTGGGAATAGTCCTAGGCCGGCTGATTTTGGGGGGAAAAAGTAGGAGATTGTCAAAATTATGGGAAAAAGAGCATGATTTTCTTAAGGGAATGTTTTTAAAGAGAAAACGATTATTAAAATGTATGCTTTAGGTATAATATCAATCAGGTATTGAATTAAGCAATGATTTTAACATACAACATACAAACAATGGAAAGTAACTTTCTAAAAAAAAAATAAGGATTTTTTTTGCAATTTGGAAGAGGCTGAATTTCGGCACCACTTAAATAGGTTAAAAACAAGAGGTCAATGACCTTGAAGCTCTACTGATGGATTTTTGATAGCTAGATCAGCATTCCTATGAAGTTTCATGAAAATCTGTCAAGTAGTTTCAGAGGAGTAGTCGCTACAAGTTTTCATTATATAACTATATGTAAACAAAGATGGAGGCTGGCGGCCATGTTTGTCAAATCAAAATAATTTTTGACAAGGATCAACATAATGTCATACTGATCATTTCAGAAAAAGTCCCTTATCAATATCACTTATAGCTTTCAAGAAGTAGTCGCTACAAACTTGTATTTTGAAAATCTATTTTTAGCTTTGGCAGCCATCTTGAATTTCCGGCCAACCTGAAATTTTGCTAGGATCAATAAAACATCAAGAGCAACATTCCTGTGAAGTTTCATGAAAATCCGTCAAGTAGTTACAGAGGAGTAGTCGCTACAAGTTTTTACTAGATAACTCTATGTAAACAAAGATGGCCGCTGACAGCCATGTTTAACATCGAATCAAAACGATTTTTGACAAGGACCAATATCATGTCATGCTGATCATTTAAGAAAAAGTCCCATATCAATATCGCTTATAGTTTTCAAGAAGTAGTCGCTACAAACTTGTTTTTTGAAAATCTATTTTTAGCCATGGCGGCCATCTTGAAATTTCCGGCCGACCTGAAGTTTTGCTAGGATCAATAAGACATCAAGAGCAACATTCGTCTGAAGTTTCATGAAAATCTGTCAAGTAGTTTCAGAGGAGTAGTCACTACAAGTATATATTATACATTATATAACTCTATGTAAACAAAGATGGCCGCTGCAGCCATGTTTAACGTCGAAACAAAATATGTTTTGACAAGCATCTACATCATGTCATACTGATCATTTTAGGAAAGGATACATATTAATATCACTTATAGTTTTCAAGAAGTAGTCGCTACATTTTCTTTTTTTGAAAAATTACTTTTAGCCGTGACGGCTATCTTGAATTTCCGGCCAACCTGAAATGTTGCTAGGATCAATAAGACAGCAAGAGCAACATTCCTGTGAAGTTTTATGAAAATCCGTCAAGTAGTTTCAGAGGAATAGTCGCTACAAGTTTTTACTATATAACTCTATGTAAACAAAGATGGCCGCAGCCATATTTAATGTCGAATCAAAAAGATTTTCGACAAGGACCAACATCATGTCATGCTGATCATTTTAGAAAAAGCCCATATCAATATCACTTACAGTTTTCAAGAAGTAGTCGCTTCAAACTTGTTTTTTAAAAATCTATTTTTAGATCTGTTGGCCATTTTGGATTTCACATCAACATGAATTTTTGCTAGGATCAACTAGACTTCATGGGCAACATTTCTGTAAAGTTTCATGAAAATCCATTCAGTAGTTTCAGAGGAGTAGTCGCTACAAAAAAAAGTTTACGGACGGACGGATGACGCACCACGGCATAAGAACTGATAATGTTCTATTTTCCTTTTATTTATCCATTGCATCATATATCATATAACAAAAACAAGATTATTTTCTTTTACAGTTTTATGATCGCGCCGCGAATCATGTCAAAAACCGTACCGGGTCCCGTAAATTAAACCATCCAAAACAGGTGCGCGTTCCCGGTGTTATTTAGCATTTGTGAATAAGGGTTATCGTTAAGCGTTCTGTATGATACAGACTTGCTAAAATAGAAAAATATTATACAGCAATTCATCGAAAAATAAGAATATGAAAAGGAAATCAGTGTTCGAACTATTAATATTCGTGTGATCTTTCTTCTTCTGTCCAACGAGACAAATTTGCGCGACCACTCAATGTCAATATGAAAGCTGTAATGCGATTGGTTTAAATCGTGCAATCAACCAATGAAATGCGCGCTTTCAAATTGATGAACTTAATCTTTTGATTTTCAACAAATACGTTAAACACAATAAAACACGACTTCTGGTTGGATTTTAGTTTGAAAAGTCTGATATTCCCGATATTGTCCGAGCGGCATCACGGCCATTTTTACGGTGATGTGTGAAAATATGATCAAAATAACACCCATGCATAGATGCAATATTTGTTTTAAACCACCCAGGCATAGAACCACGTTTCGGAAAATAGGGTCCACCCATAGATTTTTATTAAATTGCCGTCCTGGAGTCCCGGGTATGTTTTAATGGAATAGCCCTTAACTTCGAATTTCATTGTGTTGTTCATTGCAAGGTGTTTGTTATTCTCTTTCAATGCTAATTTATAAGAAATGTAACATGTAAATGTAATCTTTTTTAAAAGACAGACATAAAGTTATGGAACCCATGATCTCATATGATACTGTGATTTGATTAATCCTTCATAAGCAACCGATGCAAAAACTACATATATGTCTTTTACCTCTACATAATATGCAATTCACAACATTAATGTAAACTTGCACATTTGTCATTTCTAAGACTGAACAGTTTACGAACATCCAGATAACTGGCATTAATATGCTTCATACACACTAGCAACCCAATGCTCATCTGTTATTATATTTACTAGTTTAAATGGAGATGTTTGTTAACTAAATTAATCCTTTGGATGCTTTTTACAACAAAATGTTGCTTCAAATTAAGATGAACTGTTGTTGTAGCATTGGAGAATGCTCATGATCATGACTGGTAGACGCTTTTGAAAGTAAAACTTTTTAAAACGTCTGCTACCATGATCATTTAGAATGTCAGTAATAGAGTACGCAAGAGTATTTGTTCCTTATACGTTAAGCAGATTTTTAATACATTTTGTACGCAGTTTTAATAAATACGCACCTAATCTGGAGCTCTGACACTATTGAGAAAGTAAGAGAGGAAAATGTTGAGTACAAAAATATATATTAGGAAACAAGAAATGTCACTATAAGTAAAAAATGCCCCCATATTGACCTTTGACCTCAGTGTGACCTTGAACTTGGAGACACAGACCTTGATGACACGGACCTTGATTTTGTGTGCAGCACATCGTTTTGTTATGGTGAGCAATTGTGCCAAGCTATTTAAAAATCCGTCCATTATTGTCGAGAGTTATTAATCGGACACAATTGACGGACGGACTGAAGGACGGTGAGACTACTATATGCCACCCTTTGGGGGAATAAAATTGAATTGAATGTTGTTTAACAGCTCATCAACACAGTATAGGTTTATAAAAAGTATACCAGTTTTAAATTGTGAAGTAGCCAAATGTCGGCCCGTTATAGAAGGGAAAAAAGTCACGTCTCACCTTATCACAGTAATCACCATAGCAAGCTCCAGTATGGTCAAGTTTTCTTCGCGGCTTTCATGTAATCTTCCGCCAGTTTTGGATTCTCCTCGACCCACTTATCAGCTGTGTTCTTCTCCAGCCAATCAGAGGTTGATATTTGTTGCTTAAGCAGGCCGAACAAGTCATCCAGGGATTCTTTACCTGAAGCATTTCACAATATTTTGTTCTAATCCTGTGAAGAATTTGGTCTTTAAGGACAAACGGGAATGTTTTTTTTTTTGCTTAAACTGGAGGCATTTTGCGAGTTTTTCCTCCTGTATTATTAATAATTATTTGAATTGTTCACAGCAAATTTTGTTTCCATATTACCATATTCCGACTATAAGAACAATAATATATTTAAACCTATAGCATAATATTTTCTTATATTCAAGCAGGTTTAAAGGCTGAAAGAATTATGGGTGCCAATCCAAATATGAGTAGAACCATCATAATGCAATAATATAGGCTTCATAAAACGTCAAATTATCCTAAATGAAATAGATTTGTTTTGAATTGAACTGAATGTTGTTTAACGGCTCATCAACACAGTATAGGTTAATAGAGCTGCCCCAGAGAGAGGGGAAGAATACATAGGAATCCGGGAACCTGCCCTACTCTTATTATCAGATAGATTCCTATGTTTTTTTAACATGCTCGGAGGAGAGACCGAAACACGGGACCGCTCGGTTTACGTTCCCATCCAACAGACGAGGCTAAGAGAAAGGGTCTTGCCCAAGAACACACCGACGGAACTCAGTGGCACCAGGGAGGATTGAACCCGGGGCCTCCGGTTACAAATCCACCGCGCTACCGACTGCGCCACACCAGCACTCGGTTTTGTTTTGAAAACTTGACATCTGTGCTAGTTTCTGCTGTAAAAATTATTAATATTAATTTATATGATGCTTTATGAATTATGTCCCCTTTTGTGTACTCCCATTGAGATTGAAAACAAGAGCTGTCAGAGAACAGCGCAGCCCAACTATTCGAGTTTTCAGAGAATAATGATATAGCCAGTATATACCATCAGAAAACAAGGCGCAACATACATATAGGTTTAGAATTGATAGACCAAAACAACACAGAAATATGTAACAAGATGTCAATGACCTTGAAGCTAAACTGATAGATTTTGATAGCTAGATCAGCATTCCTGTGAAGTTTCATAAAAATCTGTCCAGTAGTTTCAGAGGAGTAGTCACTACAAGTTGAAGTTTTTACTATATAACTCTAGGTAAATAAATATGGCCACTGGCAGCCATGTTTAATGTCGAATCAAAATAATTTTCGAAAAGGATCAACATCTTGTCATGCTGATCATTTCAGAAAAAGTCTCATATCAATATCACTTATAGTTTTCATGAAGTACTCGCTACAAACTTGTTTTTAAAAATCTATGTTTAGCCGTGGTGGCCATCTTAAATTTCCGGCCGACCTGAAATTGTGCTAGGATCAACTAGACATCAAGAGCAACATTCCTGTGAAGTTTCATGAAAATCCGTCAGGTACAAATTGTTACTATACAAACTCTATGTAAACAAAGATGGACACTGGCGCCCATGTTTAATGTCGAATCAACATAATTTTCGACAAGGATCAACATCATGTCATGCTGATCATTTTAGAAAAAGTCCCATATCAATATCACTTAGTTTTCAAGAAGAAGTCGTTACAAACTTTTTTTAAAAATCTGTTTTTAGTCATGGCGGCCATCTTGAATTTCCGGCCGACCTTAAAAAAGTCTGGGATCAATTAGACATCAGGAGCAACATTCCTATGAAGTTTCATAAAAATTTGTCAAGTAGTTTAAAGTCGCATTGAAATAAATTTTGACAAGGATCAACATCATGTCATGCTGATCATTTTAGAAAACGTCCCATATCAATATCACTTACAGTTTTGAAGAAGTAGTCGCTACAAACTTGTTTTTTAAAAAATTATTTTTAGCTGTGGCGGCCATCTTGAATTTCTGGCCCACCTGAAATTTTGCTAGGATCAATTAGACATCAAGAGCAACATTCCCATTTTTTTAATGAAAATCCATCAAGTAGTTTCAGAGGAGTAGTCGCTACAGGTTTTCATTATATAACTCTATATAAACAATGTCGAGCCCTGTAATGCAGCTTTAAAGCTATAATAAATTCTCGTTTTGGGTATTCTAAAGTTCTACACTTTTATTAAATTTACAACTGCTATCTGAACATGAACCATTAAATTAAATGAATAATTAAACCCAAGGTAAGATGCAGCTAATTTTCATGTGCACCACTGAACCACATTATGATATTAGTTTTGTTTTGACTGGCACCAATTACTCTTTCAAACTGCCTCCAGTTCCTTTAAAGTAAAACTGATTTTGGCCAAAATATCACCCCTCACTTCCAACATACCAGACTGTTGCTTGGACACACCACTATCACCAGCTTCTGCTCCTTCTGTTGTACCAGACTGTTGCTTGGACACACCACTATCACCTGCTTCTGCTCCTTCTGTTACTCCAGACTGTAGCTTGGACACACCACTACCACAAGTTTTTGCTGCTTCTGTTGCTTTAGATTGTTGCATGGACACACCACTATCATCAACTTCTGCACCTTCTGGTTCTAATCTGATGGCTGTAAGCATAGACAAAAAGTGAGTGTGTGGTTGAGTGGTTGAGTGAGTGGGTGAGATATAAACGCATGTAAAGCCATGCAGTTTTTCAGTAAATGTATACTTGTACACGGATGGAAAAGTCACTGCTTTGATATTGAACAAGAGGTCAATGACCTTGAAGCTCTACTGACAGGTTTTTGAAAGCTAGATCAGCATTCTTGTGAAGTTTCATGAAAATCCGTTCAATAGTTTCAGAGGAGTAGTCGCTACAAGTTTTCATTATATAACTCTTATGTAAACAAAGATGGCCACTGGCGGCCATGTTTAACATCAAATCAAAATATATTTTGACAAGGATCAACATCATTGCTAGGATCAATTAGACATCAAGAGCAACATTCCTGTGAAGTTTCATGAAGTTTCGCTGATTAGTTACAGAGGAGTAGTCGCTACAAGTTTTTACTAGATAACTCTATGTAAGCGAAGATGGCCGCTGACAGCCATTTTTAACATCAAATCAAAACGATTTTCGACAAGGATCAACATCATGTCATACTGATCATTTTAGAAAAAGTCCCATATCAATATCACTTCTAGTTTTCAAGAAGTAGTCGCTACAAACTTATTTTTTGAAAATCTTTTTTTAGCCGTGGTGGCCATCTTGAATTTCCGGCCGACCTGAAGCTTTGCTAGGATCAATTAGACATCAAGAGCGACATTCCTGTGAAGTTTATGAAAATCCGTCGCGTAGTTTCAGAGGAGTAGTCGCTACAAGTTTTCATTATATAACTCTATATAAACAAAGATGGCTGCTGGCGGCCATGTTAAATGTCGCATCAAAATAATTTTCGACAAGGATCAACATCATTCCATACTGATCATTTTAGAAAAAGTCCCATATCAATATCACTTATAGTTTTTAAGAAGTACTCACTACAAACTTGTTTTTTGAAAATCTATCTTTAGCTGTGGTGGCCATCTTGAATTACTGACCAACCTGAAATGTTGCTAAGATCATTTAGACATCAAGAGCAACATTCCTGTGAAGTTTCATGGAAATCCGTCAAGTAGCTGTAAACAAAGATGGCCGCTGGCAGCCATGTTACACGTCGAATCAAATCGATTTTCGACAAGGACCAACATCATGACATGCTGATCATTTTAGAAAAAGTTCCATATCAATATCACTTAAGAGTTTTCAAGAAGTAGTCGCTACAAACTTGTTTTTTAAAAATCTATTTTTAAATTTGGCAGCCATCTTGGATTTCACTTCAACATGAATTTTTGCTAGGATCAACTAGACTAGGCAACATTGGACAGATGGACGGATCTCTGATCAGTAGAGCTAAGAATAATCTAGAGAGAGGTTCCACGGAACACTTGTGTCGCCTGCCGTGTGCTTATTTCAGCAAGTAAAATCTAACTATAAAGTTTGAAGACAGGGGTTGCAATCTTTCATGAATTATGGAGCAGTTTTTTGTTGTTTTTTAAAGTGTTAAAGTTCATGAAAAGGAGCATAAATCTGCTTTGGATAATTGATAAGGAAGAGCTGTATAACGTTTCATGACCATAGGTCAATATTTTGAGTTATGAGCTGCTAGGTTAGGTTAAAGTTTTATGAAAAGGGGGCAGAACTCTGCTAAGATAAAAGTCAGAGTTATTGGTCAAGGTTAACAATATTCTGTGTGGTAATAATAATAATATTATTATTATAGTAATAATAACAAGAGGTCAATGACCTTGAAGCTCTACTGATTGATTTTGATTTCAGGAAGTAGTCGCTACAGACTTGTTTTTGAAAAAAAATATTTTTAGCCGTGGCGGCCATCTTGAATTTCCGGCTGACCTGAAATTTTGCTAGGATCAATAATACATCAAGAGCAACATTCCTGTGAAGTTTCATGAAAATCCGTCAAGTAGTTTCACAGGAATAGTCGCTACAAGTTTTCATTATATAACTCTATGTAAACAAAGATGGCTGCTGACAGCCATGTTTAACGTCGAATCAAAATAATGTTTGACTCTGATAACCATCATGTCATGCTGATCATTTTACAAAAAGTCCCATATCAATATCACTTATAGTTTTCAAGACGTAGTCGCTACAAACTTCTTTTTTAAAAAATCTAATTTTAGCTGTGGCGGCCATCTTGAATTTCTGGCCGATCTGAAATTTTGCTAGGATCAATTAAACATTAAGAGCAACATTCGTGTAAAGTTTCATGAAAATCTGCCAAGTAGTTTCAAAGGATTAGTCGCTACAAGTTTTTACTATATAACTCTATGTAAACAAAGATGGCCTCTGGCAGCCATGTTTAACGTTGAATCAAAACGATTTTTGACAAGGACCAACATCATGTCATGCTGATCATTTTAGAAAAAGTCCCATATCAATATCACTTATAGTTTTCAAGAAGTAGTCGCTACAAACTTGTATTTTGAAAAATTATTTTTAGCCGTGGCGGCCATCTTGAATTTCCGGCTGACCTGAAATTTTGCTAGGATCAATTAGACATCAAGAGCAACATTCCTGTGAAGTTTCATGAAAATCCGTCAAGTAGTTTCAGAGGAGTAGTCGCTACAAGTTTTCATTATATAACTCTATGTAAACAAAGATGGCCGCTGGCAGCCATGTTTAACGTCGAATCAAAACGATTTTCGACAAGGACCAACATCATGTCATGCTGATCATTTTAGAAAAAGTCCCATATCAATATCACTTATAGTTTTCATGAAGAAGTCGCTACAAACTTGTTTTTTAAAAACCTATTTTTAGATCTGGCGGCCATCTTGGATTTCACATCAACATGAATTTTTGCTAGGATCAACTAGACTTCATGGGCAACATTTCTGTAAAGTTTCATGAAAATCCATTCAGTAGTTTCAGAGGAGAAGTCGCTACAAAAAAAGTTTACAGACAGACGGACGACGGATGCCGCACCACGGCATAAGCTCTGCTGATCTCTGATCAGTAGAGCTAATAATAACTTTATTTCAAGAAGTTAACATATTAAGACATAGCATTTACACAAGTCTTTTTTACAATATGGCCAGTATGAAGTTTCGTGAACATAGCTAGGCTAGCACTAGGATTTTAAATCCTTAAGCCAATCTGGAAAAAGACATAAAATTTCCTTTAGCCAAATGAGAATGTCTTTAGCCAAACGTTTAAAGCGCAGATGTTTTGAAACAAGAGGGCCAAGATGGCCCTAAACCGATCATCTTTGCAAGTTTGGTTAAGATGGTTAAAAAAATGTGGGCTCTGTTGTGTTAACAACACTGATATAAAGATGGTTAATATCAAATACAAAATGAAGGTGCTAGAGTGTAACACCTTGGGCAGGGCCATATGTGACCCCAGGGCTACATGTAATATAGGAGCTTTGTGGTTTCAGAGAAGATTTTTTAAGTTTTTCCCTATACAAGTCTATGTAAAACATGTCACCTGGGGCGGGGCAAAATGTGACCCCACGGTTACCATGTGAACAAACTTGGTAAAGGACCATAAGAGTATAGTAAATGCAAAACATTAAATCTATGGCTCTTGTAGTTAAAGTGAAAAATACTTTAATGTGTTTCCTATATAAGACTATGTAAAATTGTGACCCACCGGGCGGGGTTAAATTTGACCCCAAGGTCACCATTTGAACAAACTTGGTAGAGGACCATAATCTTATAGTAAATGCAAAATATTAAACCTCTGGCTCTTGCAGTATCAGAGAAGATTTTTTCCCCCCTATATATACAAGTATATGTATAAATTGTGACCCCCGGGGCACCCTTGGTAGAGGATCATAAGCTTATAGCAAATGCAAAATATTAAACCTCTGGCTCTTGTAGTTCTGGAGATTTTTTTTAGTTTGTTTTTCCCTATACAAAACTGTGACCCCCATTTAAAATATTAAACCTCTGGCTCTTGTAGTTCCAAAAGATATTTTTTAGTTTGTTTTCCCCTATACAAAACTGTGACACCCGGGGCGGGGCCAAATGTGACCCCAGGGTCACCATTTGAACAAAATTGGTAGAGGACCATAAGCTTATAGCAAATGCAAAATATTAAACCTCTGGCTCTTGCAGTTTCAGAGAAGAAGCTTTGTTAAGTTTTTTCCTATACATGTCTATGTAAAACATGTGACCCTTGGGGCGGGGCCAAATATGACCCCAGGATCACCATTTGAACAAACTTGATAAAGGATAATAAGCTTATAGTAAACGCAAAATATCAAACCTCTGGCTCTTGTAGTTTAAGAGAAGAAGATTTTTAAAAAAATGTCCTATAGAAGCTTATGTATAACTGTCACCCCCGGGCTGGGGCCAAATATGCCCCCTGGGTCACCATTTGAACAAACTTGGTAGAGGACCATAAGCTTATAGCAAATGCAAAATATCAAACCTCTGGCTCATGCAGTTTCAGAGAAGAAGATTTTTTAAGTTTTTCCCTATACATGTCTATGTAAAACATGTGACCCTTGGGGCGGGGCCAAATGTGACCCCTGGGTCACCATTTGAACAAACTTAGTAAAGGAACATAAGCTTATAGTAAATGCAAAATATCTTTTTTTTCCCCCTATATAAGTCTATGTAAAACTGTGACCCTAGGGTCACCATTTGAACAAACTTAGTAGAGGACCATAAGCTGATGCTACATGTAATACATGAGATTTTTAGAAAAAAAATCCTATGTCTATATGAAAAACATGTAAAATCTCAATATACAAACTTTGGACCCCTGGCATGGCCGTTTTTGACCCTGGGGACTTCATTTTAACAAACTTGATAGTCTAGGCGTTCGCGATCATTTTAAAAGAAAAACTGTTGAAATCTGTCCAGCGGTTCTTGAGAAGAAGATTTATTAATGTTTCACCCTTAAATGGTAATGGCGGCCATCTTGGATGTGGTGCTGTCCTAATTTTAACAATCTAAAAAGCATTCACCTAAGGATCATCCATGTGAAGTTTGGTCAAGATTAGCCAAGCGGTTTCAGAGAAGTCATTTGAAGAAAAGTTAACGACGGACGACGACGGATGGACGACAAATGACTGATGATCCCAATAGATCACCTTGAGCCTTCTAAAAACAGTGAAGGTGCAAAAAAAAAATCATAATCCTGCGTTTGCGTACATTTTATTAACTAGTAAAGGGTATGCTTTATTTTACCTAGTGGGTATCAATATCTCTATACGATATGCATGCTGCATTGTGCTTATAATTAAGAGATGAGTTTTTATACAATTTATTAAAATCAAGTATAACTTTTGTTTTATAAACTTATCATTATTATAAATATAGCTTTTTTTTTAAATTATTGACTCTATTAGACTCGCCGAACTAAGAACAACAACAGGAGCAGCATTTTAGAATGTACATAATGACGAACTAAGAACAACGGGGGCCGCCTTTTAAAATGTCCCAAAACGGATATATATCCATATTACATCTGGTATTTAATTTAAATGAAAACCTTCGATTTATCTTTTAATAAATATGTTACGGCTGTTTTTTAAGTTATTTTTCAACCAGATTATGTTAATTATCCGCTGAGATGACAGATTTGAATTTGAAATCAGTATTTCTCGAGATTTTTTTAGACAAAATCGGTCGGGAATTTGTATTCGCCAAATGGCCCTGTTCATTTGAATTCGCCAAACGGTCATGTTAATTTCAATTCGGCCAATGTTTGGCGAATTTACTACGATTTTTTATGGTTTTATTCGCCAATTCCCTTTTTTTCTTTTGCCTATGGCAAACTGGCGAATGCTTAGCGCGAGCCTAGCATAGGGCAAATACTTAAGTTATGGCCAGTTATGAGCTTGGTTAGGTTGCAGGTTAAAGTTTTATAACAGGGGGCATAACTCTGCCAAAATGAAAGTCAAGAGTTATTGGACATGCGAAACAACATTCCTTGGTTTATGATGAAGATGTGTCTGAAGTTTCATGAACATAGTTCAAATACTGTTCAAATTATGGCCAAGGTTAAGTTGCAGGTTAAAGTGCGAAGGATGATGAACGCCGACGACGGACAAAGTGATCTCCAAGTGTCTGCCATGCTATGCAGGCGACACAATATATATATTATATATATATAATCCCGGTCGACCAATAGTTCCGGTCGACCAATAGTATCCGCAAATGATCATCCCACAGAAAAAATATCAAAATTTATAGACTTTCACCTGAGACCCATTGTTGTATTTCTATCGTCACCATACATCAAAGACACTACAGACTATCTTCGGAGACTAGAGTCCAACATATCAGTCCCGGAAAACACTCAACTGGTATCATTGGATGTTACATCCCTCTACACCAACATTCCTCACGAAGAAGGTATTTTGGCTTGTAAGGAGGCATGGGATCGTAGAGTTCATAAAGATCCACCAGCATACTTGTTAGGCTCCTCACGCTTACCCTCAAGTGCAACAGTTTCGAATTTAATGGGAAAAACTACCTCCAGGTTCAAGGCACCGCCATGGGGACAAAAATGGAACCTTCATTACCAATGTGTTTATGGGCAGACTGGAAGGACAACTCCTATCGTACCACTGAAACCATTGTCGTGGTTACATTTCATTGACGATGTTGATATGCAATGATGTCATGGTCCAGACACTTTAGAAGCCTTTATAGACAAGGTCAATGCATTCCATCCTCAATCAAATTCACAGCAGAGGTTTCCAATGAGAAACACGTGTTCCTAGACACAGTTTCACATATGGAGAACAATGTAATTATTGTTGACCTCTACTCCAAACCCACGGACACACACCAGTACCTTCTGCCCAACAGTTGCCACCCTAAACACTGTTGCAAGAACATACCGTTCTGTCTTGCACTTCGTATCAGACGAATATGTTCAAAATACATTCAAAATCAGAGCAAGCGAACTTTCGGAGCACCTTACAAGGCGAGATTACAAGACATACATTGTCAATGCAATAGACAAAGCACAGAACCTCAACAGAAAAGAACTCCTTGAATACCAGTCGAAGACAAACAGTTCAGAGCAAGCTTTATCTTTCGTGCTTACACACCATCCTGACCTTCCCAATGTGAAACAGATTATTAATAAACTCTGGTCACACATAGAGGAGTAAGAAGGCCTGAACAAAACGCTGCCTAGAAAACCCATTATTGCGTACAGGAGACCTAAAAGTCTCCGCGACAACCTTGTTGCGGCCAAGTTGAAACCCGACTCCAGTACTCAGACAACAGGACAGTCAGGCCCTTGCCATACATCGAGATGTCAGACTTGTAAATACATGTCTCCCGCAAACTATTTCTTATCTTCACTCGGTGCCAAAAACACAATCAAAAGTGTCACAAACTGCTAATCCGCAAACGTCATCTACTTAATGACGTGCTTGATTTGCTGAAACTGGTGCCGGACAATTCCTGCCTCGTCTTGTGTTCTATATCACTATGTATATTACACATGTTCTATATCACTATGTATATTACACATGTTCTATATCACTATGTATATTACATTGAAATGTCAAAGGTCAAATATAAATCAAACAAATCGAAGCGCCGTTTTATAAAACATCCTTTAATAAATTTTTGTGAATTCTGTAAATATTTTATTGCCAAGAAAGGTGTGCAAGGATATGCATTTGAACTTAAACAAGAGGTCAATGACCTTGAAGCTCTACTGATTGATTTTGATTTCAGGAAGTAGTCGCTACAGACTTGTTTTTGAAAATCTATTTTTAACCGTGGCTGCCATCTTGAATTTCCGGCCGACCTGAAATTTTGCTAGGATCAATTAGACATTAAGAGCAACATTCCTGTGAAGTTTCATGAAAATCCGTCAAGTAGTTTCAGAGAAGTAGTCGCTACAAGTTTTCATTATATAACTCTATGTAAACAAAGATGGCCGCTGGCAGCCATGTTTAACGTCAAATCAAAACGATTTTCGACAAGGACCAACATCATGTCATACTGATCATTTTAGAAAAAGTCCCATATCAATATCTCTTATTGTTTTGAAGAAGTAGTCGCTACAAACTTATTTATTTTAAATCTATTTTTAGCTGTGGTGGCCATCTTGAATTTCCGGCTGACCTGAAATTTTTCTAGGATCAACTAGACATCAAGAGCAACATTCCTGTGAAGTTTCATGAACATCCGTCAAGTAGTTTCAGAGGAGTAGTCGCTACAAGTTTTTATTATATAACTCTATGTAACCAAAGATGGCCACTGGCAGCCATGTTTAACGTCGAATCAAAATAATTTTCCGCAAGAATCTACATCATGTCATGCTGATCATTTTAGAAAAAGTCCCATATCAATATCACTTATAGTTTTCAAGAAGTAGTCGCTACAAACTTATTTTTTAAAAATCTATTTTTAGCTGTGACGGCCATCTTGAATTTCCGGCCGACCTGAAATTTTTCTAGGATCAATTAGACATCAAGAGCAACATTCCTGTAACGTTTCATGACAATCCGCAAAGTAGTTTCAGAGGAGTAGTCGCTACAAGTTTTTACTATAAAACTCTATGTAAACAAAGATGGCCGCTGGCAGCCATGTTTAACGTTGAATCAAAACGATTTTTGACTAGGATCAACATCATGTCATGCTGATCATTTTACAAAAAGTCCCATATCAATATCACTTATAGTTTTCAAGAAGTAGTCGCTACAAACTTGAATTTAAAAAATCTATTTTTAGCTTTGGCGGCCATCTTGGATTTCACATCAACATGAATTTTTGTTAGGATCAACTAGACTTCATGGGCAACATTTCTGTAAAGTTTTATGAATATCCATCCAGTAGTTTCAGAGGAGTAGTCGCTACAAATAAAAGTTAACGGACAGACGGACGGACGGACAGACGGACAGACGGACGCCGCACTACGGCATAAGCTCTGCTGATCTCTGATCAGTAGAGCTAAAAACTACTATTCCATTTTACAATAATGTGTCATTATGTCAAAGATTCAAAGTTATGAAAGGCTATTTAATAAGTTGGGGTCCAAATCTATTAAAATTTTAAGTTATTGGTGATATTATATATTATAAGTTATTGGTGTTTTCTCTCTTATTTTCTGCTTCTTCAGGGTCAGACTGATCTATAAACGTCCGTATGTAAAAAAAAAAAAAGGCACCCGAAGACGTCAAATAAATGAGACTACCTCAGACAGTGCATCCCCAACACACAGGCCGTTTCGTAGACTGCGATGACATAAATGAAAATATACTTCGCCATTTGTGTATTGAACACACATAAATTTTGAACATACATAAGTTAATAAAGTCCGTTACTCGACAGCACAAAAAAAGTATGTCAACACAAAATATTACAATGCGTAATGTCCGGTAAGTTTTGACTGAACGATAACCCAGGTTAAAATACGCGCTGTTTATGTACATTTCGCCGATTTATAAATATTTAAATCATCTTCATTAAAATTATATTTCTTTGTTCTTTAAAACGTGCGTAAAACAAAATTAACAAACAACAAACACAAATAAAAAACAACGTCAACAAACACAAATAAAGTCAGTTTTATTTTTGCCGATTTTTATATTTTTCACATGTTTGACCGCTAGCATTGTTTTATTTCAGTTCGGTCTTATTAACCGGTAATCAATCAGAAGCCGGTAGCAATCAATTAAACAGTTAATCCAATGAGGTCATAATAGTCTCCACCCGCAAAAAGCATCATAAACTTCAAAGATAATCGTTAAATTATTAACACAATAGCAGCGATTAGATACACAGTCACACCATTTATAGACAGGTTATTTCCCCCTCTGTGCCACAAGCTGTGACAGCAGCGAATTTGATTGGTCGAGAGGCAATCAAGGTCGTCAGCCAAGGTGTCAATCACTTTTATGCAGCGCGTGCTCATTATTGTGATGTTTGGGCTATCGAAAATAGGTACATGTGTATTGGATTGATGCTTGGAAGCAAAACACACGCGTAATAAAAACGCACAGGTGGTAAATTAGCTGCGTCAAAATTGGGTCAAATTGAATTTCCATGCATCAAAACGCGTGTGTACGCGTCTATTTAGAACCCTGAATCATCTATCAACTCAATCAAGCGCCTGCCTGACATATCCGGAATCCATTACGGACGGGGGTCGGCCTGATTTTTTTTTTGGAATGCAATAAAAACCATAGGGTCGGCGGGAATTTCTAGGGTAGGTCGGGTAACCGGAAACAAACCTATTATTTTATTTGGCCTAACTAATCATAAATGTCAGCGTACAATTTTACCTTCATCCTACCAGCAATGTTCTATTATTAGTACTTGTGTTACTTCCATTGATCAAAATATCTCCATTTATTTTATTTTATTTGTTTAGCCTTATTCATTGTTTTGATTAGCTTTGGAGTTGCTTTATACTGTATCCTGCAGTATCGATTATAGGTTTTAGGTTTTGAGGTAGGGTTTGTGTCATCTTTTTCACATCTTTACTCTCGTTCCATAACTAAATGTCAGTGTACAGTTTTAACCTTATCCAACCAGATATGTTCTTTTATTAGTATCACATTTGGCTTCTGGGTGTCTATTCAAAGTAAGCAGTCCCTGCAACACTGCCAAACAATAAGTTGTTATTTAAACTGCCATGTATTTTAGTGACTTTTTGTTTCGTAATTGTTCTTTTCGTGTTTGTGTACCCCTGATGAAGGCGTAAGCCGAAAGCGCTTGGGTTTATATAAACTGTAGCACTGTATACATGTTTTTTTCCCCCATCTATTAATTTATTCCAACGTTTTCGTATCCCCTCGGGGATCCAGCGCTTTTTGGAAGGTATTTTGTAGATCTATGTATTTTCTCACCATTATATATACCGGTATATATATATTGTTACGACGACCATTTCAATTTCCTCTCATGTACACTTGTTTATATTTGTGAAGCATGTGGCCGCGCTCAATACGACAATTAGTTTCATGTATTTGCACCGAGATTCAGTGTTGCGCGCAACATCAGGGCACTAGTCAGCTTTTAGGGGACTGGGGCCAGGGACCACAGGATGGGGAATTTTGCATTGTTTTCATATCAAAGGAGAATTTCTAAGAAACACAAATTAGTGTGTGTTTTTTTATTATTTAAGTGGTACCAAGAATTGACCATTCCATACCGTTTTGTAGCCTTAATTAGTGAATTTAATCGGCCAAATTGGTTGTTTTCCATCACTGCCGATTCTAAAATATCTACAGATTTCCTTTTGTTTCTTCATCCAATTTTGAAGTACAGTGTTCTCGGCTTTATTCGACTCTGTCCGTAATGGTTCGCCCCTTTACGTTTGAGCCCGATTTTCACCGAAGTGACTTCGGTGTGTATGTGACGCCGAGTCGCCTATGTCACATCGCATGTGTGACGTCATCTTTGCACCTCTCGTAGTATAAAAGCCAAGTTTGCTGTATTTTTCGTCAGAGGCGAAGTAACTCTCATAGAAAGCAGTCAGCTTTTCAGCTCTCCCCAAATTAAAAACAACAACAATCAAAATGTCCACCGAGACTACGGAAAACATGGTGGGTGGTCAACACTTGATCTAGTAATAATATTCCTCCAGTATTGGTGGAGAACCGCTTTTTATTTATTTGTTTATTAGGGAGATCTAATATAGGCTTATAATAGTTTTACATCTCTTTCCACCAGAATTGGTACCCCTAAATTCATATATAGACTTGGTGAGTTGGTTTAATAGATATTTAGGTGGGACAAAAGGAACACACATTCTTATCTGAATAGACTATAAGCTTTATTGTATATATATTGAAGTAAACATAATAAACAACAATGAACTGGTCATGAGTTGTTAGATCAACACCAACCAATATAAAACTTAGCAGTAGCCTGACCACTTGGCAAAACATCCATGACAAGAACCCTTACACGGTGGTAGCACCCCCGAGTGGGGGTAGGCGCTACAATATATATATAAATAAACTACATTAAAATACTACTTATCGTTAAATTCATTGATTTATCCAACAGCATCACACAAATTTTATCAAAAGCTATGCACTTTTCACGTTTTGTAAACAACCCCCTCCGAGTGTGGTATTTAAGGTTTAGTCTATTGAAATATGGTGGTTGTTTATGCAGGCATTGTGTGATGTCTTCTAAACCTCGCCGGAAAGTGAAAACAGGGGTCAGTAGTGGTTCCTAACTATCACTCAAGGCATGGGAATCATGGCTCTATAGTAGGTACATACTACCACAAGAGCCATGATTCTCACGTCTATGTAGTTATAAGATTATAAAGTATTTACAGTTAAGACTTCTCATATAAAAAAATAAAACAGGCCGAGTTGACACGGTCCAGCTTGACCAGGGGCTGAGTAGACTCAGGATCCAAATTGGTTTAGGGCCTAGTTGACCCGAATTCAACCAATATGACAACATATTATATATACATGTATGTACCTGATTGCGGTTCACCTTCATTGGAATTCACAGAGTCGTCCATATCTGATTGCTGTTTACCTTCATTGGAATGCACAGAGTCGGCCATATCCTGTTGACAATATTGGGTTATTATGTCGTCCTACAAACAGAAACAAGATAACACTTTAAATTTTTACACATTTTGAAAATAGTGTTTGAGCGTAATTTTCCAAAACCTTCTATTGCAAAATGCAAATGGACACAACGGATAAACTACATAATGATTTAGGCCAGCAGTTGTTATGTGCAGTCTGCGAAATTAGCGGTTGTCCGGGAAAACTAATTTACAAACAGGACAACCATGTGTTCGGACAAAATTTCTGAAAGTGCAAAACTTTTGTCAATCAAAAAGAGTTTTCGGCTTTTTCATTGATATTGAGGAAATTAATATGACACCGGTATAAACTTCATGAGGAATTGATCGATTAATTGTATCCCTCTAGGGAAGGTCACAATGCATCACGACCTCGTTTTTAGATCGGATTTTGCCGGATTCTTTATTTTATACGATCTTAACTCTTCGCCAATTTCCGTACTCGTTAAATGTAAATCACCCGAGTGAGGGAATGCGACGAGACAGTTCCGATTTCCACATTTGCTTTTTAACATGTCGTGATGTACTACCCAAGAAACACCTATAAGCGAAGTTTGAAGGGTCTAATGCATAACGTTTGTGAAAAAGTGACCTAAATGCAAATGTTGAAGGTAAAAATTATTAAGATATCTGCCCCTTGCTTTGACGGTCAAGGTCACATCCACATTTGCTTTGTCACGTTGCAATGTACCACCCAAGATACAACTATAAGCAAAGTTTGAAAGGTCTAGAGCATACAGTTTGTGATAAAGTGACCTAAACGCAAAAGTTGAAGGTAAAAATTGTAAGGTTATCTGCCCTTTACTTGGAGGGTCAAGGTCACATCTACATTTGCTTTATCATGTTGTGATGTACCACCCAAGATACAACTATAAGCAAAGTTTGAAAGGTCTAGTGCATACAGTTTGTGAAAAAGTGACCTAAACGCAAAAGTTGAATGTAAAAATTATTAAGTTATCTGCCCTTTGCTTGGAGGGTCAAGGACACTTCCATATTTGCTTTGTCACGTTGCGATGTACCACCCAAGATACAACTATAAGCAAAGTTTGAAAGGTCTAGTGCATGGTTTGTGAGAAATTTACTAAACGCAAAAGTTGAAGGTAAAAATTATTAAGTTATCTGCCCTTTGCTTGGAGGGTCAAGGTCACTTCCACATTTGCTTTGTCACGTTGCGATGTACCACCCAAGATACAACTATAAGCAAAGTTTGAAAGGTCTAGTGCATAGTTTGTGAGAAATTTACTAAACGCAAAAGTTGAAGGTAAACATTATTAAGTTATCTGCCCTTTGCTTGGAGGGTCAAGGTCACTTCCACATTTGCTTTGTCACGTTGCGATGTACCACCCAAGATACAACTATAAGCAAAGTTTGAAAGGTCTAGTGCATGGTTTGTGAGAAATTTACTAAACGCAAAAGTTGAAGGTAAAAATTATTAAGTTATCTGCCCTTTGCTTGGAGGGTCAAGGTCACTTCCACATTTGCTTTGTCACGTTGCGATGTATCACCCAAGATACAACTATAAGCAAAGTTTGAAAGGTCTAGTGCATAGTTTGTGAGAAATTTACTAAACGCAAAAGTTGAATGTAAAAATGATTAAGTTATCTGCCCTTTGCTTGGAGGGTCAAGGACACTTCCATATTTGCTTTGTCACGTTGCGATGTACCACCCAAGATACAACTATAAGCAAAGTTTGAAATGTCTAGTGCATGGTTTGTGAGAAATTTACTAAACGCAAAAGTTGAAGGTAAAAATTATTAAGTTATCTGCCCTTTGCTTGGAGGGTCAAGGTCACTTCCACATTTGCTTTGTCACGTTGCGATGTACCACCCAAGATACAACTATAAGCAAAGTTTGAAAGGTCTAGTGCATAGTTTGTGAGAAATTTACTAAACGCAAAAGTTGAAGGTAAACATTATTAAGTTATCTGCCCTTTGCTTGGAGGGTCAAGGTCACTTCCACATTTGCTTTGTCACGTTGTGATGTACCACCCAAGATACAACTATAATTTGAAAGGTCCAGTGCATATAGTTTGTCAGAAAATGACCTAAACGCTGAATGTTGACGCCTTCGCGACACCTACGTCTCTTTATTCTTTGAGACAAAAATGAATAAACCATTGTGAAGACATCATCGTTTTGCTTTGTTTACATATATCATTAGCGTAATAAAGCCTTCAGTTTTGAAAAGAAACATTTGGGAATCAACCACTTTTCCTTTCGGCCAACCAAATTTTGATGACATGGTTGCCCGAAGGACAACCAAGTCCAAAAGTTAATTTCGCAGACTGTATGTGTACATGACGTATGGAAACAAACAATTCGAAAATGTTTGAGAAAAATGTATTAACAGGTCATTATACAATATTAAAGTGAAAAATTCTATGTCAAACAAAGGGCCATAATTCTGTAATAATTAGGCAATCAATGATTGGTGATGTAGAGGGACATAAGTTTATCAGTTGTTATGAGTATATGAAGTTTGGGAAACAATCATTCGAAAGTGTTTGAGATATGCAAGTATTAAAAATGTGTTATGTGACGGGATGCGAAGCGGCACGACAAAAGTGTAGGACGGGACGCTGGGGACGTGATTCCTATATTGCCCCCAATTCACTTTGTGAAAGCAGGGGTATAATAAATAGAGGATCGTACCTGTTTAATATTAAATTAAATGAGTTGGAAAAAATTACAGCCTCGCATCGTATCATTTTTATCCAACAAGTTTAATAAATTCAATATTAAACTGGCACGAATGTTAGATTCTATTTATCACAAACTCCAAAAAAGGCTCATAAGGAACATTTCTTTTTGCATATATATAATGTCGTCGTATGATGATGTTGTATGCCTATTTGATGACGTCGTGTGTTGACTCGGCTTTCTCTGTGCAAAACCAGGTAACGGAACTACCTCGTCGATTTCTGTATTCTGGTATTTTGAACAGTTACCGAAATCGACAAAACTATTCCGATGCACACCGTGCTGAACGGAAAAAAACACACTATTTTTAGCTTTGGCGGCCATCTAGGTTTTCACATGAATTTTTGCTAGGATCAACTAGACACCAAGAGCAACATTCCTGGAAGTTTCATGAAAATCAGTCAAGTAGTTTCATAGGAGTAGTCGCTACAAGTTTTTACTATATAACTCTATGTAAACAAAGATGACCGCTGGCAGCCATGTTTAATGTCAAATCAAAATAATTTTCAACAAGGACCAACATCATGACACGCTGATCATTTTAGAAAAAGTCCCTATCAATATCACTTATAATTTTCAAGAAGTAGTCTCTACAAACTAGATTTTAAAAATCTATTTTTAGCTTTGGTGGTCCTCTTGAATTTCACATCAACGTGAATTTTTGCTAGGATCAACTAGACATCAACATTGTAAAGTTTCATGAAAATTCATCCAGTAGTTGGATGGTGTCTCCATCTCTTAATGCCCAGTAAGCATATATAATGGTTATAGGGTGGGGATCTCGTTATAGGTCGTCAACAGTTTCCAAGTTATGACCCAGGTGTTCTTTTCCCAGGGGTGGGTACGGAACCTGGGACCGATGCTGGCTGGATAGTTGTATCCATTTTCATGCTCAGTAAGTGTATAACTGTGGTTTCAGAGAAGAAATGTGACCTCTGGGGCGGGGCCAAATTTTACCCACATGGTCTAGCACCAAGAGCTTACGGTACATGCAAAATATTAAGACCACTAGCTCATGTAGTTTCAGAGAAGAAGATTTTTTAAAGATTTTCCTATGTACATGTAACTCTTTTCAATGTAAATCCCTAATGCCAGATTTTACCCCGTGGTCACCATTGGAAAAGAATGTGTCAAGGACCATAATCTTATGCTACAATGTAACATGCAGTATATGAGAGCTCTTTACCTTGATGCCTCAGAGAAGACATTTTTAATTTTTCTCATATTATATAAGTCTTGTAAAACATGTAACACACTGGGCGCGGCCAAATTTAACGTCAGGGTCTCCATTTGAACTAAGGCAAAATAAAATTATACCTGTGTTTACTGTAACATTGCTGAAAAAAATAGGGTAGGTAGGTAAGCATTTTATTTTATTTTATGGCAAAGTTACATTTAAGGTGGCGATGAGCTTTGATGAATGGGAAAATGTGGTATTTTAAAAACTACAATAGATAACAATATGAAATTTTGTATGTTTTATTGTTTCCCAAAAGGCCTGGTAACAACTGGATCTTTTCCCAAACACTTGCAATTATTACAAAGGGGTAAAACAGTTTTAAAAGTTTTCCGTAAGTCCGAAAGAGGGTCAGCTCCAACAGTCGGCTGGGATCAGGCCAGCTCCATACAGTGTGTCTCCACTGGGGCCTGACATGTTACGAGTGACTTGACTTCCATGCTCTTCCTGAATATATGACCGTCAGGAAGGATGGGGGACCCACAGGTGTAGTCAAATTCTGTGGTTGAAAAAATATTCAAAGTTATGTCAAATGTTAATTGACCACTTGAATAGTCTTGTAAAAGTGTTGACTTACATGTATATAACTTCTCTAACATCAGATGTTTGTTATTATGAGCCTATATTGAGGTCGAGTTCCGAAAATTATTTTGGAACGGCATACTTCTCCAAGAAGTTATAATGCAGTAGTAGTCGATGCCAATGCTTTGTGCTGAGAAGCAAGTAAACATATGCACATTAATATTCCTATTTTAGAAAAAACTTACAGACAGGTGGCCTGGAACTCTAGGCATTTACCGACCTGTTTGTGGTACTTGTCAAACAATTCAACAATCGATTCTTTATGGAGAGTGCACGCCATAACATTGAGCGCTTCCATGTACTGACATTTTTGAAACGGTATAGCCAAAACAGCTGTCAAAACCGCACCGCGAAATTGAAAATTGCACCGTGATCGCATGAACATTATTTTTTCAATTTTTTTTTCTTCAATAAAATAAAAAGGAGTCGGGGTGTTTTCAGAGGGTCAGTCGGGTAACAGTAAACTCAGGTATACTTTTATTTAGCCTAACTTTATAGAGAGAGGACAATAAGCTTATGGTAAATGTGAATATTAAACCTCTGGCTCATGTAGTTTCAGAGAAGAAGATCTTTTTCAGTTATTTCCAACATAAAATATGTGATCCCGGGGGCGGGGCCAAATCTGACCCCAGGGTCACCATCTGAACAAACTTGGTAAAGGACCATTAGCTTATAGCAAATGCAAAATATTAAACCTCTGGCACTTGTAGTTTCAGAGAAAAAGATTGTTTACACTTTCCTTATGTAAGAGTCTATGTATAACATGTGACCCCTGGGGCAAGGCCAAATTTGACCACAGGGTCACGATTTGAATAAAATTGGTTGAGGATCTTAAGCTTATAAATAGCAAATGCACAATATTAAACCTCTAGCTTTTGTAGTTTTTTAAAAGATTTTCCTATATAACTCTATCTAAAACTGTAACCCCTGGGGCAGGGCCAGATTTGACCCCAGTGTCACCATTTGAAAAATCTTGCTTGAGGACCATAAGCTGATGCTACATATAATATATGAGAGCTCTGCCCCACGTGGTTTCAGAGAAGAATATTTTTCAAGTTTTTTGCTATACAAGACTGAAGAAATAGCAAAATATGCAAAATCTCTATATACAAAGAATCTGTTCAGTGGTTCTTTAAGCTTTTGACCATTTTATGGTAATGGTGGCCATCTTGGATCTCGCGCTGACCTAATTTTAACAAATTTGAAAACCACTGACCATGAGGATCTCAAACGTGATCAAAATTGACCAAACCGTTACTGAGGAGATTTCGTTTGAGCAATTGTTGTTAGACAGGCGGACAGACAGACAGACGACGGACGAAAAGTGATGACAATAGCTCAGGTGAGCTAAAAATGCAATGCAATAACTTTGAACACTTATAAAATTTAGCCTCTTCCCAGGATTTCTAAAAAATGCTGCTTCACAATGACACAGGTCAAATAAATATATATGAGTGGTTCTCGTTTCCCTGACTAACCTAAATGTATTTTTTTTTTTAATTATGTTTTTTCCTTTTTTTTCTGTATTCTGTATCTGATGATATCAACAAATATATTTTTAAGTTATTTTATTACCTATAAAAGTAGTGTACTGAGTGAAAAAAATAAAATAAACAAGAAATGTCACAGTAAAGTGACAAATGCCCCCAAAGTGTTCTTGTTCCAGAAAATGTGGTCTTCAAGATAAAGGTGTGATTTGGACAAAGTGAATTGAGGGAAATGAAAGTGAAATTTCCCTTGAATGACTGACAAAGGCGAAAATTGTGAACTTCAGCTAAAAGAACATGTGTTTTGCACACAAGAATTTGCAGTACTTGAGTTATGGTGTTGACAAAACTTGTCCAAAAAGGGAGATAATTTATCCAAAAGGGTAGATAATTTAAAGTAGTGATACTGGAGTTATGGTTGCTGTCCACCACATTGCATCTCATTTCCCTGATCATTCACACCAACTTTCATAAAGTTATCTGCAATACTTTAAAGGGACAATGTCCGTAACTTTTAGCTTATAAAACACACACTAATTATGTTTGCAAACATTACATACTAAACATTATTGAATATTTACTGATTAAAAGCAAGATTGTTTGACGGAACTCAATTGGGGTACGAAAAAAAGAACAAGAGGTCAATGACCTTGAGGCTCTACTGATAGGTTTTTGATAGCTAGATCAGCAAAATCCGTCAAGTAGTTTCAGAGGAGTAGTCGCTACAAGTTTTCATTATATAACTCTATGTTGGCGGCCATGTTTAACGTCAAAACAAAATAATTTTTGACAAGGATCAACATCATGTCATACTGATCATTTTAGAAAAAGTCCCATATCAATATATCACATAGTTTTCAAGAAGTAGTCGCTACAAGCTTGTTTTTTGAAAGACATTTGTTAGCCGTGGCGGCCATCTTGAATTTCTGGCCGACCTGAAATTTTGCTAGGATCAATTAGACATCAAGAGCAACATTCCTGTGAAGTTTCATGAAAATCCGTCAAGTAGTTTCAGAGGAGTATCGCTACAAGTTTTCATTAACTAACACTATGTAAACAAAGATGGCCATGTTTAACGTCGAATCAAAACGATTTTCGACAAGGACCAACATCATGTCATGCTGATCATTTTAGAAAAAGTCCCATATCAATATCACTTAGAGTTTTCAAGAAGTAGTCGCTACAAACTTGTTTTTTAAAACTCTATTTTTAGATTTTGCGACCATCTTGGATTTCAAATCAACATGAATTTTTGCTAGGATCAACTAGACTTCATGGGCAACATTTCTGTAAAGTTTCATGAAAATCCATTCAGTAGTTTCAGAGGAGTAGTCGCTACAAAAAAGTTTACAGACGGACAGAAGGACGACGGACGCCGCACCACGGCATAAGCTCTGCTGATCTCTGATTAGTAGAGCTAAAAACCGCTTCGGGCGTTTGAACTCGCAACCCAAACTAAAATTACACCCGCGGTAATAATAAATAGTGTGAGCGTGAAGTAGTGGACATCGCTCCCAACTGAGCTAATACATACTATGGTGAAAACCTAACGCGCTAATGGAAGTCACGTGATCGCAGAAAAGGTAAATATGGTGGGACCCACTTTATTTACAAATAATAATTAAGTCTTTTTTTTTTTTCCAAACTCACGAACGTATTACTACAGAATTCTAAGGGTTTATGCTCATGTTTTCATGTATACATTTCACTGAATAAATGTCAGACGGTTATCAGAAGGTTATTTGGTTATGCTCAATATCTGCTTACTTACGGACAGTGTCCCTTTAAGAGTTACGAAACTGAGTACCTGTTTTTGACTATGAACTGCAAATATGACCTTGACCTTTGAGGAACGGACCTGGGTTTTGCACGCGACACATGTTATGGCCCCAATTTTTGCCAGCAAAGGGCCCAGTTGGCTCCTAGGCCAAAAATGTTAAGCTCATCCCTGTGGGAACCACACATATATATTTTGTTTGGCCTAAGATAAACAGATGAACCAGCTATAATATACACAGATGAAATTAATAATTTGCATTGACTGCATTTCTAACTTTTTTGCAATCACTGCATTTCTAACTGTGTATATCTATTTTTTCACTGTGTGAAAATGTTCCATGAAAAGAACGTTTAACAGAAAACAAAGGAAATAACAGTTAACAGAAAACAAAGGAAATAACAGTTAACTATGAACTTACCAAACAATGAAACGCTTGAAAAAAATAACTATCTGCCTCAAGTAATAATTGTGCCAAAAGAAATGAAGTATAGCTAGTGAAACAAAATAGAAAACCATTATCATATTGTGTCATGATATAGTCTTCTGAATTTGTAAAGTCTTCAATACGAAAACATGAATCCAAACTCAATACAAATATGTCACCAACTGGTTTCATCTTTGAGATGTTAATACAAATCTGAAATAGTATAGCATAATTATATAACATTTTACAATATTATAACTTGTCAGAAACAAGACCGTCATTTAAGCTCTGGAAAAAATGGGCCTTTATTTCGTTTGATGGGTCTGTCATATATGAAGAACCGTTATATTAAAACGTAATTATCTCAGTGGAACCATACAAAACTAGAACTATCACTGAAGGTAATGAATACCCCCGCTTAAATTCTAAGTCAAACAAAAGGCCATAATTCTGAAATAAATTAGGCAATGGGTGATGTAGAGGGCGTAAGGTCATCAGTTGTTAAGTGTATATGAAGTTTGGGAACAACCCATTTAAAACTGTATGAGGAATGCAAGCAATTAAAATGTGTTTCGCAACGGGATGGGTCGCGATAAAAAAGTGATACGCGACGGGACGTTACGGACAACATGATTCCTATATAGCCCCCACTTCACTTTGTGAAAGCGAGGGTAAAAAAATATACATGCATACAAATAATTTAAAACACAGAAAAAAAAAGATTTTTGTCTGAGCAAGGAATCAACGTCTAGTCCTAGGTTGTAGCCAGCTGCGAAAATCGAGCTCTTATGGTATGTACCTACACCATAGAGCTACAATGCCACCCTTTAGAGAAATCAAGCAATGCCTGCATAAACAACCGCCATTTTTCAATAGATTAAACCTTGAATACCACTCGCGCATGCATAAGACTTACCAAAGAGAAGAATACCTCGTCAATCTTAGGCATTTTCGTACGACTGTCCATGTTTTTAGCAGACGTTTTCTGGAATGCGTACATTTCAACATATCTCGCGCTGACACGTATTCCGTATCTGGAAACTTAATCCCGCCCACAGCAGACACAAATCAACAACGTTAACAGGAAAGCATCAGGTGTGTGAGTAGGGTGGGGTTAAGTTTCCAAGTAGGGAACGAGACGTCACTCGACGAGATTATTTTGAACATAAACGTTGAAAAAGCCGGACCTCTAACAGTGGTCTTCGAGTACTGACAATATCGGCATGTCTTTCCTTGGTAAGTCTCCTGCATGCAGTTGTGTTATTTAAGGTTTGTTCCAATGAAATAAAGTGGTTGTTTATGCAGGCATTGTGTGATGCCTTCAGAAACCTCACTGGAAAAGTACGTACGGGTGACAGTACGAGGTCCTGTGGATAATTAAAGAACAAGGAAGCATCGTTCTATGGTACATACTGAAATTAAGTAACATACACAATTTACTTGTCCCCAGTCAAATTTACTTGTCCCCTCACTTCATGTAAAAGTGATACAAAAAACAAGATCAATCATGAAAGTGACATTACATTCAATCAGTTGCATTCCACCAATGAAAACAAGATGGGTTTTATTTGTCATTTACAATGTGCTCTCCAAGGTTTTGACATTTTTTCAGTTACCGTATTTTACCTTGTATAGTACGCAGTTTTTTTACCACTTTTACGGTTTCCGAAAGTGGGTGCGTATAATACAAGGAAACAATAAAAAGAACTTTTTTTTTCTTGCAGAAAATCGATGTCTGGGAAGAAAAACGTAACGAACAGACATCGAGACAGGTAATTGTGAATACCGATAATAAACAATATTTTCGTAATTTACTCGCTTCATATAAGTAATATATTGACTTAATTCGAATCATAAATGAATAAAGTGTATTATGATGCTTGTTTTTGTATAAATGTTTGCATGTTTGTTGTAAAACTTCAATAAATTGTGTGAAAAAGTTTTAAAGATGTAAAATTCATTTCTTTTTTTTATTTTATAAAATTTAGTTGTCCATAGGACAGGTCACCTGGGACAATTAACTTGTCCCCAGTAGAATCTACATGGCACAGGACAAGGGGACAACTGTTAATGTCAAACCCTGGTCATTTATTAATTCCAGTAGGTCGAGATATTCAGTAGGTGAAAATAAAGGGGTTTACTCGGACTTTATCCTCAATCTCAATATGAAAAGTGAAAATATTAGACCATGATTTAAATTAAATGTATCCATATTGGTGTTTAAAAATCAGAAAACACCAAAAGAAGATACATAGATGTACATAAAAAACAAAGCTTTTAATATAATTATCACTACAAACTAGTTTTATAAAGGGCTAAAGTCAGTTGAGCACCAACGATAAACACCGAGTTTACCCCCTATCAGAATGTGGAGGTCTTTTATTTTATTGATCACTGATTGTCAAATTATTTTGATGATTTCATGTGAAATTTACGAATTGAATTTGATTTTGCTTCTATTGCTCAATGACAATGACGCGATAGTGTCAATATTGTTCTGTGCTATTCAAATGATTATTGCCCCATGCCCAAACTTGTGAATAACACTGCTGGTATAGGTGTAATACCCTATACAAATTTTAGTGGTGTGATTCTTTCAAAATGGAGCAATTTTGTAACACAGGCAACCGTATCATAGTGGGGACCACACCCTTCCCCCCCCCCCCCCCCCCACCCACCCACCCACCCACCCCAAATATATGTTTTTTTTGTGGTATTTGTTATTTCATTTTCATTGATATCATTATTGTGCAGTGCTAAATTTCCTTGACAATGGATATAAATGGGAAAAAATGATGAAACCAAATTTTTCTGTTGTCACCTCAGGTCTCTTCCGACTTGACCTTCACCTTGTTAGTAAAACACTTCGTGAACGTCTGGAGAAAAAAGTAATTAAGGAAATTTCGTTCTGTTTTCGGTAGATGTTAGTGATTCAAGACACGTATAAATACAACAGAACTCTGGATAAGGTTTTTGCTATTTCGGTTTTTCACCCATCATTTTTTTATATTTGTTTTTTTTAACCCAGTCAATTTTTTTTTTCTTCAACTACTGAAAGTTATTGTAAATTTTACAATACACCATCGCCGTTAGTGACTCAGTCTCAACTACAAGCCTTGGGAATTTTAACTTCCAGCCGGCAATAGTTTCATCTGAAATTGTGCTTCCATCGTGTTTCTTTTTTGACTTTGAAACACTTTGATCAATCAAATCAAATATTATTGGCTGGACAATTGACACAGACGACACATCTGCTTTAACGGAATATAGCTGATGATTTTATTTACGTTTGGAACGATGTTTATGCATCTAATCGAGTCTTGCATCATACAGTACTAGGAACATATTCTAAAACGTGTGACGAGTACGGAACGGAACAATTCGACAATCAAACAAACCATATAATTCAGAAGATGGAGCAATCGTTCCTTGCACTCACATATATCTCTGCTAACTACTAAATTACAAGATTTTGGTAAAACCTGTTAAATTGGAATATGTTTGCCTGAAACTTATTTATTTCTTGTGTAAACATAATTATCAAAATATCTCCAAATTAGATGTTGCAAGATATGAAATAATGCATGAAAACAATTTAGTTTTAATCGGGACTATTTTACTACAAAAATAATACGTACTTAGGTCTCCTCAATCGAAACGCATTTTAAACCGAAGCTCGATAGCAGAAAATTACTAAAAAAAATTAATTCATAGAAATAAAAATTGAAATTATTTAATATAGATCTATATTTTATCTTTGCAGTTCACGCAAAAGGATTTATTATAAACATCGTCATAACTTTTTTGAATAATCACGTGACCTAACCGTTCGCCCTACTTCCTTTGACGTTGACAAGAGTCAAATGAGGAACGAGTGTACTCTGGGTAGAGATTGAAGATGGAGATTGTGAAACGCGGTGTATTTACGTTTCGGTACGCATTGAAATAAATTGTTTGTGTTTTTCTTATTTTTTTTTACATTTTTAGTACGCATAGAAAGAAATCTTTTGCGTTTTTTGGCTCATTTATTTGCGTAAATTAGGCAGATACACAGCTTATCTAGAGCTCTGAAATAACCTTAAGTTATGCAAATTGTTCAAATTTAGACCTGTAATTTGAATGAGAACCGATGCCTATATGTATAATTAGTACATACGGACGTTCCAACCTTTATCCTTTGGGTACCTTTCACCGGTTGGTACTGATCGTCGGTGTAATCCGAAATATCCGAATTCGCGCTTTTACTTCCGCTGTTCTTTGTTGAAAAATGGTGCGTGTCTATTGTCAACTTACCAAAGTGTAGTGAAATGACTTTTTTACGAGTATGGTCGATTTTATTTTCATTTGAATTCATAAAACTTGGAAGTTTGAAGAATTTTAATTGTGATGATTTAATACTTCCATTTAAAAACATCGAAAAACCCTGCAAATAAAAGCGAGTCTGCTGCATGGAAGCAAAAAAACAACAAAAAAATTATATGACGTCATAGACCTATGCGCTTTTTCTCAAAATATCTGGTCGCGTTATCTCCTTATATGGTAAATGGAATGTACTTGGTAAAACTTCTTGCTATTTTAAAAACAAAAAAATCATATAATTTTGACACCATTGGGAAGACCGTAACCCAGAACACTCTCTGAGAAGAGATAGTGTATTTCTGTGCCCTCACTGTGGCATTTAAATCAGAAACTTGCTGTGGACATATTTTATGGCTATTTTTTTTTTTTTTTAATGGTAATGGTGATCAAATCAATCCAAGACTAAAAAAAAACAAAAACATCGATTTATTAAAGTGTTGTTGCTCTTTTGTTTTTACCAATATTGGCGAGAAGTTTAGTCTTGTATGCTGATTGTGTAATATTTTACCATTACAACGGCGATCGGTACCCAAGAGAAACAAATACGACGACTTTCCTTAAAAGCCAGTATTGGTTACTTCGACGTATCTACTCAGATTCAGATTAACTTACAACGTCCCCACTATGATACGGTTGCTTGTGTTTTGTAATGGCGCGAAAACGTCATGAACGTTATGGGACGATTCTTCCAAAATTAGCATTTATACATCGATATTTATCTAAACTGCTGTTCAAAATAAAATCCATCAACGTGGCATTTTGCGTATTATGAATGCCCATGAAATTAAAGCAATACGCGTCAAAATGCAACTAAAACTAAAATACCTTTAATTTATTTTTGTCTCACAGTAACCAGACCGGAAGTAAACTACATGCAAGTGGTAGGGCAAATCTTGTTACAGTATACTCGTTGTCGTCGTTCATATAAAATAATCAAAATATAGTAGTTATCTTTACCAAACTTTGCCAGATTGTTGATATTAATGAATAAATATTTCATTTAAAAAAAACAGCGTTTAAATTTTTTTATCAAACAGGGCCTAAGAAACCGATGGTTTACCCCTGTATACTAACACCCTGGTATTTATAAGAACTAGTTAAAAGAAGATAAAAACATTTTTTTCATTTAGGGTTTGGGATAATATTGTGTAAAAATGGCCTTCTTGAAGGGTTCAAGATCAGGCATTACAACACTTATTATAGGGCAGGTTATTCCAGTGTACGACCGTCATTGGAAAAATTACTGGTAGCAATTAACTAGCGTTGGTTTGTCAAGGGGTGCATCAATCGGAACTGCCTCAATCATTTTTTTCAAAAATAATTATATCCGATGATCTACAGATCTACGGAAATGAGCGAGTTTGCACGATTGCGGGTGCATGTGTCTTGTCAGTCTCACTGGATGGCTAAGATATGACGGGACTGGTGTGGCAACCAGGTTATGGACAATTTTGTAGAACAGTAAAGGACGTGCATCCACACGTCTATCCTCCAGCTACCGCCAACCCGAATTGTTTAGCATATATGTTACGCTATCATACGGAGAATAATTATGATTTACCCACCTAGCTGCTCTTTTTTGGACCATTTCAATTTTATTGATATTGGACTGGGTATGTGGTCTCCGGACAGTTGAAGCGTATTCCACCAGGAGGCGTACCATTTTTTTATAAGCAGTTTCTCTGATACCCTTGTGTTTTGTCTCTTTATATTTCTTTTCAAAAAACCTAGTGTCCTGTTTGCATTGGTTGTATTTTGTTCCAGCTAAAGTCAGAGCTGATTTCGAGTCCTAAGTATTTGGCGTGGTCTACTGCTTCTAATACCTTCACATGAAAGGAGTATGTGTGAAGTATTGGATTTCTTTATCTATTTATGTGTATTACTTGACATTTGCTGGGGTTACATTCCATTTCCCATTCTTTTCTCCCACTGCTGCAGTTTGTCTAAATCATTTTGAAGTTGTTTACAATTTGGTATGTTGTTTTTTTATAGTTAGATATACAGCAGTGTCGTCTGCAAAGAGTCGGACTTGGGATTCTATTCCTTCAGGCAGGTCATTTATGTACAGTAAAAACAGTAAGGGGCCAAGCACAGAGCCTCGGGGCACACAGGAGGTAACAGGGATGTTTGAGGAAGAATCACCCTCAAGTAAAACTGCCTATTAAAAAATCCCGTATCCAATTTAGGGTATGGTTTTGAACACCATGCTGGTGTAGTTTATATAGCAGCTTTAGATGGGCCACCTTGTCAAAAGCTTTCTTGAAATCCAGCAATATTTCATTTTGACGTCCCTGAGATAGATATTTGGCAATTCCCTCAGCTAGTTCAATCAGTTGGCTTTCGCATGACCTTCCCTCTGCGAAACCATGTTGAACGTCATATAAAATGTTATGGGCATTAATGTGTTTGGTGAGGCTGGAAGCATCAAAGTCGTGTTTGGCGTTCCATAAAAAACATGTTGTCCTGGGTCTATGGTGCGGCCATCCGGGTCTTGAAGACCTCAAGGGATGATGCCAGAGGCGTAGCCAGGCTCAAATTTTAAGTACGCACCCGTAATGCCGAGGCATTAACTTTGGCGCGTAAAGCTGAGGTGGGGGTAGGTGCGGGAGGGGAGGGTGGGGGGTAGGGGGGCCTCACCCTAGAACATTTTAAAATATAGACATCCTTTGGCAGCCTCTGGTGGGTTTTTTGGTCACATTTTGGCGGCCTTCTAGGGTAAAATAATTTCTTTAAAAATGAAAAAAACATATGTCAGGAGTTAAGTTAGCCTTCGATTTTTATGCCATTTTTGGCCATAATTATTTTTTCACTTTTCGAATCGATGGCTACGCCCCTGGATGCAGTGATGACCTCGGCTGGTAGGCTGTTCCAGATGCAGATTCTAGCTGGGTAGAACAAGTTTCGTTTAAATCCAACCAAACTAGAATTATCACTGAACGTGATTAATACCCCCACAATACCGCCTTGTCACATAAACATGGCAACCACAAGAAAACAATGCTAGGGCCACAACGCACAATACCGCCTTGTCACATATACATGGAAACCACAAGAAAACAATGGTAGAGCCATGAGTTATCGTCCGGACACCGTTTTTTGGGCAAATTCTAAGTTGAAAAGGGGCCATAACTCAGTTAAAAATTGGTGGTTTGTAACCAATGTCGATCTTGACCTGTATTTTATGGTCTTAAACCCGTGTACCAAAAATTATTTAAATCCGTCGACCCTTTCATGAGTTATCGTCCGGAAACCGTTTTTTGGGCAAATTCTAAGAGGAAAAGGGGCCATAACTCCGTCAAAAATTGGTGGTTTGTAACCAAAGTCGAACTTGACCTGTATTTTATGGTCTTAAACCCGTGTACCAAAAATTATTTAAATCCGTCGACCCTTTCATGAGTTATCGTCCGGAAACCAACAGATCGACCAACGGACAGACAGACCGACAAGCTCACTCCTATATACCCACCCCCAAACTTCGTTTATGGGGGTATATTCAAGGCCCTATCGTCCTAATAAGGCAAAATACAGCATTGTTTAACTACATCATTGTTAAACTAAACAAGAGATGTTTGTAAAACATATATCCCCTCCTCCTGCAACAACCATGACACAACCATTACTGCCAAGTTTTGAGTGCCAGTTTTTTTTTGAGTTATGGAAGCCAAGCAATTTTTAGAAAGTTTCACGTATACACAGTGTATCATTGGCAGTTATCCTTATATGTAGGTATTTTACCTTTAGCTTTCACATGGTTTGTTTAATTTGCATATTTTCATCAAAATAATGTATCCCAGATGTCAAAATTATTTAATAGTTTGTGTCTTAAAGTGTGAAAATAAATCATAAAAAAATAAAATGTGTTTTTAGCTCTACTGACCAAAGGCCAGATCGCTTTTCGTCCGTATGTCTGTCTGTCTGTTAGCAATTTTATAAAATCGACATCTCCTCTGAAACCGCTTGAAGTATTTTGATGAAACTTCATCACAATGTTACTTAGGAGGTCCCCTCTCAGATTTGATTTGTTTTATGGCCGCCAGTCATCCGAGATGGCCGCCATAGCTAAAACTAGGTCAAATTTAAGGAATTTTCAAACGACATCTCCCCCGAAACCACTTATTCCATTATTGTGAAATTGCATAAACATGCTCCTTGGGTTGGCCTCTATCAAGTTTGTGTTTTTCGTTATCGTCAAATAATCAAATTGACCGTCATGGCGACTCAAAGTTTACATAGAGTTATATAGGAAATGGCTAAAAATGACATCTTCTCTGAAACCTCTTGAAGGATTTTGATGAAACTTCATTACAATGATCTTTAGGATAGTCCCCCCTCAGATTTGTGTTTTTCGCGGCTGCCAGTCATTCAAGATGGCCACCTTGGCTAAAATTAGGTAAAATTTATGGAAATTTCAAACGACATCTTCTCCAAAACCACTTATTCCATTCTTGTGAAATATCATAAACATTTTCCTTGGGTTGGCCTCTATCAAGCTTGTGTTTTTCGTTATCGTCGAATAATCAAAATGGCCGTCACAGCGACCCAAAGTTTACATCGAGTTATATAGGAAAACGTTAAAAATGACATCTCTGAAACCGCTTGAAGGATTTTGATGAAACTTAAATCACAATGATCTTTGGGATAGTCCCTCTCAGATTTGTGTTTTTTGCAGCAACCAGTCATCCAAGATGGCCGCCATGGCTAAAACTAGGTCAAATTTAAGGAAATTTCAAACGACATCTCCAAAACCAATTATTCCATTCTTGTGAAATATCATATACATGTTCCTTGGGTTGGCCTCTATCAAGTTTGTGTTTTCGTTATCGTCGAATAATCAAAATGGCCACCGAGGCGACCCACAGTTTACATAGAGTTATATAGGAAAAGGTTAAAAATGACATCTTCCCTGAAACCTCTTGAAGGATTTTGATGAAACTTAATCACCATGATATTTGGGATAGTCCCTCTCAGATTTGTGTTTTTCATGGCCGCCAGTCTTCCAAGATGTTCGCCATGTCTAAAATAAGGTCAAATTTAAGGAAATTTCAAACAACATCTCCTCCGAAACCACTAATTCCATTCTTGTGAAATATCATAAACATGTTCCTTGGGTTATCCTCTATAAATTTTGTGTTTCTTGTATCGTCAAATAATCAAAATGGCCGCCACGCCGATCCAAAGTTTACATAGAGTTATATAGGAAAAGGCTAAAAATAACATCTTCTCTGAAACCGCTTGAAGGATTTTGATGAAACTTCATTACAACGGTCTTTAGGATAGTCCCCCTCAGAATTGTGTTTTCGTGGCTGCCAGTCATCCAAGATGGCCGCCATGGCTAAAATTAGGTCAAATTTAAGGAAATTTCAAACAACATCTCATCCGAAACCACTTATTCCATTCTTGTGAAATATCATAAACATGTTCTTTGGGTTAAACCTCTATCAAGTTTGTGTTTTTCGTTATCAACGAATAATCAAAATGGCCGCCACAGCGACCCAAAGTTTACATAGAGTTAAATAGGAAAATGTTAAAAATGACATCTTCTCTGAAACCGTTTAAAGGATTTTGATTAAACTTAATCACAATGATCTTTGGGTTAGTCCCCCATCAGATTTGTATTTTTGGGGCCTCCAGTCATCCACATCCACAATGGCCACCATGGCTAAACTTAAGTCAAATTTAAGGACATTTATCAAACGACATATTACCACTTATTCCATTCTAGTTAAATATCATATACATGTTCCTGTTGTTGGCCTCTGTCAAGTTTGTGTTTTTCGTTGTCGTTAAATATTCAAAATTGCCGCCACGATAACCCAAAGTTTACATAAAAACAGGTTTCTTGGGTTGGCCTCTATCATGTTTATGTTTTTGAATCACATCATACTAGTAGAGCGTCTACAGGCCCACTTGGGCCTCTTGTTTTTTAATAAAAATCAAATGTAATCTTAATATTTAATAAAGTGAGGTAATTTAAAAAAGAAATTTAAATTAATATTGTTATTTAGGTTTAAATATAGAAACATCACAACATACTTGTATATTAAAAACAAGAGGCCCAAGAGGGCCTGTATCGCTTTACTGGCTACCCCTGGGGCGGGGCCCAAATTTGACCACAGGTTCACCATTTGGACAAACTTGGTAGAGGATCCAAAAGCTGATATTAAATAAAATTAAACCTTTCAGAGAACATTTTGGAAGTTCTTCCCTATAACTCTTTGTAAAACTGATCCAACAAGGCGGAGAAAAAAATATATGAAAAAAACATTTTTTTTTTTTTATCAAATTGAACCCATAAACCAAGGTTTCCTATGAAAAAACAAGAGGCCCAAGAGGGCCTGTAGACGCTCTACTGGCTAACACGGCTCTTATGACATCAATGAAGCGACTGACTGACATTTAAGTTTTTTTGAAAGTTTCGGGCAAAAAACAGCTTTTTAACTTTATCATGCCATGATGGGCCATAACTAAAGAATCTGGTAAAGTTTGGTAAAGATCAGATGAAACATGAAGGCCCTACCCTATAAACGAGGCAAAATATAGCATGTTAAACTAAATCAAGAGCCATAACACCTCTGTTACTTGTCCGACTGGTCCAACATAGAGATAAAAAAAAAAAATTTTTTTTTTTTTTTTTTTTAGAGAATAATAATATTCATAACTCCGCTGTTACTGGTCCGATATGAATGTTTTTCGAACTTGATCGAGCATTCATTGATATTAACAATCTGATAAAGTTTGCTAAAGATCTGATGAACAATGAAGCCCCTATCATCTTAACGAGGCAAAATATAGCATTTTTAACTAAATCAAGGGCCATAACTCCGCTGTGACTGGTCCAATACGGTTGGTTTTCGAACATGTTGGAGCTTTCAAAGGCATTTACAATATGATAAAGTTTGGTAAAGATCGGATGAACAATGAAGCCCCTATCGTCCTAACGAGGCAAAATATAGCATTTTTAACTAAATCAAGGGCCATAACTCCGCTTTTACTAATCCGATATGGCTGGTTTTCGAACTTGTCCGAGTTTTCATTTATATTAACAATCTGATAAAGATTGGTAAAGATTGGTAAAGATCAGATGAACAAGAAGCCCCTATCGTCTTAAGGAGGCAAAATATAGCATTTTTAACTAAATCAAGGACCATAACTCTGCTGTTACTGGTCCGATCTGGCTGATTTTCGAACTTGTCTGAGCTTTCATTGATAAATAACAATGTGGTAAAGTCTGGTAAAGATAGGATGAAAAATGAAGACCCTATTGTCTTAACGAGGCAAAATATAGCAATATAGCATTTTTAACTAACTCAAGGGCCATAACTCCACTGGTACTTGTCCGATTTGGCTGGTTTTCGAACCCATCTGAGCTTTCATTGATATTAACAACCTGTTACAGTTTGGTAAAGATCGGATGAAAAATGAAGGACCTATCGTCTTAACGAGACAAAAGTTAACGACGGACGGACGGATGGACGACGGACAACTCGGCATCTCATAAGCTAAGCGCTAAAAATGGTTTTGCAAAACAAAAAGCAATTTTTAGTGATTTTTTTTTACAAGTTTTGTTACCATGGCAACCACATTTCTTATACAAATCTATCCAAGAGAGGAGGTGCACAACTACACCATGAGACAAACATTCTTGCCAAGTTTGGCATTTGTACTGTCAGCTGTTCTTGAGTTATCACGAAGACAAGCGGTTTTTAGTGACTTTTTACAAGTTTTGTTACCATGGCAACCACATTTCTTAGGCGAATCTACACAAAAAGAGAGGTGCACAACTAGACCATGAGAGAAACATTCCTGCCAAGTTTCGGGTTTGTAGTGACAGCTGTTCTTGAGTTATCGCAAAGACAAATGATTTTTAGTGATTTTTTACAAGTTTTGTTACCATGGAACCACAATTCTTATGCGAATCTACCCAAAAGGGGAGGTGCACAACAAAGTTTGAAAAAGACTCAATGAAAAACGAAGGCCCTATCGTGTTAAAAAGGCCAAATTATAGCATTCTTCAGAAAATCAAGGGCAGTAATTCCAAAGTAATAATCCAATATATGGTTTTCGAACTTGTCCGAGCTTTCATTGTTTAATATCAACTATCTGGTAGAGTTTGGTAAAGGTTGGATGAAAAAGTAAGGCTCTATCGTGTTGAGGCAAAATATAGTAATTTTAACTAAATCAAGGGCCACAACTCCGGTGTTACTGGTCGAATTGGCTGGTTTTTGAACTCGTCCTAGATTTCATTAATATCAACAATCTGGTAAAGTTTGAAAAAGATTGGATGAAAAATGAGGCCCCATCGTGTTTATGAGGCTAAATATAGCAATTTCAACTAAATCAAGGGCCATAACTCCGATGTTTAAACTGGGTAGTTATCGAACTCTTCCGAGGTTTCATTGATATCAACAATCTGCTATGAAAAAGATCAGATGAAACATGAAGGCGCTATCGTGTTAACGAGGCAAAAGTTAACGGACGGACGACGGACAACTCGCCTTCCCAGAAAAACTAAAATAAGGGCCTTAACTCCGGTGTTACTGATCCGAGCTCTCATTGATATAAAGACTTTGGTCAAGTTTGGTGAAGATCGCATGAAAAATGAAGGGGCTAGAGCGAAAGTTAACGGACGACAGATAACTCATCCCATAATTGCTCTGCTGGCCTTTGGCCAGTAGAGCTAAAAATGGCATTTTTCAGTTAAGCAAGGGCTATAACTCCGGTGTTACTGGACCGATCTGGCTGTTTTTCAAATTTGTCCCGAGTTTTCATTGATATTAACCCTTAACCCGCTAAGCAAATATAATATATATATATAATAGCCTTTGCCAGCCAGATTGGAAAATTTTACAACCCTGTTAGTTTTGTCATATTTGTCAACTTATTTACCACCCCATAACCACTCAATAAAGAGCGATATCGGGCCTATTGTTTAATACAATTTTGTGTTTTTCAGCTTTCAAAATAACAATACTGAAAATAAGAGCAAGTTGCTTTTTGGTTGAGGGTGGGGGCGGGTAAATTAGTTGTGGCGAATATAACAAAACCCTTTGCCATCCATTGAGCACAATGGCAGTCGAAAAAATCACTTACTGCCAAGTTCCCCCAAGATGTACCCATTTAGAGCCAAAATTCTGAAATAGTAAATTACTGCAGCTTCAGCTCCCCAAGTTGTATCCCTGTAGATGGGCCCCTTTTCCACATGAGCTTATATTCCGTTTTATATATGTTGTGCCTCGAGTCCCTAAATGATCATAGCAAATTATATCTTGACGTGGTTGTTTTTGGAACAAAAACATGTGTCTGCCCCCACTCTCTCAATGATTGATTGAATTGGATTTTATAGTCGCACCAACAGCTAAGGTCATATGGCGACTTTCCAGCTTCCATTGGTGGAGGAAGACCCCAGGTGCCACTCCGGGCAATTTTCGTGCACGGGCGGGCACCTGGGTAGAACCACCGACGTTCCGCAAGCCAGGTGGACAGCTTCCTCACATAAAGATTCCTAGGCCCCTGAGGGATCGAACCTACAGTGGTGAGGGGCAAGTGATTTCAAATCAGAGACGTTAACCACTCGGCCACGGACGCCCCCTCTCTCAATGAACCAACCCGGCTGAAAGTTGCGCTCTGCACGTTGTCTCGACATGGTGAACATTTGTGCCAAGTTATTTCAAAATCCCTCAAGCGGTTCAAGAGATATGGAGCGGATACGAAATATAGTGCATATGACCTTCAACCTCGAAGTATGACCTTGACTGGACGTGGCTGGAAGTTGCGCTCTGCACGTTGTTTCAATATGGTGAACATTTCTGCCAAGTTTTTTTAAAATCTCTTGAGCGGTTCAAGAGATATGGAGAGGACACTAAATATAGAGCATATGACCTTCGACCTCAAGTCTGACCTTGATCTTGAAGACGTGGCTGGATGTTGCTTGACCTTGAACAGACGTGGCTGGATGTTGCGCTCTGCACGTCATCTTGATATGGTGAACATTTGTGCAAAGTTACTTCATTTGAACAAGATTTTTTTACTTGATTACCCACTAGGTAGCCCCAGGGGATGAAGCCAAAAATGAAAACTTGTGCATCTGCACATCCATAGCTAAGAAACACACCACACATGAACTTGAAATCTCTCAGAGTATACATGTAGAGAGAGTCAGCGTCACAAGACGGAAACTTCGTAATAGTAAATAACTGCAAGTTCCCCAAATAGTACTCCAGTCGAGGGGCACTTTGTGCAGAAGGTGAAGCCCGTTTTATATACTCCATAAAAGACCATACCAAATTAGAACTTTTTGTGTGCGTTATTTTGCTGGATTACCCCACTAGGGGTACCCAGTGAATGGAGCCAAAATACCAAATCTTATTGCGCATCTACACATCTAAAAAAACACCACATAAGAACTTGATATTTCAAAGAGTATAGAAGAAGTTAGAAGCTTCACATGGCAGAAACTATGTAAAAGTCATTTACAGTAAGTTCCCCTGTAGAGGGGCCACTTTATGCAGGTCACAACCCGTTTTATATATGTTGTGCCTCGAGTCCATCAATGGCCATTCCAAATCTGAATCATATCCATTCACATTTGGTCAAGATATGCATTTTTGCGGGGCTTTTGACCCGATTACCCACTAGGTGGCGCAGGAGCCCCCTGTAGGAGAGAGAGAGAGAGAGAAGAAATAAGTCGTCATTTAATATTTAATAGGTTTGGTCAGAAATGGTTATCGCATAAGCTACTATCCTTTGTAAAAAGTTGTTGCTGCCCATTCTCCGGAATAAGATTTTTAGCTTACTTTGTAGTACGCTGTGTAATATTCTTAAGTTTTTACCTCCCTTGCTATGAAGTTAAAATGACTGATTCGGTAGTAAAATAATGCTGAATACTTGTGCCAATCGTGTTGGCGAGACCGAATGCAAATCAACAAGATCTGACTGAGTATATCTGACGTCATTTGATCCCAAGTGACTATTTTTAGACTTCGGGTCATTCGGACACTCCGGTTTTAGAATAAGTCCCATTATAGTTCATAAAAATTTGTAAAGGATTGTTAGCTCAGTCGGGAGAGCGGTAGTCCCAAAAAATGATAAAGCGAGCGGGATGGGTTCAAATCCGAGCAGGACCCAAATTATAGCATTCTTCAGAAAATCAAGGGCAGTAATTCCAAAGTAATAATCCAATATATGGTTTTCGAACTTGTCCGAGCTTTCATTGTTTAATATCAACTATCTGGTAGAGTTTGGTAAAGGTTGGATGAAAAAGTAAGGCTCTATCGTGTTGAGGCAAAATATAGTAATTTTAACTAAATCAAGGGCCACAACTCCGGTGTTACTGGTCGAATTGGCTGGTTTTTGAACTCGTCCTAGATTTCATTAATATCAACAATCTGGTAAAGTTTGAAAAAGATTGGATGAAAAATGAGGCCCCATCGTGTTTATGAGGCTAAATATAGCAATTTCAACTAAATCAAGGGCCATAACTCCGATGTTTAAACTGGGTAGTTATCGAACTCTTCCGAGGTTTCATTGATATCAACAATCTGCTATGAAAAAGATCAGATGAAACATGAAGGCGCTATCGTGTTAACGAGGCAAAAGTTAACGGACGGACGACGGACAACTCGCCTTCCCAGAAAAACTAAAATAAGGGCCTTAACTCCGGTGTTACTGATCCGAGCTCTCATTGATATAAAGACTTTGGTCAAGTTTGGTGAAGATCGCATGAAAAATGAAGGGGCTAGAGCGAAAGTTAACGGACGACAGATAACTCATCCCATAATTGCTCTGCTGGCCTTTGGCCAGTAGAGCTTAAAATGGCATTTTTCAGTTAAGCAAGGGCTATAACTCCGGTGTTACTGGACCGATCTGGCTGTTTTTCAAATTTGTCCCGAGTTTTCATTGATATTAACCCTTAACCCGCTAAGCAAATATAATATATATATATAATAGCCTTTGCCAGCCAGATTGGAAAATTTTACAACCCTGTTAGTTTTGTCATATTTGTCAACTTATTTACCACCCCATAACCACTCAATAAAGAGCGATATCGGGCCTATTGTTTAATACAATTTTGTGTTTTTCAGCTTTCAAAATAACAATACTGAAAATAAGAGCAAGTTGCTTTTTGGTTGAGGGTGGGGGCGGGTAAATTAGTTGTGGCGAATATAACAAAACCCTTTGCCATCCATTGAGCACAATGGCAGTCGAAAAAATCACTTACTGCCAAGTTCCCCCAAGATGTACCCATTTAGAGCCAAAATTCTGAAATAGTAAATTACTGCAGCTTCAGCTCCCCAAGTTGTATCCCTGTAGATGGGCCCCTTTTCCACATGAGCTTATATTCCGTTTTATATATGTTGTGCCTCGAGTCCCTAAATGATCATAGCAAATTATATCTTGACGTGGTTGTTTTTGGAACAAAAACATGTGTCTGCCCCCACTCTCTCAATGATTGATTGAATTGGATTTTATAGTCGCACCAACAGCTAAGGTCATATGGCGACTTTCCAGCTTCCATTGGTGGAGGAAGACCCCAGGTGCCACTCCGGGCAATTTTCGTGCACGGGCGGGCACCTGGGTAGAACCACCGACGTTCCGCAAGCCAGGTGGACAGCTTCCTCACATAAAGATTCCTAGGCCCCTGAGGGATCGAACCTACAGTGGTGAGGGGCAAGTGATTTCAAATCAGAGACGTTAACCACTCGGCCACGGACGCCCCCTCTCTCAATGAACCAACCCGGCTGAAAGTTGCGCTCTGCACGTTGTCTCGACATGGTGAACATTTGTGCCAAGTTATTTCAAAATCCCTCAAGCGGTTCAAGAGATATGGAGCGGATACGAAATATAGTGCATATGACCTTCAACCTCGAAGTATGACCTTGACTGGACGTGGCTGGAAGTTGCGCTCTGCACGTTGTTTCAATATGGTGAACATTTCTGCCAAGTTTTTTTAAAATCTCTTGAGCGGTTCAAGAGATATGGAGAGGACACTAAATATAGAGCATATGACCTTCGACCTCAAGTCTGACCTTGATCTTGAAGACGTGGCTGGATGTTGCTTGACCTTGAACAGACGTGGCTGGATGTTGCGCTCTGCACGTCATCTTGATATGGTGAACATTTGTGCAAAGTTACTTCATTTGAACAAGATTTTTTTACTTGATTACCCACTAGGTAGCCCCAGGGGATGAAGCCAAAAATGAAAACTTGTGCATCTGCACATCCATAGCTAAGAAACACACCACACATGAACTTGAAATCTCTCAGAGTATACATGTAGAGAGAGTCAGCGTCACAAGACGGAAACTTCGTAATAGTAAATAACTGCAAGTTCCCCAAATAGTACTCCAGTCGAGGGGCACTTTGTGCAGAAGGTGAAGCCCGTTTTATATACTCCATAAAAGACCATACCAAATTAGAACTTTTTGTGTGCGTTATTTTGCTGGATTACCCCACTAGGGGTACCCAGTGAATGGAGCCAAAATACCAAATCTTATTGCGCATCTACACATCTAAAAAAACACCACATAAGAACTTGATATTTCAAAGAGTATAGAAGAAGTTAGAAGCTTCACATGGCAGAAACTATGTAAAAGTCATTTACAGTAAGTTCCCCTGTAGAGGGGCCACTTTATGCAGGTCACAACCCGTTTTATATATGTTGTGCCTCGAGTCCATCAATGGCCATTCCAAATCTGAATCATATCCATTCACATTTGGTCAAGATATGCATTTTTGCGGGGCTTTTGACCCGATTACCCACTAGGTGGCGCAGGAGCCCCCTGTAGGAGAGAGAGAGAGAGAGAAGAAATAAGTCGTCATTTAATATTTAATAGGTTTGGTCAGAAATGGTTATCGCATAAGCTACTATCCTTTGTAAAAAGTTGTTGCTGCCCATTCTCCGGAATAAGATTTTTAGCTTACTTTGTAGTACGCTGTGTAATATTCTTAAGTTTTTACCTCCCTTGCTATGAAGTTAAAATGACTGATTCGGTAGTAAAATAATGCTGAATACTTGTGCCAATCGTGTTGGCGAGACCGAATGCAAATCAACAAGATCTGACTGAGTATATCTGACGTCATTTGATCCCAAGTGACTATTTTTAGACTTCGGGTCATTCGGACACTCCGGTTTTAGAATAAGTCCCATTATAGTTCATAAAAATTTGTAAAGGATTGTTAGCTCAGTCGGGAGAGCGGTAGTCCCAAAAAATGATAAAGCGAGCGGGATGGGTTCAAATCCGAGCAGGACCCAATTTTCTTTTATTCTAATTGTATTTATTTTTTTATGAAAAGTTTAATTCATGCCCAATGGTCTTAAAAGGGGTACATCAGGATTTTTCTAGAAACATCTTAAATTATAAAATTGTTCCAGTTCACGATATAAAACACTCAATCAAAAAGTGAAGCTAGATGTCTAAAGTTTCAGAACACCATATAGCTAGGGTGGAATCGCAGGCAAATATACTGAAATTAACCCTGGTGCGTCACCTAGGATAGCACGTAATACTGTGCAGAATGAATTTCTTTGCAAATAAAAGATTTTGTAGGCTCATTATGTTTTGGTCATGTAGAATAAAAAACAATAATATTTGTCAATTTTAAATCGGACCCCCAGACCCCCATAAAAGCCTGATGTACTCCCTTTAGGACAAGGAAAACAATTTGTGTGTGTGTGTGGAGATTGGGGGGATTTGTTTAAAGATTTTTTACAACTTTATCTATACCTCAATTTGGTAGAGGTAGAGGGAGAGCTCATCTGTTTTGAAACAAACTCGTAGAACCAGTCCTGCCGCGCGTTAGTGAGTAGCTGTCAAACATTATTCAATGTGCAAACGTGGAACAAGCGGGACTGTAGCATTGAGAGATATACATTACACAAGCAAGAGTAGATCTAAACACAAATATGTTACCATTTATTCCAATTTTCAAATTACATGCAAAACTGATTGAATTATATTCTGTTAAGGCCAAAACACAAATATGTTTAAAAACAAAGCAACAAAAAAATGAAGGGGTAAAAAGTTGTTGTGTCGGGGGTAAAAACGGCGATTCGGTTGGGTGACAGGAAACAAAACACTTTCTTGTTTAGGCCTAAGGTAGTAAATGGAATTTACCGTGACTGTGGTGATTATTGTCAACAAACGATTTGTCGACTTAAAAAAAAAATCCACGTAAAAATTGCAATTAGGGATATGAATTGTGAAATTCTCAGTAGCGTAGCTACCTATTAGGCCAAACGGCCCGGGCCTTCACATCATGTTCACATACATGGTTTGAAAAATATAACAATGAAATAATTGTGTATGAACATCATGTTCACTCCAAGTTGCGAGATTAAATCACAATGGTGTCCTGAGAACAGTGGTACTCAGAGTTGTGAGAATGAACTACAACGGTATCCCGAGATGCGAGATTAAAATCAAATGAGCACAAAGATTTATAAGTTATGTTTTGTAACCAAGCCACTCGCTCGCTATCCTCTCTCACTCACTCAGATTCATTCATTTATTAGTCCCCTACCGGTCCGGACTTTAGGTTTGCCTCCCCGTCCATCCGTCAGTCTGGTTTTTGTCCAGACTGTAACTTTTGTCATGCATCGTGGGATTTTGAAATAACTTGGCACAAATGTTAACCATAATGAGACGGTATGTCGCGCAAGATCCAGGGCCCTGTTTTATTAAAACATCTTACGATAAGTCTTAAATTTTAAAACTGTTCACTTTGTTTACCAAAGCATTCCATGTAGATAATTATGTGTGCACGTAGTGCAGTAATATCACCTGTATAAGAAAATGAAATGAAATCACGTTTATTTGAAAAGTGTTATTTATAGTAAAGCATTTAAGAAAATGATTTACGATCAAAATGGTCGTAAGTTGTTTCATAAAACGGGGCCCTGGTCTTTAGCTCAAAGGTCAAGGTCACAGTTGGAGGTTAAAGGTCAGTCTGTTTTTTTGTCCGGACTGTTACTTGGTCATGCATCATGGGATTTTGAAATAACTTGGCACAAATGGTAACCATAATGAGAAGGCGTGTCGCGCGCAAGATCCAGGTCTGTAGCTCAAAGGTCAAGGTCACAGTTGTAGGTTAAAGGTCACAAATACGCTTGTCCGGGCTGAAACTTTGTCATGTATCATGAGATTTTGAAATAACTTGGCACAAATGTTCACCATAATGAGACGGCATGTCATGGGTAAGATCCAGTTCCGTAGCTCGAATGTCAAGGTCACAGTTTGAGGTTAAAGGTCAGAAATAGGCTTGTCCGGGCTGTAACTTTGTCATGCAACGTGGGATTTTGAAATAACATGGCACAAATATTCAACATAATGCGACGGCGTGTCGCACGCAAGACCCAGGTCCGTAGCTCTAAGGTCAAGGTCACACTTGGAGGTAAAAGTTCAGAAATAGGCTTGTCCGGGCTGTAACTTTGTCATGCATTCTGGGATTTTGAAATAACTTGGGACAAATGTTCACCATAATGACACGGCATATCATGCGCAAGACCCAGGTCCATAGCTCAAGGTCACACTTGGAGGTTAAAGGTCAGAAATAGGCTTGTCCGGGCTGTAACTTTGTCATGCATCGTAGGATTTTGAAATAACTTGGCACAAATGTTCACCATAATGAGATGGCGTGTCTCGCGCAAGACCCAGGTCCGTAGCTCAAAGGTCAAAATACTTCAGAACACATATTTTGCGGCTAAACATGGTAAGGTATTCAACATTCCTTGCACGATCATTCACATGGCTACATTCAACCTTTCATATGGGTACATTCAAAGATAACCGTTTCTTCAATAACTTCAGAATCTTTCATATGGGTACATTCAAAGACAACCGTTTCTTCAATAACTTCAGAATTAACAAACTGGCTAATAACAACTTTATTCTTTTAAATTTTTGCAATTATTGTGTTGACGAAACACAGTAACCTTCGACACCTGTGCAGCTTCTTATTGTTAATTTTGCACAAGACCCGGTAGGGGACTATGGCCGTCCCTCGGACTGCTTCTTGTTTATTTACTCACTCAAAACCCACCCACCCAAAACTAAGCCATTCACTCGCTCGCTAACGAGATATTAAGCCTTTGTATATGGGATACCAAAAACTTGTATTAACAAGAGGTCAATGACCTTGAAGCTCTACGGATTGATTTTGATTTCAGGAAGTAGTCGCTACAGACTTTTTATTTTTAGCCGTGGTGGCCATCTTGAATTTCCGGCCGACCTGTATATAACTCTATGTAAACAAAGATGGCCATTGGCAGCCATGTTTAACGTCGAATCAAAATAATGTTTGACTCTGATAACCATCATGTCATGCTGATCATTTTACAAAAAGTCCCATATCAATTTATAGTTTTCAAGACGTAGTCGCTACAAACTTCTCTTTTAAAAATCTATTTTTAGCTGTGGCGGCCATCTTGAATTTCTGGCCGATCTGAAATTTTGCTAGGATCAATAAGACATGAAGAGCAACATTCCTGTAAAGTTTCATGAAAATCCGCCAAGTAGTTTCAAAGGAGTAGTCGCTACAAGTTTTTACTATATAACTCTATGTAAACAAAGATGGCCGTGGGCAGCAATGTTTAACGTTGAATCAAAACAATTTTTGACAAGGACCAACATCATGTCATGCTGATCATTTTAGAAAAAGTCCCATATCGATATCACTTATAGTTTTCAAGAAGAAGTTGATACAAACTTGTATTTTGAAAATTTATTTTTAGCCGTGGCGGCCATCTTGAATTTCCGGCCGACCTGAAATTTTGCTAGGATCAATTAGACATCAAAAGCAACATTCCTGTGAAGTTTCATGAAAATCCGTTAAGTAGTTTCAGAGGAGTAGTCGCTACAAGTTTTCATTATATAACTCTACGTAAACAAAGATGGCCACTGGCAGCCATGTTTAACGTCGAATCAAAATAATGTTCGACTCTGATAACCATCATGTCATGCTGATCATCTTACAAAAAGTCCCATATCAATATCACTTATAGTTTTCAAGACGTAGTCGCTACAAACTTCTTTTTTAAAAATCTATTTTTAGCTGTGGCGGCCATCTTGAATTTCTGGCCGATCTGAAATTTTGCTAGGATCAATTAGACATTAAGAGCAACATTCCTGTAAAGCTTCATGAAAATCCGCCAAGTAGTTTCAAAGGAGTAGTCGCTACAAGTTTTTACTATATAACTCTATGTAAACAAAGATTGCCGCTGGCAGCAATGTTTAACTTTGAATCAAAACAATTTTTAACAAGGACCAACATCATGTCATGGTGATCATTTTAGAAAAAGTCCCATATCAATATCACTTATAGTTTTTAAGAAGAAGTCGCTACAAACTTGTATTTTGAAAATTTACTTTGAGCCGTGGCGGCCATCTTGAATTTCCGGCCGACCTGAAATTTTGCTAGGATCAATTAGACATCAAAAGCAACATTCCTGTGAAGTTTCATGAAAATCCGTCAAGTAGTCGCTACAAGTTTTCATTATATAACTCTATGTAAACAAAGATGGCCGCTGGCAGCCATGTTTAACGTCGAATCAAAACGATTTTCGACAAGGACCTACGTCAAGTCATGCTGATCATTTTAGAAAAAGTCCCATATCAATATCACTTATAGTTTTCAAGAAGTAGTCGCTACAAACTTGTTTTTTAAAAACCTATTTTTAGATTTGGCGGCCATCTTGGATTTCACATCAACATGAATTTTTGCTAGGATCAACTAGACTTCATGGGCAACATTTCTGTAAAGTTTCATGAAAATCCATTCAGTAGTTTCAGAGGAGAAGTCGCTACAAAAAAAGTTTACGGACAGACGGACGACGGACCCCGCACCACGGCATAAGCTCTGCAGATCTCTGATCAGTAGAGCTAAAAAGCAATATGGCACCCAAAGTGATTTTTTTCCAGCAAGAGTACACAAATAATGTGTCTATCATAAGACCATAATTATCTAACTGTACAGTATTTGTAGATTATTTGCAATTCATATATTTTATTGAATTATCTGCTCAAACTTTTAGATATAATTTCATTCAATCAAAAATTTTAAAAAGATTTGTAGGATGTGTTACCATTCAACTAAGATAAGATACAGCATCTGATGACTAATTTCTCGAGAGTTACACCGTTGCATTTTAATGTGTACATACTTTGTATATCTTTTTATTTCAATAAATAATAGTTAAAATTCAGATACCATGCATGTATCTTAATTTGTATTTTCTAGAATTAAAAGTGAAATAACCTAGTGTAAAGGTTTCTTTTACAATTTTTCTTTCCACATAACACCCGACACATGTCTGTTATCTCGGTGTAATCTAATACTCCTGCTGGTCAGAGCTCACCCATCATTTACGACCCCTTGGTGTGTAAAGTTGTTATCCTAATTTAAGTATTATTTACATTAGGGTGTTAATCAGATGTTTGGAAAGTGGAGAAAACTTGAAAACCTGGCATAAAATGGTAGGCTGTATGTGTAGTCTGTACATCTCTACTACAAGTGTGTGTAAAACATGTTATTTTAGTTGGTCACACTTTTTGGAACAAGGAAACTTCAGGGAGAATTTGTCACTTTACAGTGACATTCCATGTTTAAATTTGTATATTATAAATCTTTGTGCAATGGGGGATATGGCTGTCTTTCAGACTACACTCGTGTTCATTTGATGCATAGTAGGTCGATATAAATGCAAGGTTGTTTTCCATTTGAATGCAGCAATGTTGGTCAAATGGTCTATGAATTACTTCCCCTTGAATTGGTAAAATTAGCTGTCTTGACCTTTTTGACGCTATATTCATTTCTAATGACTCAAACTTTGACAGGTGATGTTTTTGATACATTTCAACACCTGTGAAGATATGGTTCAGATATGATGACGCGATTTGGAGATTAATTTTCATTATCACCAATCATTCCTTTTGTTCCCTTCTTTATTCCTGTATATACCTTATCTTATTGCCTTACTTCCAGATACATTAAACAATGCATTGATGTATTATTATTATTAAGAAGAGTGGACACATTTTCAGTCCATCCATGTCATGCGTGATTGGAAAGAAACCTTCCATTACATGGATGCACAAATCATAGTTCACCATGCTCTCAGTACCTTCGGTACTTCGGTACTTCGATTATAAATGTTGTGCCTGGAGTCCCTGAACGATCATACCAAATTAGAATCAAATACATTCAAATATGGACAAGATATGCCATTAATTTTTGTTGTTTTTTTTACCCGATTTCCCTCTATGGAGCCAAAATACAAAATGTATTGCACATCTACAAATCCTTAACTAAGAAAACCAACAAACATGAACTTGAAGTCACAAGCCCGAAACTTGTAGTAAATTACTGGAAGTTCCCCAAGTTGTACCCTATAGAGGGGCCCTTTATGCTGGAGGTCAAAACCAGTTTTATATAGGCCGTGCCTCAATTCCCTAAATGACCATACCAAACTATACTGACGAGATAAACGCCTCATAGGGAATTTTCGCTATATATTGTATGTACACTATGCTGCTGTTAATCGAATGGTACATGGCTACGTAAGACCTTTCTTTTCGGAAAAAATACTAAAACAACACAAAACACAGCAAATAGTATTTCTTCAAAGTTTGATTATTCGCAGAGTATCTGTTTGGCTCAAGCATGTGAGCAAACTTAGGATGCAAATTTCTGCAAACTCTTTACGTTAAATACAGTACTAAAATAGTCAATTTTTCAAAGAGGAACTTCAATATTTATGAATTTCTTGTTATAAAGTGTACTGTGATTAAAACATCTACAACATCACAGTTGTGTCCTTTCTCTAACCAACTGCAACTTTGTTTTACAAAACATCTTGGGATTTCTTTGGAATATTATGTGGCATTAAGTGTGCGGTATATACAATATATAGCGGAAATTCCCGATGAGGCGTTTCTTTATCTCGTCAGTATAGAATCAAAACCATTCACATCTGGACAAGAGTATTTTTTTGGTGAATTTTGACCGGATTACGCTCCACCTACCCAGACCTATCCCCCAGTGGGCAGAGCTAAAAGCCCATTGACACATCCTAACTAAGAAAAACACCACATGAACTTGAGATTTAAAAGGGTTTAGGAGTAAGCATCATAATGTCGAAACTCTGCAATACGAAATGACTGCAATATCCCCAAACTGTACCCTGTAGAGGGGCCTCTATATGCAGGAGGACAAAACCCGTTTAGTCTATGTTGTGCCTCGAGTCCCTAAATGACCATACACAATTGGAACCAAATCCAATTACACTTGGACTAGATATAAAAGCGAGGTGATCGCAAGAAGTTAAGTTACTGAGGTTATATGACCTTGACCTTGGTATTTTTTGACATTCAGCAATGTCCACCAATGACAGCAATACATATGACCAAGTATCAAAGACATGAAGTGAGGCAATCACATAAAGTTAACTGAGGTTAAGTTACCAAACCAAGGTCAAGTTTGGTGAAAATAACGCAAAATATGACCTTGACTTGGTAATTTTCGTCATTCAGTGATGTCCACCAATACATGACCAAGTATCAAATTATCAGAAAAAGTTAACGGAGGTTAGCTTACCTAACCAAATGATGTTTAGGGGAAATAACGCAAAATATGACCGTGACCTTGGTAATTTTGGCATTGCGTGATGTCCCTCGACCCAACCAAGCATCTGACAAAGTTGCAGAAAAATTGTCTGCACTTTCATTGATATTAATCAAATAATAAATGAAGGTGCTAGTGTTCACAAGGCAGAAATTGGCTTTTTTATTAAATATCCCCCCCGCCCAAGGGCCACAACTCTGGTGTTACTGATCCGATTTGGCTGGTTTTCGAACTTGTCCGAGCTTTCATTGATATTAACAATCACTGCGAGTTTGATAAAGATCAAATAATAAATGAAGGTGCCAGTGTTCAAAGGCAAAATGTGGCATTTTTGAGCCAACCTAGGGCCACAATTCCGGTGAAACTAAACCGATCCAATAAGCTCTGCTGGCCTTCGGCTAAATTAGAAAATGTCTCTCGCACTGCAATCAAAATTGTTGTGTTGGGCAAGCGGGCGAGTGGAATTTTACACCCTTGAAGCACAACATATTTAAAAACTTGGCAACGGAATTTCGCTGAGCTTGGGTGTGACATTTCAAGCGCAACTTTACTTAGGTCATGGTTTTATCATGGTTGTTAAATCAATCGCAAAAACAAACTTCTATCAAAAAAACTTTTTATTTTTCAGATAGTTGAAATAAAGGCAAGGAATAAATACAAAATGTGTGCATTGCCTTTAGTTCAAGTATCCCAGATATACAGTTTATAAACTTGTACACATCTGCAAGCACTAGTTCAAATAGGAGTTTTTAGATATATATATATAAAAGGGCAACTCAAGTTTCAAAATATTGCGGTGATAGTAAAACAAATCTTTGATTATTGTTCTTTATGAGATTTCTTTTGTGTTCAAGGTTTGTATAATTTTAAGGTACATGTAAGTCAAACTTTGGGGAATACATTCATCACCGTAACGCTCAACCCGAGTATTTTTTGATCTATTTTTAACTCTCCTGACGACAGAATAGATCCCGATGTCACTTGATATTCTGTCGGCGGCACTGTCGTTGTCCACAGTTATACGTTAACACAATTAGAAAATTAAATGTTAAATGATCACAATGATTTAGTCCCCTTCTCCTTTAGAAGCTTCATCAAAGTTTTCAACCAGATCTGCAAAATAGTTAAATACGTATTGTTATCATTAACATACAGTGAGTTAGGCCAAATAAAAGTATATGTGTGGTTCCTATTACATGCTAAAAATAAGAAATGTCACTTGACAAATGCCCCCGAAGTATTTGTATTTCAACAAGACCCGGGTTTTGTGCGCGACATCTTCTTATGGCGAAAATTTCTGCCAGGTTATATGAAAATCCCTCAACCAATGACAGTTATACATCTGACACAACTAACATGACATACAGGGTCATAAAGCATCTTCTGACCTCTACGTGTGACCTTGATGCTTCTGATCTGGATTTTGAGCGCGACACATGTTGTTGTTGTGAACACTTGTTGCAGGTTATTTACCGTCCCTCCATGAATGTTACAGTTATTTACCGGACATGAAATATGGACATGGAAGTACTTCTTTTTGACCTTTGACCTCTACGTGTGACCTTTACCTTGAAGCTAGAGACCTGGATGTTGCATGTGACACGTCGTCTTGTTGTGGAGAACACTTGCGCCAGGTTATTTAAAAATCCCTTCTTGAATGTCAGAGTTATTTATCGGACATGAAATTACTTCTTTTTGAGCTTTGACCTCTATGTCTGACCTTGCCCTTGGAGACACAGATCTGGATTTTGCACGCGACACATCATCTTGATGTGGTGAATACTTGTGGCAAGTTATTTGAAAATCTGTCCATGAATGTCAGAGTTATTTACAGGACATAAAAGCACTTCTTTTTGGCCTTTGACCTCCAAGTGTGAACTTGACCCACAGACCTGTATTTTGCGCGAGACACATCGGCTTGTGGTGAGCACTTGTGCCAAGTTATTTGAAAATCCGTCCATGAATGTCAGAGTTATTTACCAGACACGACGGTACGGACGGTGCGGCTACTATATGCCACCCTTTGGGGGCATAAAAAAATAGGGTGAGTAGAGAAAATGTTTCTTTATCACTCAATACTCTTAAAACCTACTAAACTACTTTGAATATATACTCAACGCCATTAAAAGTGCATTTTTTAAATATTTATTTTGTGTTTATTTTTAATTAAAATGTCTCCAAGATAGATTGTAGTGTTATGTACATGTGAGAAATTAGCCACATTCGCTATAAATCCGGTGACCGATCAAATTCATGTATTGAAAGAAGTAAAATCGGAATTTTGGGAAATCCATGCCTCCTACCAAACTTGCGTTTTTAATAGCGTAAAGTATATATTTATTGATATCAGGTACAGAACAGATACTTTGCCCAATTTTCAACATTGAAAACAGTTGTATTTTTTTTGTGCAAGAGCATTAAAACCTGCCAGGATGTCAGTATATAATATTTGATTTTACACTTAAATTTAGGCCATAATAAATTAATTGCTAGTTTATGATCCAGATTTATTTTAAAATGGGGGTGGGGGGTGAAATTTTAATATTTATTTTATACCACAAATGGAATATTTCCTGGTTACATGGCAAACACATACTACTAGGTACTTCCAAGATTAAAACACATTTCTAATAGTGTTTTATACTTCAAGGCACATATTTAAAAATTCAAACATTTTCAGATGTTAAGAAGTATTTCTTGTATAAATACATGTAATACTGTATAAAGACATGTAATACAAAATATTTCAACTGCAACAGAGGATAATATAGATACACAAGGCAGACAAGACCTCGGTCTGAGGGTGTCTCGCCCACTGCGGCAAAACTGCATATGAAATATTTTATTAAATTTGCGCTTAAATGATGTCCACCAAAGACAACACTCTTCATATGACCAAGCATCAAACAAATAAAAGCAAGGTAATCATAAGAAGTTAAGTTACTGAGGTTAAGTGGTTTAACCAGGGTGTAGTTTTGAGAAAATAATGCAAACTATGACCTTGACCTTGGTATATTTTTGTCGTTAAGCGATGTCCACCAATGCCAACAATACATGACTGAATGTTGTTCAACGGCTCATCAACACAGTATAGGAGTCAGAGCCGCCCCAGAGAGAGGGGAAGGATACATAGGAATCCGGGAACCTGCCCTACTCTTATTATTGAATAGATTCCTATGGTTCTTTAACGTGCTCGGAGGATAGACCGATACACGGGACAGCCCGGTTTACGTCCCCATCCGACGGACGAGGCTAAGGGAAAGTGTCTTGCCCAAGAACACACCGACGGAACTCAGTGGCACCACGGAAGATTGAACGCGGGGCCTCCGGTTACAAATCCGCCGCGCCAGCCCTCCCAACAATACATATGACCAAGTTCAAAGACATGAAGTCAGGCAATCATAAAGTTAACTGAGGCTACATTACGTGGTCCGAGTATCAACTTTCTCCAAGAAGCGAAAACTGGGTTGGTTGGGGTATGAAATAAAACCTTAATTTCAGCTTAAAAAAGTTTGCATATTGTAAATTTAAAATTATAGGTAATTTTAAGCAGGTTATCGCATTTTGTCAGTAAACATGTTTTTTAACACGTTTTATTGTCGAAACATCTGAATCCTGCTATTATAAGCTTTCCCATCGCTTAATGGAATTAAGGCAGGACCATGTAATGGGTTACCTAACTAAGGTTAAGTTTGGGTGAAATAGTGCAAAATATGACCTTGACCTCGGTATTTTTGTCATCCAGCTAGAACTGTCGCCCACACACATATACCCCCACTACCAGTCCTCCACGTTTAAAGATTGAGTGGAATGGGATTTTCATGATCAGGTAATGGTGGCCTTGACCTATGATCTATTGATCTCAAAACCAATAGGGGCCATCTTTTCATCACAGGCAGTCCACCTATTAGTTTCATGAGATTTGCTTCAGGGGGGAAAGGAGGTATGGAGCAGACAAGATTTTTCATTATCTGGTCCTGGTAACCTTGACCTTTGATCTCTGACTTCAGAATAAATAGGGGTCGTCTTCTCACCACAGGCAGTTCACCTATGAAGAGATTTGCTTCAGGAAGAGGAGTTATGGAGCTGGTGACCTTGACCTTTGACCAACAATCAAAATCTCACCACAGCACCTATGAAGTTTTATGAGATTTGCGACTGGGGGAGAGGAGTTATGGAGCGGACAAGGTTTTTCATTATCGGGTCCCTGTGACCTTACCTTTGATCTCTGACCTCAAAATCAATAGGGGTCATCCTCTCACCACAGGCAGTTCACCTATGAAGTTTCATGATATTTGCTTCAGGGGGAGAGGAGTTATGGAGTGGACAAGGTTGTTCATTATCAGGTCATGGTGACCTTGACCTTTGACCTACTGACCTCAAAATCAAAAGGGGCCATCCTCTCATTACAGGCAGTCCATGCATGGTTTTATGAGATTCGCTTCAGAGGGAGAGGAGTTATGGAGCGGACAATGTTGAGTCTACAGACGGACGGACAGGGTGAAACCAGTATACCCACCTAGACTTTGTTTACCGGGGGTATAACAATACATATAACCAAGTATCAGAGACATAAAGTGAGACAATCATGAGGTTGTTACCTAACCAAGGTGAGGTTTTGAGTATTATTGTACATCAACACCGGTTATTACGTGTCCGGGTTTCAGTAGACAGGTTTAAAACATGGCTCTCGAAACAGCGGTAAAATGCGGAAAGCTGTTTGGAAAATGGGCGTCAACTGTTTTTTTTTAGAAATAAAAAGAGCGGCATAAAAAAACGGGGGAAAGGCGGGGATGATAATCTAGAAATTAATTTATTATGGCCTTAAATATTTTAACAACGGGTTACTGTTTCTGCTCATTCATACAGAAAACCTGCTAGAAAATAATGCCAGGTTTTCATTATTTATAAAAGTGCACTGTTCGTCATGCTGCATACATACCAGGAACACCATCGTCATCATCATCTATATCATCTGTAGTTTGTTTACTGGCATCTCCCGCACCTGTAATACAACATCAGTCTGGTATAGAAACAGAAATAATTTCTGCTTGGTGGTGTCTATCCCGAGACATGCCTATCCCATAGAATTTTATTGATATTTAAAGACTGTCAAGGTGAAGTCTGAGGAAAGGTTAATATTCTGGCTGAAGGTGGTATATAAATATAAATATTTTTTCTGTTTGGTTGTGCCTCTCCCATAGAATTCGATTGAAATATAGATTTACCAAGTCAAGCTCGAGGACATTTTCCAGACAAAGGTTTTTCTGTATACATGTATGTCTGACCTTGATGTTTATTCTGAGAATTCCAGGCACCCTTGTTAAAGCCCAAAATTACAGTGACATACTGCAATCTCGATCTTAAAATCTCACCAAGTCCCATTAGGTTTTCTACATAACTTGCATTTGTTCAATCGTAAAAATTCTAAGAATACAATAAAGTATATTATATCTTGCTTATTATTAACTTTTTATTATATTGCACCAATAACATATTTAAAACTATGGAAGAACTCCATTGTTTTTGTTATATGCAAGAATGTATAAAGTCATATGTTACTGGATAACTAAATCGAGACACTAATTTCAATGCTTGATAAGCACTTCAAGATTGCCATGTGCCCCTTTAAACAGATTCCAACACAAGTAATACATTCTACAAATTCTAATGAATCCAAACGGTAGTTAGCCAATTTTTTAATAGACACACGCAACGTAAATATTTGTTAGCAACTACCATACTGTTCACAAATTTCCTTCATCTTCTTAAAAGCTGTCCATTCAGAAAGAAAGCTGCAAGAGTTTAGTTTCATTTTTAATATCAAACGGTTATTCCAAGTTTCATCATTTGACAGCGAATCAAAATTTTACTTCACAAATATTGACTGTTATATCTGGGGGTGGCAATTTGGTTTGGTCAGAATTGTTTGCTGCAAGCTGTATTTTCATTACTCAACAAATGGCAAGTCCAAGTTTTCATAACTACAAGTCGACCATTTTAAAGGTGTTTCTATTGATTTCAAACTACATGACGTTTATTTTTTTCACCACATCATGTTTAGATCGGTCCATTCAGAAAGAAAGCCGCAAGAGTTTTTTTATTTTTTTTATATCAAATGGTAATTCGAAGTTTCATCACTTGACAGAAAGAACACAGAACTACATACAAATATATTGAATTTTCAAACCTAAAACAAGTTTTCAGAAAACTATGTACATGCAACTAGAACACAAACTTGATGTTCAGAAACAAGTAATTGCTTTTTTATTATGCCAAGTTATTATTTTCATTTCATTAAACCACATACGTTTTTTTCTCTCACCACCATCATGTTTAAATCTGTCCAATCAGAAAGAAAGCCACAAGAATTTAGTTTCATTTTTATATCAATGTAATTCCAAGTTTCATCGCAAGACTGCAAACAAAATGGCATGTATATATATATATTCTTCTTTGGACTTATGACAAGATTTATGACATGAACTGAATACCATTACACATAAGGGTGTAGACTCTTAAATCAACTATGTTCATAGATATTTCGATGATAATGTTTTTTGCATTCTAGGGTACTTTGGTGTTTAGAAATTGTTTTCTGCTATGTATTTTCATTATGCATCCAAAAAAAATTACAAGTTTTCATTATTACAATATTTTTTAATATATATTTTTTTTTTTATCAATTCCTGATTTTTTACCATCATGTTTAAATCTGTCCATTTAGAAAAAATGCCGCAAGAGTTTAGTTTCATTTTTATATCAAACGGTAATTCCAAGTTTCATCACTACCGGACAGCAAACAACATTTTATGAACAGAATGTATGCCTAGATTTTCTTGAATCTGTTACCCATATAAGATTTTGTTTACTTTCGCATTGAGGGTCATAGAACTTTGATGTTTTGTAGATATTGACCGATTTCATTAACTGTTCAAAACTATGTAGCAGAATTGTTTTTAGCGTCATGTTTAAATCTGTCCATTCAGAAAGAAAGCCGCAAGAGTTTAGTTTCATTTTTTATATCAAACGGTAATTCCAAGTTTCATCACTACTGGACAGCAAGCAACATTTTATGTTTTATACTCTCGTAAGAACTTTGATGTTTTGAAGATATCGACCATTTTCATTAACTGTTCGTTCAAAACTATGTAGAGAATTATGTTTACCATCATGTTTAAATCTGTCCATTCAGAAAGAAAGCCGCAAGAGTTTAGTTTCATTTTTATATCAAACGGTAATTCCAAGTTTCATCACTACCGGACAGCAAACAACATTTTATGAACAGAATGTATGCCTAGATTTGCTTGAATCTGTTACCCATATAAGATTTTGTTTACTTTCGCATTGAGGGTCATAGAACTTTGATGTTTTGAAGATATTGACCAATTTCATTAACTGTTCAAAACAATGTAGCAGAATTGTTTTTTAATACCATCATGTTTAAATCTGTCCATTCAGAAAGAAAGCCGCAAGAGTTTAGTTTCATTTTTATATCAAACGGTAATTCCAAGTTTCATCACTACTGGACAGCAAGCAACATTTTATGTTTTATACTCTCGTAAGAACTTTGATGTTTTGAAGATATCGACCATTTTCATTAACTGTTCGTTCAAAACTATGTAGAGAATTATGTTTACCATCATGTTTAAATCTGTCCATTCAGAAAGAAAGCCGCAAGAGTTTAGTTTCATTTTTATATCAAACGGTAATTCCAAGTTTCATCACTACCGGACAGCAAACAACATTTTATGAACAGAATGTATGCCTAGATTTGCTTGAATCTGTTGCCCATATAAGATTTTTACTTTCGCATTGAGGGTCATAGAACTTTGATGTTTTGAAGATATTGACCAATTTCATTAACTGTTCAAAACAATGTAGCAGAATTGTTTTTACCATCATGTTTAAATCTGTCCATTCAGAAAGAAAGCCGCAAGAGTTTAGTTTCATTTTTATATCAAACGGTAATTCCAAGTTTCATCACTACTGGACAGCAAGCAACATTTTATGTTTTATACTCTCGTAAGGACTTTGATGTTTTGAAGATATCGACCATTTTCATTAACTGTTCGTTCAAAACTATGTAGAGAATTATGTTTACCATCATGTTTAAATCTGTCCATTCAGAAAGAAAGCCGCAAGAGTTTAGTTTCATTTTTATATCAAACGGTAATTCCAAGTTTCATCACTGCCGGACAGCAAACAACATTTTATGAACAGAATGTATGCCTAGATTTGCTTGAATCTGTTACCCATATAAGATTTTGTTTACTTTCGCATTGAGGGTCATAGAACTTTGATGTTTTGAAGATATTGACCAATTTCATTAACTGTTCAAAACTATGTAGCAGAATTGTTTTTAGCGTCATGTTTAAATCTGTCCATTCAGAAAGAAAGCCGCAAGAGTTTAGTTTCATTTTTATATCAAACGGTAATTCCAAGTTTCATCACTACTGGACAGCAAGCAACATTTTATGTTTTAAACTCTCGTAAGAACTTTGATGTTTTGAAGATATCGACCATTTTCATTAACTGTTCGTTCAAAACTATGTAGAGAATTATGTTTACCATCATGTTTAAATCTGTCCATTCAGAAAGAAAGCCGCAAGAGTTTAGTTTCATTTTTATATCAAACAGTAATTCCGAGTTTCATCACTACCGGACAGCAAACAACATTTTATGAACAGAATGTATGCCTAGATTTGCTTGAATCTGTTACCCATATAAGATTTTGTTTACTTTCGCATTGAGGGTCATAGAACTTTGATGTTTTGAAGATATTGACCAATTTCATTAACTGTTCAAAACTATGTAGCAGAATTGTTTTACCATCATGTTTAAATCTGTCCATTCAGAAAGAAAGCCGCAAGAGTTTAGTTTCATTTTTATATCAAACGGTAATTCCAAGTTTCATCACTACTGGACAGCAAGCAACATTTTATGTTTTATACTCTCGTAAGAACTTTGATGTTTTGAAGATATCGACCATTTTCATTAACTGTTCGTTCAAAACTATGTAGAGAATTATGTTTACCATCATGTTTAAATCTGTCCATTCAGAAAGAAAGCCGCAAGAGTTTAGTTTCATTTTTATATCAAACGGTAATTCCAAGTTTCATCACTACCGGACAGCAAACAACATTTTATGAACAGAATGTATGCCTAGATTTGCTTGAATCTGTTACCCATATAAGATTTTGTTTACTTTCGCATTGAGGGTCATAGAACTTTGATGTTTTGAAGATATAGACCAATTTCATTAACTGTTCAAAACAATGTAGCAGAATTGTTTTTACCATCATGTTTAAATCTGTCCATTCAGAAAGAAAGCCGCAAGAGTTTAGTTTCATTTTTATATCAAACGGTTATTCCAAGTTTCATCACTACCGGACAGCAAACATTTTATGAACAGAATGTATGCCTAGATTTTCTCGAATCTGTTACCCATATAAGATTTTGTTTACTTTCGCATTGAGGGTCATAGAACTTTGATGTTTTGAAGATATTGACCAATTTCATTAACTGTTCAAAACTATGTAGCAGAATTGTTTTTAGCGTCATGTTTAAATCTGTCCATTCAGAAAGAAAGCCGCAAGAGTTTAGTTTCATTTTTATATCAAACGGTAATTCCAAGTTTCATCACTACTGGACAGCAAGCAACATTTTATGTTTACTTTCGTATTGAGGAGGGTCGTAGAACTTTGATGTTTTGTAGATATCGTCCATTTTCATCAACTGTTCAAAACTATGTAGCAGAATTGTTTTTACCATCATGTTAAAATCTGTCCATTCAGAAAAAATGCCGCAAGAGTTTAGTTTCATTTTTATATCAAACGGTAATTCCAAGTTTCATCACTACTGGACAGCAAGCAACATTTTATGTTTTATACTCTCGTAAGAACTTTGATGTTTTGAAGATATCGACCATTTTCATTAACTGTTCGTTCAAAACTATGTAGAGAATTATGTTTACCATCATGTTTAAATCTGTCCATTCAGAAAGAAAGCCGCAAGAGTTTAGTTTCATTTTTATATCAAACGGTAATTCCAAGTTTCATCACTACCGGACAGCAAACAACATTTTATGAACAGAATGTATGCCTAGATTTGCTTGAATCTGTTACCCATATAAGATTTTGTTTACTTTCGCATTGAGGGTCATAGAACTTTGATGTTTTGAAGATATTGACCAATTTCATTAACTGTTCAAAACTATGTAGCAGAATTGTTTTTACCATCATGTTTAAATCTGTCCATTCAGAAAGAAAGCCGCAAGAGTTTAGTTTCATTTTTATATCAAACGGTAATTCCAAGTTTCATCACTACCGGACAGCAAACAACATTTTATGAACAGAATGTATGCCTAGATTTTCTCGAATCTGTTACCCATATAAGATTTTGTTTACTTTCGCATTGAGGGTCATAGAACTTTGATGTTTTGAAGATATTGACCAATTTCATTAACTGTTCAAAACTATGTAGCAGAATTGTTTTTACCGTCATGTTTAAATCTGTCCATTCAGAAAGAAAGCCGCAAGAGTTTAGTTTCATTTTTATATCAAACGGTAATTCCAAGTTTCATCACTACTGGACAGCAAACAACATTTTATGTTTACTTTCGTATTGAGGAGGGTCGTAGAACTTTGATGTTTTGTAGATAACGACCATTTTCATCAACTGTTCAAAACTATGTAGCAGAATTGTTTTAAGCGTCATGTTAAAAGCTGTCCATTCAGAAAAAATGCCGCAAGAGTTTAGTTTCATTTTTATATCAAACGGTAATTCCAAGTTTCATCACTACTGGACAGCAAGCAACATTTTATGTTTACTTTCGTATTGAGGAGGGTCGTAGAACTTTGATGTTTTGTAGATATCGACCATTTTCATCAACTGTTCAAAACTATGTAGCAGAATTGTTTTTACCATCATGTTTAAATCTGTCCATTCAGAAAGAAAGCCGCAAGAGTTTAGTTTCATTTTTATATCAAACGGTAATTCCAAGTTTCATCACTACCGGACAGCAAACAACATTTTATGAACAGAATGTATGCCTAGATTTTCTCGAATCTGTTACCCATATAAGATTTTGTTTACTTTCGCATTGAGGGTCATAGAACTTTGATGTTTTGAAGATATTGACCAATTTCATTAACTGTTCAAAACTATGTAGCAGAATTGTTTTTACCGTCATGTTTAAATCTGTCCATTCAGAAAGAAAGCCGCAAGAGTTTAGTTTCATTTTTATATCAAACGGTAATTCCAAGTTTCATCACTACTGGACAGCAAGCAACATTTTATGTTTACTTTCGTATTGAGGAGGGTCGTAGAACTTTGATGTTTTGTAGATATCGACCATTTTCATCAACTGTTCAAAACTATGTAGCAGAATTGTTTTTACCATCATGTTTAAATCTGTCCATTCAGAAAGAAAGCCGCAAGAGTTTAGTTTCATTTTTATATCAAACGGTAATTCCAAGTTTCATCACTACTGGACAGCAAGCAACATTTTATGTTTACTTTCGTATTGAGGAGGGTCGTAGAACTTCATTTGCAAGAATTTAGTTTCATTTTTATATCAAACGGTAATTCCAAGTTTCATCACAAGACAGAACGCTATACAACTACCAATACCAACTTAAATCCTAAACCTAACAACAGTTTTAGAAAGCTATGAACATGCAACTATCATAAGTTTGGTGTTCAGAAATAGTTTGCCACAAGTTTGTTTTCATTATAAAGCAACAAACGCTAATTCCAAGTTTTCATTATTACAAGCTAACCATTTTTATTAAATATGTTTTACATTGGTTTACAACTATGTGGTATGTTCATTTTTCTTCACCTTCATGGTTAAATCTGTCCATTCAGAAAGAAAGCCGCAAGAGTTTAGTTTCATTTTTATATCAAACGGTAATTCCAAGTTTCATCATTGCACAGAATAATTAACTATACACATGATACAAACTGAAATTCTCAACATCGTCTTATTAGTTTTTAGAAAGTTATAAACATGAACCTATGAAACATTTGGCTTTGAAATGAGAAATAGTTTGTCGTAAGTTGTGTTAGCTAAGCATATAACGGTAATTCCAAATTTTTATCATTAAAAGATGATCTTTTTCACTAAATCCATTTTACATTTGTTTAAGACTAAATGGAAGAATGTTTTCACATGCATTTTTAAATCCGTCAATTCAGAAAGAAAGCCGCAAGAGTTTGGTTTCATTTGTATATCAAACGGTAATTCCAAGTTTCATCACAAGACAGAACGCTATACAACTACCAATACCAACTTAAATCCTAAACTAACAACAGTTTCAGAAAGCTATGAACATGCAACTATCATAAGTTTGGTGTTCAGAAATAGTTTGCCACAAGTTGTTTTCATTTTAAAGCAACAAACACTAATTCCAAGTTTTCATTATTACAAGCTAACAATTTTTATTAAATATGTTTTACATTGGTTAATAACTATGTGGTATGTTCATTTTTCTTCACCTTCATGGTTAAATCTGTCCATTCAGAAAGAAAGCCGCAAGAGTTTAGTTTCATTTTTATATCAAACGGTAATTCCAAGTTTCATCACTGGACAGAACATTTAACTATACACATGATACAAACTGAAATTCTTATACGTCTTGTTAGTTTTGAGAAAGTTATAAACATGAATCTATGAAACATTTGGCTTTGAATTGAGAAACAGTTTGTCGCAAGTTGTTTTCGCTAAGCATAAAACGATAATTACAAATTTTCATCATTAAAAGATGATCATTTACACTAAATCCGTTTTACATTTGTTTAAGACTAAATGGAAAAATGTTTTCACCTTCATGTTTAAATCTGTCCATTCAGAAAGAAGGCCGCAAGAGTTTGGTTTCATTTTAATATCAAACGGTAATTCCAAGTTTCATCACAAGACAGAACGCTATACAACTACCAATACCAACTTAAATAAACGCTAATTCCAAGTTTTCATTATAACAAGCTGACCATTTTTATTAAATATGTTCTACATTTGTTTATAATTATATGGTATGTTCATTTTTCTTTACCTTCATGGTTAAATCTGTCCATTCAGAAAGAAAGCCGCAAGAGTTTAGTTTCATTTTTATATCAAACGGTAATTCCAAGTTTCATCATTGGACAGAATAATTAACTATACACACGATACAAACTGAAATTCTCAACAGTCTTATTATTTTTTGAAAGTTATGATCATTTTTACTAAATCCATTTTACATTTGTTTAAGACTAAATGGAAAAATATTTTCACATGCATTTTTAAATCCATCCATTCAGAAAGAAAGCCGCAAGAGTTTGGCTTCATTTTTTGGTATCAAACGGTCATTCCAAGTTTCATCACAAGACAGCAAAATAATGATATTTACTTGTACACACATTTTCTTGTTTGTTCTTATACCAAGATGTTCTCAAATTGAATTCTTTAATCCATCAGATTAATTTACTCCTTAATTGAATTGGTTCATAGAACTTTTACATTTCAAAGATGACAACTTTATATTTTGGGAGAATAATGCTGTTCAAGAAATACTTGTTTTTTTGTAAGTTACATTTTTAAATTATATTTTCTTGTTTGTTCTTCTCGAATTGAATTCTTTAATCCATCAGATTAATTTACTCCTTAATTGAATTGGTTTATAGAACTTTTACATTTCAAAGATGAAAACTTTATATTTTGGGAGAATTTGCTGTTGAAGAAATACTTTTTTTTGTAAGTTGCATTTTTTTGTTATTATATTTTCTTGTTTGTTCTTCTCAAATTGAATTCTTTAATCCGTAAGATTAATTTACTCCTTAATTGAATTGGTTCATAGAACTTTTACATTTCAAAAATGCTGTTCAAGAAATAGTTTGTATTTTTTTTGTAAGTTGCATTTTTTTACATTATGCATCGAACGTTAAATTTTATCATTACAATCTGATCATCTTCAGTAAATTTGTTTTACATTTGTTTATAACGAGTACATAAAAAGTATATTTTTCACCTTCATGTTTAAATCTGTCCATTCAGAAAGAAAGCCGCAAGAGTTTGGTTTCATTTTGATATCAAACGGTAATTCCAAGTTTCATCACAAGACAGCAAAATAATGATATTTACTTGTACACACATTTTCTTGTTTGTTCTTATACCAAGATGTTCTCAAATTGAATTCTTTAATCCATCAGATTAATTTACTCCTTAATTGAATTGGTTCATAGAACTTTTACATTTCAAAGATGAAAACTTCATATTTTGGGAGAATAATGCTGTTCAAGAAATACTTGTTTTTTTGTAAGTTACATTTTTAAATTATATTTTCTTGTTTGTTCTTCTCGAATTGAAATCTTTAATCCATAAGATTAAGTAACTCCTTAATTGAATTGGTTCATAGAACTTTTACATTTCGAAGATGAAAACTTTATATGTTGGGAGAATTTGCTGTTCAAGAAATAAAGTTTTTTTAAGATTTTTTTAGTTATGCATTAAATGTAAAGTTTTATCATTACAAGCTGGTCATCTTCAGTAAATTTGTTTTACATTTGTTTAAAACTAGTAAGTAGAAAGTTTATTTTTCACCTTCATGTTTAAATGTCCATTCAGAAAGAAGCCACAAGAGTTTAGTTTCATTTTAATATCAAACGGTAATTCCAAGTTTCATCACAAGACAGCAAACAAATATTTACTTGTACACAGATTTTCTTGTTTGTTCTTCTCGAATTGAAATCTTTAATCCATAAGATTAATTTACTTCTTAATTGAATTGGTTCACATTTCAAAAATGCTGTTCAAGAAATACTTTGTATTTTTTTTGTAAGTTGCATTTTTTTATATTTATTATGCATCGAACATTAAGTTTTATCATTACAATCTGATCATCTTCAGTAAATTTGTTTTACATTTGTTTAAAACTAGTACATAGAAAGTATATATTTCACCTTCATGTTTAAATCTGTCCATTCAGAAAGAAAGCCGCAAGAGTTTGGTTTCATTTTGATATCAAACGGTAATTCCAAGTTTCATCACAAGACAGCAAACAAATGATATTTACATGCAGGGGAAGAAATATATTTTACTACAGGACGAGTGGCATTGTCATGTTACTCGTCCTGCTCTGATTGTAAAAGTTCACAAGTCAAAGAAGTCAGATACCATCATTTAACACTATTGTATATAAATAAAACAAAGGGAAACATCATAATGTGTTGTTTTTTTCTTTATATAAATCAACGAAAATTATGAAACTTTGACCAGTATTATAGACGACTATATTCTATAGTTCACTACAGCCTGATCATGGCCATTACAGTTACTGTGGCATGGTATACATGGTATATATTTCCCCCTTTTCTTGTGAAAAAATCCCCTTTTAGAAAAAAACACTTTCTTTAGTAGAAAATGTAAACTCCAATACAGGAAAACAGCATACTTTTGCAATTCCCCTTCATAAAGGCTCTGGTCCCAGTCACCTAAAAGCTGACAAATTCCCTTAAAGATTTCCCGGGTGAAAGTGTTATTTGTTTAACATCAAATACCGTAACGTGCGCGCTCCGTGAAATTAGAACGGGAGCCGCATTTTAGTATGTCCCAAAACGGAAATGCGTCATTTCCCAATATCCGGTTGACTTAAATTGCAATATATCGGTGAATAAACAGAGTTGCGACTATTTACTGCATTTAATCGCTTAATAAACTACTTAAGAACTATTTTCTTTGTTGTTGTTTTCTACTGAAATGTTACTAGTCCTCACGGACGACCGATTCATGGGTTTTACGCGTCCGGATTCGAAATTCACTCGTCAATACGAGCGGACGAGTGGAATTTTCGTGCCCTGACATGTACACATATTTTCTTGTTTGTTCTTCTCAAATTGAATTCTTTAATCCATAAGATTAATTAACTCCTTAATTGAATTGATTCATAGAACTTTTACATTTGGAAGTTGAAAACTTTATATTTTGGGAGAATTTGCTGTTCAAGAAATAGTTTTTTTTTGTAAGTTACATTTTTTTAATTATGCATCCAATGTAAAGTTTTATCATAACAAGCTGATCATCTTCAGTAAATTTGTTTCACATTTGTTTAAATCTAGTACATAAAAAGTTTAATTTTCACCTTCATGTTTATATCTGTCCATTCAGAAAGAAAGCCGCAAGAGTTTAGTTTCATTTTTAATATCAAACGGTAATTCCAAGTTTCATCACTGGACAGCATACAAATATTTATGTACAGAGCTTATGCCTAGATTTTCTAGAAGCCCATAAGATTTTGATTAAAAATCTTGTTTTATATTTTGAGTTTGCGCATCAAACGGAAATTCCACGTTTCAACATTGTCGACCATTTGTAATACATTTGTTTTTCATTTGTTTAAAAATACACAGTAGAATAATTTCACTTTCCACGTTTACATCTGTCAATTCAGAAAGAAAGCTGCAAGTTTCATTTTTATATCAAATGGTACATGTAATTCAAAACTTCATCATTGGACCAGGGCTTTTTCCCACAAAATTGGGAAGAGGCCCAGGCCTGTCCATTTTGGGGAAAAAGAACGCGCTTATTTCTCATTTTGGGAAAAATACAAGATTTCATAAATTAAGTAAATATGACATTAATATACTTTATTTATATTGTCATCCATTATTTACCATAATTATTAACTTTTCCAAGTCGGAATTTACTTAGCAGACAAAAACACATTGCAGAATTCATGCTTTTCCTTAAATTCTGAGATACTGCTGTTTTCCGATTGGGAAATATTTCTGCCACAGTTGGGAAAAAAAAAAATTTCAGTTGGGAAGAGGCCCTTTACAGGCCTCTGTTATATAAGGTAAAAAAGCCCTGTGGACAGAACACTCGCTCTACTAGGCTACAACCATAAAGACAATTAAGTCACGGAACTAACAGTTTTTACCAAGCTATAAACAATGAACTATCACTGAAGTTTGGGATTCAGAAATAACTTCAATATGCATCAAACAATAAATTAAAGCTATTACATCATGCGTACTTGTTTGTTTGTTTAAAACTACAATGTAAATGTACAAGTAACATGGTAATTTGTCACCTTAATGTTTACATCTGTCCATTCAGAAAGATAGCCGCAACAGTTTAGTTTCATTTTTATATCAAACGGTAATTCCAAATTTCATCATTTGACAGAAGATTTTTGATGTCTCGAGACCTACTTGTAAATACTTGCCACAAGAATATCCATCAAGTATGAAAACTACTTACTACGGAAAAACTCGCCACCGGCCACCGTTGATGCAAGTTTCTTAAGACTGCTTAAGCTTTCAGCACCAAGTTGGTTGAGGATACCTGGCAACATTTCAGCTATCTCTGTAGAAATAACAAGACATTTTGTATTGAAACCAAACTTATTTTTTTTAAATAAAAGTGACAAGACTTTACATAGTTATGTTTCTTTTAAAAAAGCCCTGATATTTACATTTGTACATAATACTGATGTTGAGTTACTTACGTTTGTTTTCTGCATGACCAGTGATTGCAAGTGACAAGACTTTACATAGTTTTGTTTCTTTTAAAAAAGCCCTGATATTTACATTTGTACATAATACTGATGTTGAGTTACTTACGTTTGTTTTCTGCATGACCAGTGATTGCAAATGTGTTGGCGGCTAATGAGGCTTGAACTTTAGGATTGTTGAAATGTATCACTTGCCCATCTTCCTTAATCATGTTTACCTGCAATCAAATCACAATGATCAAGTTGTTGTTCAACAGTGCATCAACACATTGTTGGTTTATTCAGAGCCATTCCCAGAAAGATGGATCCCAGATGCCCATGCTTTTACACGTACCCGACGATAAGACTCCCATCTCCCATACCACAGAACACCGGTTGACCCCCACTTCGAGAGCAGTGGGAACAACTTACTCATGGCCACAAGCACCATGTGCAGTGGCATCAGGGATGTTCATTCTTCGTTGTTTTATCAGGTATTAATTACTAAATAATCATACATTGTACTGAATTATGAATATGCTAAAATAATTAGTTTATAACTATATGAAAATTAAAAATTATTTGCAAATGTTCAAAATGTGTAGAAAACTGATATATGCATATCATCAGAATTCAAGATGATTTTGTTATAAGTGGGATTGATTTATCTAAAGTAAGTGAAGCACCAACACAGCCTTTCCGGCCGTAAATTACGGCCAAAAGTTTGGTCGGGACGCCGAAAAATAAAAGCCAAGTCGTCCCGTAAATCATAACAATATGCGCGGCCCTGGATTGTTTTGAGAGAAAAATGCGAATGTTTTTAATAACTTTTACTCGTTTATTAACGCGATTTGATGATGTATTCAATGTATTTCATTAAGCATGAAATTAAACATTTATGGATGGAATTACGGCCAAAAGTTTGGTCGGGACGCTGAAAAATAAAATCCAAGTCGTCACGTAAATCATAACAATATGCGCGGCCCTGGATTGTTTTGCGAGAAAAATGCGAATGTTTTTAATAACTTTTACTCGTTTATTAACGCGATTTGATGATGTATTAGATATATTTTATTAAGTATGAAATTAAACATTTATGGATGTGCATCTTTCCCAAATGCAAAACGTAGTATATATTCTTTTTCTGTACGTCACTGGTTTTTGCGATTCCAAAAATAACCCAAGAAAAGATATTTGTTTAGATCATTGATAAATAGGCCTTACACTACTGCTTAAACAATAAACAAATAAGTCCAAGTGGACTTAAATGTTGGGCAAGCGAATTTTTAAAAATATTTAACTAGCACAAGTTTAAATTACACTTTAAATGAGAACATGTACAAACATACACACAAAATAAACCCAATATAATCAAATAATGCTTGTACGATAGATGTGAATAAAGTGTTTACAGGAAAAAAAAAACACCAAAAAAATGGACCGCGTAAATCTGGGATTTCCTGAATTTTTTTCATGGGACTTCCAAAATTTTAAGGAAGGAAGTCGGGATTTCCAAGAATCCAAACTTAGTGGAAAGGCTGCCAACAGTGGTATGAACCCCAGACCGCAAATTCAACATTTTAACAGAAAAACCTACTGTAGTTTAAGCGTCCGACGTTGCGTTGTAAACCTTCGCCTCTCACCGCTGCGGGTTCCAATCCCACGTAAAACACCATTCAAACAAACCTTGTATAGTACGCAGTTTTTTAAACTTCTTTTACTGTTTCCGAAATGGAGATATATGCAGAAATCTATGTCAGAATGGGGAAAAACGCCAATAAAAACACCGGGGACAAACAGATAAGACATGCCGATACTACTTTATTTTCGTGATTTACTTGCTTTATACAAGTAATTTATTGACCTAATTAGACTTAGAAATGAATAAGTTTGTTTTTATACAAATGTTTGCATATTTGTTGTAGAATTTCAATAAATGAGTGAACATTTCGGCCCGGGCTTGTTTTGTTATTTATATCAGCTGACTTGATATCACGTGATTTCCAGCTGATTACTGGTACACGTAGTATTGTTGCAGTTCAATTCTATGCTGATATTTAAATGCAGCAGACGACAGTGAAGACAATGACGATGCATTTTATTCGGACGAGTTTATGGAGGGAGAGTGGACGCATGAGCAGATGCAACAGTAAATGTAAATAAATGAACACATAAGCTCTTCCAAATAGTTTATTTTACCAAATAGTTTATTTTAGCTAAAAGAAGCCAAAATAAACTATCAAAACTACAAAACAGTCTGAATATGCGTTAGACAAATGAAAATCTTGCTTCTTTTCACACTTCTGACCACCTTCTATCTAAAAATTATTTTGTTGCAGTGCTCAAAGAAAATTATTTTAAGAGACAGGCCCAGGGCTTGTTGCTTCTGAAAATGGACAGGCCCTGATTTGAAATGGACAGGCCCTGATTTAAAATGGAAAGGTCCATTATTCTTTTCTTATTGGAAATGTGTCTTTATTCACTTTTATAGCACACATTAATTTTGTTACGTAATCAATATTAGAAACTTCTCTGACTATATTTTTCTTTTTGCTACCACTTTATGCTCCCTGGTCAGCAGATTTATTTACCATTTCGTTTAAAATATGTTACAATAGAATATTACATAGTAATTTATAACCAATGCAAAGGAGAGTACTAGCACTTTTGCCAAACGATAATAATCAGAGCCGACTTGGTGAAACTGGAGCTAAACTTGGAGCCAAATTTTTAATCAGGTTTTATGAGACTATCAGAGCCTCCTCTGGCTATATTTTTTCTTTTTGTCACCACTTTCTCCAAGTAAAGAATTAGGAGCCTAGACTAGAATTCATTTAAAAGTAGGATTCCAGGAACTCCTTACACCTTAAATAATGAATAGAAATATACTTTATATCTGTATTTATACATATACAGTATATATATTTTTCATTCCACCAACATGTATTTGTAAAGGACAGTTTTTCTTATTTGATTATGTAAAAAAAAAAAAAAAAAAAAAAATCAGAAATTATGTACCATCCGACCTACTATGACACCGCACTTTTACTGCCCGAACATTTCACAAACATTCAATCGAAATACCATCAATAACGATTTTTTTTCATGCATTAGTGTGTTTTTAATGACAAAACGGTATTTCTTATCACAAAGGAAAGAAAACACAACCCTTATAGCAGAATAATGAGTTTTATGTCAACAATTGTCGACCTCAAAGTTGACAAACTGCCGACACGAAGCCAGGCAAAATATTCAAACTTCTTATTGTTTCAATGTGTGTATAACACATTTTAATTACTTTATTACAAGTGTTTTCACAGTTCACAATACACATGGGAGTAGTTTGTCTTGAGGAACTTGAACTTGAGATCCAGTAAAACTGATTTTTTTTTGGGGGGGGATTTTTTTTTTTTTTTTTTAAGACAGACCCGACGGGCTCCTCGTCTGCAAAATGAGACAGGCCCGGAATGGATTTCGAGGAGCCCCGGGCGTCGGGCTATCCTATTTCTTGAGCACTGTGTTGCACACTATACAGGGAAACAACCTTTTTTTACCCAGGTTTGACCTTTAAGCACCATACACGCTAAAATACGGTAAGTAAAGAGGGCGGATAATTCAGGAAAAGTACATGACAAGAGTTATGGTTCTTGTCTTATAATATGTGTAATGCTAATGAACATGTGTACCAAGTCTCAAAGACTTTTTGAGAAATGAGGAAAAACAAAAACTGAAACCAAAACGTTAAAATGAGTAGATGGACAGACGAACATCGCCAAACTATAAGCCTGGATTAACGAGGCAATCCTGCTGAAATCAATTTTAATGAAAGTACAATAATTATTTAATTACAATAAATAAATAGAATCATCCGATTACTTACTTCCTCTATTCCAGGAATATTATTTACAGATAATTTTTTGAGAGAGCTCTGTAATTTTTTATCATCAGTAGTTGCGGTTCTATGTACAACCTTCTTCTTCCTTCTTGCTGTACCCTACAAGAGTATAATAGTAGAACATTATTCCACAAAACTGTTCAGTGTTCAAGCTGTCCAAAAGGCCTAAAAAACAAACATGTGTGTTTCTGGTTTCACCCTGTCAAAAAGTTAGGGTAGGTAGGAAAAAGTTTTTTTTTTAGATACTTTTTTTATATATATTGTTTGCATATATTATGCCATTTTTGTACTAAGGCAACTTTTTGATAATCTTTGCAATCCAGATTAGATGCTTAACAACTCTGGCTAATAAAATTATCATTTGAATAAACAAAAAAAAATTCCGCTAAAAATATTTAGGGTCGGCGGTGATAAAGTATGACCCGGTCGGGAAACCGGAAACACACGTTTTTTTATTAGGCCTAAATAAAGTAGCTATCCCACCAACAACAGTCAAATGTTACAACATAGGTACAGTTTCTAAAGCAACTGATCATGAGGTATATATAATTTACATATTTTGAGAATCCAAATTACATCGACATAAAATAAACGGCTTTAACCAAAGGGTCAAACCCCAAAACAGGAGCAGCGAATTAAGAGCTACCAACTCATAATTCATTTTACGCATATTCGATTACGGGCATTTTAAGAACTCGTAAATAACCTATAGTTTTAATCAGCACATGTATATACATTATTATATGGCATGAATACCTGGATATAGTTGTGATGAATGGTGTTGGTAATTTTGCCGTTATTCGGCGTGTTAAGTTTCTTCTAAGTATTAACAATTCTTAAATTATTTTAAAGGTTAAGTTTGCTGTGACCTTGATCTTTGAACGGGATATAATCCACAAGTTTTATACAGAAAAGGTTTATACATAATGTATATATGCAGGGATTTTTCTAGGCCCAATTTCGGCCCGATCCCAATCCAAAATATCCTCCTATTTTCCCAAAAAGCAAAAATCTTTTTTTTAAATATTAAATGTAGCCCTATTTGACAATGTATTTTTGCAGATTTGTATAAGAGCTTAATTTTGAAATTATTCCTAACATTTTTAGTGCCTTACTATGTAATATAGTAGGATTATTATTTCCCCCCCCCGATTTCTAGATTTCACGCGCGTTTTTCCCAATTCAAAAGGCCCCTGGACACACTTCCAAAAAATGCAGAAATATCCCCGATATGTATGGGGTGTATTATAACTTTAATAATCTTTCACACTACAACAGCGTCTACTTAAAGCGACACTACAGGGCTGTACAAATAATTTTTTTAGCCACTTGTCCAGGACAAGCGACTTCTTAGTGCTCACAGATTATTTTTTAAGAGGCATGCCCAGGGCTTGTTTCTTCTGAAAATAAACAGGCCCCATGTTTTGCTTTAATTATTAAAAAACTGTCTTTATATACTATTAATCCCAGCCAGGACCTCCTCCGTCTATATTTATCTTTTTGCCACCACTTTCGCCAAATGAAAATATTCAAGAAGTACGTAATATAATAAAATATTTACAATAGAAATACAAATAATAAACAATTATTATTATATTATATTGACTGATGCAAATAATTATTTATTAAATTTTTACTGTTGTAAAGATCTGTTATATCCACCATGACCATGTATCAGTAAAATCTTAATTATATTATCAAAGAAACCTAGACTTGAATTTATCTGAAAGTAGGACTGTAAAAGAAAGATCGATGATAAAAGAAAGAATGATGGATAGTATATATCTTTATTCATTCATGTGTCTATTTTTTATTTATTTTTTTACAGTTTTGCTAATGGATTTATATAACTATGTATACAAAAATAAAAAAAAATATTTTTTTACATATCCGAATTAGGTACCATCCATACGACTATGACACCACACTTTTACGGTCGAAAACTATCCCCCAAAATTCAATCGAAATTCTTCAATTATATGACTTTTTTATGCATTAATGGGTTTTGAATGCCAAAAAGTATTTCTACACTATTTTCTTTACCCAATTATGTGTAACAGGTTGTAAAGATCGGGCGAATTAACAATTAATAAATTTAAGACATTCTTTTTTTCATCATTCGTCATCCCCGTAGTTAGGGCCGATCAGTTTTATTAACCAATCTCAAGGCACACAGAAAAGGTGTACGTCTGTCACGTGGTATCACTGATGCAAATTTTATTCCCAATTTCACTGGCTATATGCTAAAGTTACATGGTCATTTAATTTGTTGATTGAAAAGGGTGAACGGTCGTTTCACCAATATGCACGTCCGCAGAGCGAGTCGCTATACTAGACAAACAATGGCTAGGGACTAATAAAACCCCACTGAGAGGGGATTATAAAACTGCAGGGACTTAATTGCTGGCAATTAAGACAAAAGGTCAGTTATCTTCGTTTGAGTCTGTATTTTTTGATCATTTTTAGCATGCCACTTGTCCCGGGTGTCGGAGTGTCGGGATTTGTACAGCACTGCACTAGTGTCCATAAGTAAACCATATATTGAGCATAAGCAAATAACTGATTTTATTCAATGAAATGAATACATGACATGAGTATCAACCCAAATTAGTCGGTAGTATTAATTTGTGAATTTGAAAAAAGAAAAGGTTTATTTGTTAACATTGCTGGGACTGTAATATTTATATTTCGGCAGCTCACGTAATATCCATAGTGTATTTGATCATATCATGTCTTGTATAAAAAATCTTGACCGTGACTTGGTCACGTAGTTGTTATCACCGGCGATGTACTGTCAGTATCAGTGTGGACTTGGAGTTAACCTCACAAAGCATCTCGTTTCTATTTTGTAAATGTTTAATAATGATAGAGGTGTAATGCTCATCACAGTAATTATTTTGAAAGCTAAAAGTTAAAGCTAATGTACCTTTAAAGCAGTGATTTCAATGCTCAACTTTAGTGTTGCCCTACTTGAGTATCACACAATATACCCAACCCAGTCACATTAAAGCAGGGCTTTTTTGAGAAAATTGGGAAAAGACCTATGGAAAAAGAAGCTAGAGATAGTCAAATTTGAGAAAAACGTGTAATGCTCATTATTTAAGGAATGTTTTTCACGGGAAAATTTATTAAAATATGTTTTCCGATTAATATCTATGAAGTATTTCACTGAGTATTTATTTTAACATACAAACTATGGAAAATTGGTCACTTTTATTTTCTGATTGGGATAATAGTGTTTTTTTGCAATTGGGAAGAGGCCGAATTTCGGCCCGTTAAGTAGGTTAAAAGGCATTGTAAACTGGCACAGGGCCAACCAGTCCTAGTATTATTTTTTATATACTGAAAGTCAATCAAGGGAGCTTCTTGTAAGATTTCAATAGTCTTTGTTGTGATCCGGACTGGGATTGAACCCATGACCTCCAGCATGCAGATGACACTAAAGTCGCGGACTATACAAACAGACAAAGTAGCTATATCACTGTACTGGACAGTATATATAGATGTAACATACCTTTCCTCCTATCCGCACTTGCTCTTGGAGCTGCTTTAATTTTTCTGGATTCATGATCATACCTGAAAATAAAATAGTCTTTAATAACCTACAATTAAAACATTGTAAATTTGTTTGCACTCTAGAAGTTAGGTGATCAATTTTGTCAACCAAGTTTGTGTTTATTAGTACAATCCTGATTAGTTGATGCCTTACAAGTTACCGACAATGTAACAGTACCATATACAGAATCAAATATCTGTCTTCGTTTGCAACATGTTCATGCACAAACTTAATAAGCAACCATTGCCGGATTTAATCACACTCGGGATACTCATCTTACATGGAGCAATGTATAATTTCATTCAAGATGTTATGTTTTCAGACAGAAATTCTTTATAAACATTTATTGTATATCTGGTTGACCTCGAGCCCCTATTAAAATGTTTTTTTAAGTTTATTTGGATGGACACCAATAATTCCCTCAACAAAGAGATGTCTTTTCAAGAAGGTTTTTATTTCAAGTGTGTAGTGGTCAGTTACCTATTCCCCATTGTTTTATAGGTCATCCAGGATAAGTGCACATAGTGTAATTAAAGACATGGTATTTATAAACATTGTTGCAAACATCCTGTACATAATTTTTGTGTTGTGGTTGCCGGTGTTCAAAACAAAGCCAGTAAACACTAGAGCTGCTTCCATTTATTGCAAAATGTTGCGTAAATCTCCGTAATCTTTACAGAATTCTGCTTCTGAAAGTAACATGGTTCATTCGGATCAAGAAAATAAGTGGAAGGTCATATTTTACAGGTTTTACACTGGCCTGGCCGAGTCTGAACACACGTTAGTTCATGTCGGTGTACCGACCAATTTTGTAGAATAATAAACAAAGAAACACACGTTAAAATATGGAAATAGATGAACCTAAACTTCACTAAATATAACAGGGTTGTACCGATGTAGAAGATGCGTAATTAATGCTTTTTCATACGTTATTTTTTAACAAACTCGTGCAGGACCACGAGGTATGCTATGGCCGCCGTGAGAAAAAGGATGTCTACGTCATCGATTTGTGTGATCTTCAAAAATTTATTTGTTAAAACTCTCTAAAATAGCTTAATAAATCTCAAAACGTTTCTGTTTCTTGATTATTGTTTATATTTAACTTTCATATTGATATTTTTTATAAATGATTAAGTTAATCATGTGTTTCTCTATATAAATAAGATGTTGCTTGTTTTCATTACTTTTTAGTTAGAGACTTTCAAAAGATAATCCTGACGTCATAGATTGTTGACAAAAGAACCGCGCGAAATATTCACGTTTTTGCACGGGAAAAACTAAAAACTGGCACGAAATGGCATCAGAAGGAACCAGCACGTCGTCGGATAAAGACAGGTACTTTCTTTTCTCTAATCTATACCTCTATACATAATTAATTATGAAGAATGTATCATTTACAAATGTCAGACGGTCTATCAAAGTTCCTTTGAAAAGTTTGGTTTTATATATTCAGTCAGAATTTGTCAAACCAGATATTCATGAGTTATGTAGGTTTGAGAATTATCACACTGCAAGCCAATACAAGTTATTATAGTATCGGTCGAATGACACTACAAGTTATTATAGGATCGGTCGAATGACACTACAGATCATCATGCCATTTGTCGAGAAAAACAGTAGAAGCAGGAATGGCCTTGGACATCGACAAATTAATACCATTTAAATTGCACGAAAAGCTTAATCGTTGATGCAGGCTGCAGGCGCGTATCCAGGTAAGTACGCATGTACGCCAATGCTTACAATTCGTCAGCAAAAGTGAAAAAATAAAAGTTCAAAATGCCATATTAACGCTGAAATGAAGCTTGAGAACGCATCATTTGCCTCCTAATTTTCTTGGGGGATGCCCCCCAAAACCCCACCGGCGGGAGGCGGTATCCCCCTCCCCCTCCCACACCTCCCCACTCGCAGCCTCGCTGCTCGGTTCGCAGCTGCGCTTCTCATATCTGGCGTACATTTCAAAATGCTCCAGATACGCACCTGGGCTGTATCTGCCATCCCTGGTCTCCACAGAGACATAGCACAGATGTTTTTAAGAGTATTTTTAATAACATAGCTTAAGGTAAACAATGGAGAAATCATCAAAAAACATCCTACTTTGTCACAAAATGACCTACAGAAAATTCATTTTAAATGTCTATAAACATCTGTTTCGACAAACACGCACACTAAACATAATGTGATCCCTCACGGCGGGAGATGAAATCTCACGGAACTCTTTAACTCTCCTCCCGGCCCCACGGAATTGTGTGAAAAGCTCCTTTAAATTTGCTAAAATCAACTTTTCGAAGTCCTTTGTTTGGTACTTTTGCGTAAAAGCCAGCCAGCTTGATGTTATTGTCACGTGACACGTTTTGTACCTGGATTTGATTCGACCTGGATCGATAGCCTGGCGGAAAGTGTTGTTTGCAAACAGTTTATTGGCTTAATTGATCTTATCAAAGGATCAGCAGCACACTTATGAAGTCTTTAATGATGTCTGTAATTTAAACGGGTTCGATACGACTTGAAACAAATTGCCGGTATCATTTATTTAGAAGTGGAAAATGACTGCTTGTTAAAGGCGACACAATAATTATCAGATAGCGAAAACGAAAGTAGACTTTGTGTGACGGTAAACTTTGTCGGCGTGAGTTTGGTGAGTATGTTTGATTTAATTAATGAATTGAACCCATTATTTATACTGAAAGGAAAAAGTAATGCAGGATGCGTATTTCCGCTATATATTGTATGTTTAATATGCTACTGCTAATCGAATGGTACAGGGCGACATTAGGTCTGCCCTTTTAGAAAGAAGGTTTAAACAGCACTGAACACACCAATGGTTACCCCTTTAAAGTTTCATTATCGTCAGAATGCGCATTTGGCTCAAGCAGGTGAGTAAACTTAGGCTTTAAATGTTGCAATCACTTAACATTAAATACAGTACTGAACTGGCTCAATTTTTCAAAGAGGAACTTCAGCATTTATGAATTTCTTGTTACAACGTGTACTGTGATTAAAACGTCTACAACATCACAGTTGTGTCCTTTTTCTAACTGCACTTTTTTTTTTTACAAAACATCTTGGGATTTCCTTGGAATATATATGGAATATATAAGTGTGCAGTATATGCAATATATAGCGGAAATACGCACCCTGCGTTTCTTTTTTCCTTTCAGTATACATGCGTATACGTACCATCGATTATAATGCTATTTTTAGTCAGAAAAGAGTACTAGTTATAAAGTTGGCATTACAAAGACACGAAAAACAACACTTTAACCTTAGAAATTCTAAGTGTGATCTTGTTCCTGGCAGTTAAATGTGACGTGTCGTCGTGATGTGAATACTATAGCATTGAACTAAGGCCGCTTCATAGTATCATTCGACCAATGTGTTGTATCGGCTTGCATAGTGTGATTATGATAGTTTGTAACTACCATAGGGTCAGATTCATATGACTTTTAATTACAGGTAGGACTCCAGTGAGATTTTTGACATCACGCAATGCCGGCATAAACAGTCGCCGTATTTCAATAGAACTAGCCATAAATACCACACTTTCATGAATGTAACTTGGCAGAGAGAAGAATATCACGCTGATAGAGTATTTTTTATAGTCGGTATATTTCTATTGATCTCCCATGGACATTACAGATATCACCGCCATGTGTCATAAACAAACAGTTCAATCATTATTTTCACACAATAAACTAATTAGCTGACATGCTAATCCTTTTAATTACCTGCCCAGGGGCAATATTTTCACAGATATAGATAAGACGTTTGGTGTTTATTTTCTAGATCATTCGGAAAAGTAATAATAATAAATCATACCAATTACCCAAAAGGATTAGCAAATAGCGAAATTTTGGAACTCGGCGGAAACTAACGGGAGAAATGGAGCTCCTGCCGTCGGGAAATTCCATGAAATCCCGGGAGAAATTAGTTCCCGGCGGGAGATATCACATGTATGTGGATATTTTCTGTGATTTATTTACCTCTGAGTCAAGAGTCCTTCTCATATATTTCTAATTTGACTTACTGTTAGGCCTAAATGAAAAAAGTGGAGTTGCCTGACCCAGAAATTTTGAGGTGCGTAGGTAGTTTTTTTTTTTTTCAGTATAGTGCTTCTTTAGGTATACTAAGGCTTAGATAACATCAGGAAGTAAAGTATACAGGGAGGAGACACGGGTTCATAATGCTGGAGTTTACCGTTTTATGTTGTCGCACTAGTACACCGTCATTTACTATTTTATCATTACAGGTAAAGCGCGTTACATTTGAAAAGTTAAAATTTCAGCCAACATCTCAAATAAGGCAGTTTTTAAAGCCTCTTTTTTCACAGCTTTCTCTTATAATTAAATCCACGAAATTACCTTCTTGACAAAGACAAATATGGCTACTGTTCAGTTTTTGTTATTATTAATGCCTAAATATTACCCATACTTTTTATCTCCTTTGCGATAGCTCTGCACCATTTTAAAATTTCAGCTGAGATCTCAAAAGCGACATTTTCATCACCTCTTTTTAGGCTTTGTCTTACAATCACCACTGTGAAATTACCTTCTTGACAAAGATAAATGTGTCTGCTATTCACTTTTTGTTATTGTTAATGCCTAATATAACCTGCTTGCACTCGCCAATGCGAGCGGGCGAGTGGAATTTTACACCCCTGCTTCTACCTTAATCAGTAATGTATAAATATCAACTTATTAATTCTCAGTGGTCTATTTCTAGTATCTCTTGCTATCCACTACTTCGCCATTTCCATTGTCATTGTTTATCGCCTCATTCTTTTTTCCAATTTGTTGAACTGATTGAAGGTTTGCCAGGGGCGTACCTGGGCATACGCACGTACGCACATGCATACAGGCTATTGAAGAAGCAAACACATAAAAAGGGCTAAAAATGCAATAAAAACTGAAGGTATAGTGGGGTTGGGCACATTTGTGAATCCAAAACTCGATGGTGCGTATACCTAAATTAGCCCCAGGAACGCCCCTGTTTGCAGTGTCTTTGCCTTATATCTTGAAGATCTCCTTAACTTTATCTTAATCGTCTGTATTGTCTTCCGAAAGCCGTTTTATAATTATGTTGCAGTCAGATTTAACTTCGTCAAATAAGTAGCAAAGCAAAGGTATTTTTCAAATTAGAAAATATTGGAAAACTGATAATAAGGTCTAAATAGTATCATCAAAATAGTCCATCGATGGGAAAATAGTAAGTTTATGAACTACCCAACATGTAACAAAAAAAAAAAATGTTTGTGTCCAACAATTGCCAAATGAAAACTGTAAGCCTATTTTTTTCCAATTGTTTCGAAAAAAAGCAACCTATCTGATAAATATTGTTGTTCCCTTGCCATAAAGTCATGTATGCCGATGTTTATTTAATACAAAGTAATGAGTCAGATGAATGTTTCTTTCCCTTTTCATTTTAATTATTTGCTACTATATCACCACAATTTGGTGTTAAACCTGTTATTTTTGCTATGTAAACAAATGAGTACTAGCGTTAGATGGCCTACATGACTTATTGTGACAATGTCAAGGTCAGATTTGAACAATTCTGAAAACAGTAAATTGGCCTAAAAGAGCCAAAAAATCTCTCTTGATGAATGATAACATGTGTATGAATATCTGAAGAGTTGTTTCAGTAAAGATTTCATAAGAATTGTCAGTCGGAACAAGTTTCTAGTTCGAAATAAGACTGGAGTGCGACTACTTTATGCCCCCAAACTACTATAATATGCCACCCTTTGTGGGCATGAAAAACCCTAACTGGAAACTCGACTTGTCAAGTGTTAAAGTGTCGATTCTTGTCAATACTGGTTCTAACCAGGAAAAATGTGGTCGGCCTCTATCACAAAATATTTTATGGGCCTAACATGTTAAAAATGATGTAAAACAACATTCAAAAACAGTAGTGTGTTGGACATTGGGGCTCACCAGAACATGTGTTGAGAACTTGTCACTCCAGTTCAGAGCCACTAATTTTTGCTCGACTGATCAGCAGAGCTTATGCCGTGGTCTGTCGTCCGTCTGTCTGTCTGTCTGTCCGTAAACTTTTATTTGTAGCAACTACTCCTCTGAAACTTCTGGATGGATATTCATGAAACTTTACAGAAATGTTGCCCATGAAATCTAGTTGATCCTAGCAAAAATTCATATTGTGAAATACAAGATGGCCACCAAAGCTAAAAATAGATTTTTAAAATACTACTTCTTGAAAACTAAGTGATATTGATATGGGACATTTTCTAAAATGATCAGCCTTGTCGAAATTTATTTCGATACGACTTTAAACCTGGCTGCTAGCGGCCATCTTCGTTTACATAGATTTATATAGTAAAAACTTGTAGCGACTACTTCACTGAAACTGCTTGACAAATTTTTATGAAACTTCACAGGAATGTTGCTCTTGATGTCTAATTGATCCCAGAATTTTTTTAGGTCGGCCGGAAATTCAAGCTGGCCGCCATGGCTAAAAACAGACTTTTAAAAAAGTTTGTAGCGACTACTTCTTGAAAACTGTAAGTGATATTGATATGGGACTTTTTCTAAAATGATCAGCATGACATGATGTTGATCCTTGTCGAAAATTATTTTGATTCGACATTAAACATGGGCACCAGTGGCCATCTTTGTTTACATAGAGTTTGTATAGTAAACATTTGTAGCGACTACTCCTCTGAAACTACTTGACGGATTTTCATGAACATTTCACAGGAATGTTGCTCTTGATGTCTAGTTGGTCCTAGCACAATTTCAGGTCGGCCGCAAATTCAAGATGGCCACCACGGCTAAACATAGATTTTTAAAAACAAGTTTGTAGCGACTACTTCTTGAAAACTGTAAGTGATATTGATAGGGGGGACTTTTTCTGAAATGATCAGCATGACAAGATGTTGATCCTTAAAATTATTTTGATTTGACATTAAACATGGCTGCCAGTGGCCATCTTTGTTTACCTAGAGTTATATAGTAAAAACTTCAACTTGTAGCGACTGCTCCTCTGAAACTACTTGACAGATTTTTATGAAACTTTCACAGGAATGCTGATCTAGCTATCAAAATCTATCTACTAGTAGAGCTTCAAAGTCATTGACCTCTGACCTCTTGTTTTTATTTTTCAGAATGGAAGCCACCCAGACAGCTGTGAATATCCTTGCTCAGGGAAAGAGGAACATGGTATGTGGAGAAGTACCAACTGCCGTGAACCAGTTCCAGGAAGCCTGCAAACTCTTGTACGTAGTATATTGTTGTACATAGTATATCACCTGAGCCGAAGGCTCGATCAATGTGATCTATTGGGATCACTCTTCGTCCGTCATCGTCGTCAACTTTTGCTCCAAACGACTTCTCGTAAATCGCTTGGCCAATTTTGACCAAACTTCATATGGATGGTCCTTAGATGGATGCATTTTAGATTTGTTAAAATCAGGTCAACGTGACATCCAAGATGGCCACCATTACCATATAATTATGATCGAAACCTAAAAAAATCTTCCCAATAACCGCTGGACAGATTTCAACAGTTTTTAGTTCTACTGATCAGAGATCAGCAGAGCTTATGCCGTGGTGCGGCGTCCGTCGTCTGTCCGTCCGTCCGTCTGTCCGTCCGTTAACTTTTATTTGTAGCGACTACTCCTCTGAAACTACTGGATGGATATTCATAAAACTTTACAAAAATGTTGCCCATGAAGTCTAGTTGATCCTAGCAAAAATTCATGTTGATGTAAAATCCAAGATGGCCGCCAAAGCTAAAAATATATTTTTTAAATACAAGTTTGTAGCGACTACTTCTTGAAAACTATAAGTGATATTGATATGGGACTTTTTCTAAAATGATCAGCATGACATGATGTTGGTCCTTGTCGAAAATCGTTTTGATTTGACGATAAACATGGCTGCCAGTGGCCATCTTTGTTTACATAGAGTTATATAATGAAAACTTGTAGCGACTACTCCTCTGAAACTACTTGACGGATTTTCATGAAACTTCACAGGAATGTTGCTCTTGATGTCTAATTGATCCTAGCAAAATTTCAGGTCGGCCGGAAATTCAAGATGGCCGCCATGGCTAAAAATTAATTTTCAAAATACAAGTTTGTAGCGACTACTACTTGAAAACTATAAGTGATATTGATATGGGACTTTTTCTAAAATGATCAGCATGACATGATGTTGGTCCTTATCAAAAACGTGGCTGCCAGCGGCCATCTTTGTTTACATAGAGTAAAAACTTGTAGCGACTACTCCTCTAAAACTACTTGGCGGATTTTCATGAAACTTTACAGGAATGTTGCTCTTAATGTCTAATTGATCCTAGCAAAATTTCAGATCGGCCAGAAATTCAAGATGGCTGCCACAGTTAAAAATAGATTTTTTAAAAAATAAGTTTGTAGCGACTACTTCTTGAAAACTATAAGTGATATTGATATGGGACTTTTTCTAAAATGATCAGCATGACATGATGGTTATCCGAGTCGAACATTATTTTGATTCGACATTAAACATGGCTGCCAGTGGCCATCTTTGTTTACATAGAGTTATATTATGAAAACTTGTAGCGACTACTCCTCTGAAACTACTTGACGGATTTACATGAAACTTCACAAAAATGTTGCTCTTGATGTCTAATTGATCCTAGCAAAATGTCAGGTCGGCCGGAAATTCAAGATGGCCGCCATGGCTAAAAATAGATTTTCAAAATACAAGTTTGTAGCGACTACTTCTTGAAAACTATAAGTGATATTGATATGGGACTTTTTCTAAAATGATCAGCATGACATGATGGTTATCCGAGTCGAACATTATTTTGATTCAATGTTAAACATGGCTGTCAGTGGCCATCTTTGTTTACATAGAGTTATATAATGAAAACTTGTAGCGACTACTCCTCTGAAACTACTTGACGGATTTTCATGAAACTTCACAGGAATGTTGCTCTTGATGTCTAATTGATCCTAGCAAAATTTCAGGTCGGCCGGAAATTCAAGATGGCCAGATTTTCAAAAAAACAGTTTGTAGCGACTACTTCCTGAAATCAGAATCGATCAGTAGAGCTTCAAGGTCATTGACCTCTTGTTCTTTTAAAATGATCGCCAACGCCTAGACTAGTAATGTTGTTCAAATGAAGTCCCAGGGGTCACTAAATGGCGTGCCCCGGTGTCTAAAGTTTGTATATTGAGATTTTGCATGTTTTTCATAGACTTATATAGGATATTTAGCTTATGCCGTGGTGCGGCGTCCGTTGTCCGTCCGTCTGGCCGTCTGTCCGTAAACTTTTATTTGTAGCGACAACTCCTCTGAAACTACTGGATGGATATTCATGAAACTTTACAGAAATGTTGCCCATCAAGTCTAGTTGATCCTAGCAAAAATTCATGTTGATGTGAAATCCAAGATGGCCGCCAAAGCTAAAAATAGAGTTTTAAAATACAAGTTTGTAGCGACTACTTCTTGAAAACTATAAGTGATATTGATATGGGACTTTTTCTAAAATGATCAGCATGACATGATGTTGATCCTTGTCAAAAATCGTTTTGATTCAACGTTAAACATGGCTGCCAGCGGCCATCTTTGTTTACATAGAGTTATATAGTAAAAACTTGTAGCGACTACTCCTCTGAAACTACTTGGCGGATTGTCATGAAACTTTACAGGAATGTTGCTCTTGATGTCTAATTGATCCTAGAAAAATTTCAAGATGGCCGTCACAGCTAAAAATAGATTTTTAAAAAATAAGTTTGTAGCGACTACTTCTTGAAAACTGTAAGTGATATTGATATGGGACTTTTTCTAAAATGATCAGCATGACATGATGTTGATCCTTGTGGAAAATTATTTTGATTCGACATTAAGACATGGCTGCCAGTGGCCATCTTTGGTTACATAGAGTTATATAGTAAAAACTTGTAGCGACTACTCCTCTGAAACTACTTGATGGATGTTCATGAAACTTCACAGGAATGTTGCTCTTGATGTCTAGTTGATCCTAGAAAAATTTCAGGTCGGCCGGAAATTCAAGATGGCCGCCACAGCTAAAAATAGATTTAAAATAAATAAGTTTGTAGCGACTACTTCTTCAAAACAATAAGAGATATTGATATGGGACTTTTTCTAAAATGATCAGTATGACATGATGTTGGTCCTTGTCGAAAATCGTTTTGATTTGACAAACATGGCTGCCAGTGGCCATCTTTGTTTACATAGAGTTATGTAGTAAAAACATCAAGGCATAGAGCTCTCCTGTATTACTTGTAGCATCAGCTTATGGTCCTCTACTAAGTTTGTTCAAATGGTGACCCTGGGGTCAAATTTGGCTCACCCCGGAGGTCAGTTTTACATAGACATATAGGAAAAAAATCAAAATTCTTCTCTGAAACTACAAGAGGCAGAGGTTTAATATTCTGCATTTACTATAAGCTTATGGTCCTTTTCCAAGTTTGTTCAAACGCCTCGGAGTCACATGTTTTACATAGACTTGTATAGGGAAAAACTTAAATCTTCTCTGAAAGTGCAAGAGCGAGAGGTTTAATATTTTGCATTTGCTGTAAGCTTATGGTCCTCTACCAAGTTTGTTCAAATCGTGACCCTGGGGTCACATTTGTCCCCGCCCCAGTGGTCACATGTTTTATATAGACATCTATAGGGAAATACTTAAACAATCTTCTACTTTGAAACTACAAGAGCCAGAGATTTAATATTTTGCATTTACTATAAGCTTATGGTCCTTTACCAAGTTTGTTTAAATAGTGACCCTGGAGTCACATTTGGCCAAGCCCCACGGGTCGCATGTTTCACATAGACTTGTATAGGGAAACACTTAAAAAATCTTCTCTGAAACTGCAAGAGCCAGAGTTTTAATATTTGCATTTGCTTTAAGCTTATGATCCTCTACCAAGTTTATTCAAATAGTGACCATTTGACCCTGCCCAGGTGGTCACATGTTTATATAGTCTTCTGTAGGGAAATACTTAAACTGTCTTCTACTTTGAAACTACAAGAGTCAGAGGTTTAATATTTTGCATTTACTATAAGCTTATGGTCCTCTACCAAGCCTGTTCAAATGGTGATCCTGGGGACACATTTGGCCCCGCCCCAGAGGTCGCATGTTTTACATAGACACAGTACAGCTCACGCGAAACCCACACTTAACCCGCACTTTACTTTGATAAAACTACTCTGAGTGGGAATCAGCTACACGAAAATCTCTCTGAGTAATTACGCCACAATACTTCGCCTAAACAAACTCTTGAGTCGAAACTGCACATGTAAAAGGTGCAAATTTTCTAATGGCAGTCATGTTAATTTATTCAATAACTTTAGAAAAAATCAAAGCAGAAGACATTATTTTACTTTTGTTTTGGAAAAGCAGATGTGGTAAAATTCGCATGCCCGGATTATGTATAATAGGTCACGACAGTTATATGCCGGTTCCTATTACCAGCTTCGCGGAGAATGACCTTAAAATTCGATCAGTAAGTATTAAACTGGAAATTATAATTATATAATTATTTTTAAATAATCTTTATTTGTAACAAATTTGTACTATTCTGCTGTTTATTATTAACACATTGATGGGTTCCTTAGTCGGAAAAAAATTGTAAAGAATTCCGAGTCATAAACCCGTTATTAGTGCCGCCTTGTTAAAAGGTACATAGGATTATTGGTATTTATTTCGGTATCAACCGGATGTGTAAACTGCATCTTCCTAGGAATATATACTATATGACACATTCGTGTCTTAGTTTGCTAATATATTTCGTTATAACATATATTCACTCACGTTTGGAGATACTCCAAATTTTGTTTCGGTATCAACCCGACGAGTTAATTATAAATACTGTATTCCTCGGAATATATGCTATCGATAAGACACATTTAAGACGGTATCAAATATCAACCCAGTCGTGTCTAAACATCTTGCTGTATTTTCATTGAAAGACAATGAAAGACAACGGTATCAACCCGACATGTTTTATGGTACTACTGTACTTTGAAATATCATTTTCAATAAGTACCGCGCATATATAAAGTATTCAATCGGTGTTATAATCTATTTAGGACATTGAATAAACTATATATACTTATTTGGTCGATCATAGTGTACCGTCATAAAGTAAAACCTCATTACTTTAGTAAACGAGAAAACTTATATATTAAATAGAAATCGTAAACTTAGTATTTCATGTTGCAACTGAAGGTCACTAGACAGAAAGCGCTCTTGCAATTCGGATTATTGTCTATCCAAGTGAAGTTGGAGACGATTTCTGTGCTTGGGCTATTTACATACATGACGCAATTATAATGTTTTTATAACATAAGTGTTACATAGAAAAAGTGTATATACACAATATCAATATACGCATGCAAACTTTTAAAAACTGTTAAATTAAGAGACGGTTTACTTAACACGGAAACAATTATACATGGTTATATAACAACCATAATATACTGTCCATAATTATACAGGGTTATAAGTAACCGTAATCAACTATCTTTAGTGATACAAACGTCACAATCACATTGTACTACCTTAGTGTACAATATGCATAAGAACAGTAACAACTGCAAAACCATGGGGTAAGAAAATCCCCGTGCGTAGTGTGCTAACTGGGCAGGTCGCTACCACGAGGCAATCTGAAATCTCTTCTTTGATCAGACACTCGTACCCCCTATACAAAAAAGTTAGAATTTAGTGAAACTTGCTAGGAAGTAACAATATCAAGTGGAGATGTGCATACTTTCATGACGTTCCGTTTCAATAATTTTATACTGAGTTATGGCCCTTTGTATTTTTAATGCATTTCATACTTGGTAGTCAAATAGAAAAGTCTTGTTCGGGCTATTTCTCTAAAACCCCATGTTATAATTTCGTGAAACTTGCTACAAAGAATCCATATCAAGTGGAGGTGATGGGCATATTTTCGTGATGTTCCGATTCGATAATTTTACACTCGGTTATGGCCCTTAGTATTTTTAATACATTTCATATTGGTAGACAAATAGAAAATTCTTGTCCGGGCTTTTTCTCTATAATATATGTATATATACTTTATAGGAACAAAGTCTATAATATATGTATATATACTTTATAGGAACAAAGTCTTGTATGTTTACCCACCCACCAACAAGTAGCCAGGGGGAATATTTGTCCACCTCCGGCGACAGTTCTAGTTTGATTTAGTGTGCCTGAGATCTATGTTTTGATGAACTCGAGGTCCTGTACGTTTTTTGTTACATTTATGGGCTCAACATGCAGGCCCTGGCCCTGAAGTGTTTGGCTAAAGTTTCTTAAAAAAGCACTATTTCTGTATAATAAGGAAATCATATACGGGGTGATGCACTGTTGTTAAACAAGGTTTATTTTAAAGGACTCTGAAATACTTGACAAATGGAGGTGGCCATCTTGGAACGATGATGTCATTGCACCTTTTTACCATAAATGATCATATTTCAAGCAAAGAAAATCTACGTAAATGAAAAACAAAGCATACAATTTATACATTTTACATATGTATATTTATTTTCGATCAATTTCCAGTGTTTGCTTTAAAACACATTTTGTCAACTTTCAATAGGTCATATCTCCTTTATTTTTCATGGAATTTTGATAATTCTTTCAGCTTTATTTAAGTTTTTCAGAGCCCCTTTCAATGAATCTTGTTTGAAAATAGCGCATCAAACCCTTTAAGCTCGAGCGCTGTAGTCGATTTGAGCACGCAAGTGGAATTGATAACCCAAAACCAGTGACATAGCTTAGATATGCTACATAACAAAACGAAAACTCATCAACATTTCTTTTTAAGAAACTATGTAATAACATGCCATTCAACATATTTTGGGCAGGTGAGGCCAATAAATGATGCACATAAATTGCTAAGATTGCTTGCTGATTGTTTTAGAAAGAAGTTAATGATGGATTTGTTCTTTTTGCATCTGATTTACATATGGTTTCGTGTAGCTTCTCCAATTGTGCGACATGTTGTGTGCTGTAGTTTGGTCATGATAAAATCGGACGAGTTTGATTTGTATGCAAAGTTATGGTAGGTAACATTCCACTAATTGACTGCTAATTGAATATGCTAAGTATCACATAATGCTGCACTCGAGTAACCTGGTAAAAAATGCTCTGCCGTGAAGTTGTTAAAACCGGTAAAAACAAATCATTAGTGACTATTATTGTTTATAACAGCTGACAACTTGTTTCGAGTTGAAAACTTTTTGCTAAGGGGAAGAAAAAAATGAAGAAATTTAGGGGAAATATCATGCTTGTTATATATATAAAAAAAAAAATGCCTGTGATTTGCACAAGTTGTTTGAGAAAATATCAATATATTCAGAAAAATGTACTCTTGGATTTCAGGTCGAAGGCGTATGGTGAGACGGCGAAGGAATGTGCAGATGCATACTTTTGTTATGGACAGGCACTGTTGGACTTGGCCAGAATGGAGAATGGCGTGCTGGGAAATGCCCTTCAGGGAGGTATGATCTTGCCTTAGATTTTACGCATAATAATTATAGTGGTACACTAGCCTCATTTTTTTTCCAGCTCTAGCATGTTTAATGATTTTTCATTGCAGTGCCATGAATATCTTAACAAAAAACATTTATTCTATTTTTGTGTTTTATTTCTTGAACTTTCAGTCTCGTTCCTGTTTAAATTTGGTACACCACTGGAAATTCATGTGTTCTCTTTACTATGATGTTAACGTCTTCGAAATTAATTACATTGTGATTCTTCTATCAACAAGGTGGTTAGGCCATCCTTAAAAAATTGTTGGTTTACTGTGCCCCGACCCAAAATTGTGAGTAGGTAGGTAGGACTACTGTCTTATCTGTATTAAACATGTACAAACAACCGGTTTTAATGTGTCTCTGACATTAAAGCAGGGGTGCAAAAATTTGGGAAAATCCACTCGCCCTGCAGGACTAGGTGAAGCAAAAAGCTACTCGCCCTTACCAATTTACCACTCGCCCTGCAGCATACAACCAGAACATTATTTTCACCACTATAGTAAGCTACAATAAGTACATTTGTGTACCACATTCACTTGAAATAAACGCATTAAGATTTATTCCCTTCCACGCGGACATTCGTCGGGGAGTGGGCAAAAAATAAGCGCGGCGGAGAATTAACTTCTACAACAACAACAACAAAATTCTGCTGAACTTTCTCTTCAGTATTCCACGCGGACATTCATCGGGGAATGGGCAAAAAAAAGTAAGTTTGACGGAGAATTAACTTCTACAACAACAACAACAAAATTCTGCTGAACTTTCTCTTCAGTATTTTGTCTCCATTGGACCAATAATAGATGCCAGAACTAATTAATAGCGGTTGGGAACTTGTTGTTCAGCCATACCTGTTTTGATTCGCCGACACCCGGGCCGAATCCGTTTGACCAAACTTTCCGGTTAGCGATATATTGCATCACACTCCAATTGATTTTAGTGTGAATTGAATCAGTCTATATGACGCGTGGATTACCTGGTAACAACAAACACCTGTTAATCTGGGTCCTGCAAACGACAAGGCGGAACAAAATTACGCATCGGAAATGATCCAGATTTGAAATCTTGCAAATATTGCAACATCGTGTTTGAACGATAGTTTAACTTAATTTTTATAGTGCAAAAAGTCACTCGCCCTGTCGGACGACCAGATACCAAATGTTACTCGTCCGCAGGCAGCTTGCACTCGCCAGAGCGAGCGGGCGAGTGGAATTTTACACCCCTGATTAATGTATATTTTTATATGTATGTATATACCTAATATTGGTTCAATTTGCTGTGTGATTCTAAAACTGTAATTAAAAAATAGTCCCCTAAATGCTTAAAAAAAGTTTGAAATCTGCCGTTTCAGTGAGTAGGTCGGAGCACAGCAAACCAACACATTTTTAAGGATGGCCTGAAGCATGTATGGTCAAACAAACACTAGAACTTTAGACACGGTGTCATGTCATGTCAATAAAAATAATTTTTTGGTCAGGTTTTTTTCAAGGTCATTTGTCATGGAAATGGCATCTGTTACGAGTAATCAGAATGCGTAAAGAAGCCTTCTGTACATTGACGGGTGACTTCAAATGGCAAGGGTATTTGATTGGCATGTTGAGTCATACGCAGAAAATAAAACTGACACGCGTCACACGAGTGAATGACTAACCTTGCTTCATGGTTAAAGGGACACTGTCCGTTAGTGAGCTGATATTGAGCATAACCAAATATTTGTCTGATTTTTAGCTCTACTGGATCAGCAGAGCTTATGCCGTGGTGCAAAGTCTGTGTCGTCCGTCCGTCTGTGTGTCCGTAAACTTATTTTGGGGACGACTACTCCTCTGAAATGACTTGATGGAAATTCATGAAACTTGACAGGAATGTTGCTCTTGATGTCTAGTTGATCCTAGCAAACCACTGCTAAAAATATATTTTAGAAATGCGATTTTGTGGGGACTACTCAAGAACCATAAGTGATATTGATTTGGAACCCCTTTACCAAAATGACTGCCACAACATCAATCTTCGAAATAGTTTTTTTTAAGCACTTGCCCCTTCGGGCAGACAACATAGAATTTCAACTTGCCCGAATCCATTTTAACTTGTCCGAGAAAAAAAATCAATAAAAATGACTAAAAAACTTGATATGACTCTCGGGCTCGATATAATCCTATGTCATAAGAAACTTGTTCAATCCTACATCACAGATAAAAACAAACAAGCAGTTTTTATACACTATTGATGGTTAATAATTCACAAACTAAAGCTCTCGTAACCATTTAAGTTGACTCGTAACCCCCCCCCCCCCCCCCCCCCCCCCCCCCCCCCCCCCCCCCCCCCCCCAAGTATATTTTATAAATAGTAATAACCTACATGTTCTCACAACACTTGTTAAAATAGCTTATCATTAAAAATTTAGAAACATACAAAACTCCCCAACCCAAGGCTAGAGTGGTAGGGCTCAGAGATTGCAATTGACTGGTGCATCAACAAATCTAAGCCTTCACCACATACAAGTACATGTACCACCACCATCAGGGTTCTGGAAATATTTTGAAAATCCACTTGCCCAGGGCAAGTGGATTTTCTAAAGTCACTTGCCCTGCCCATAATGTCACTTGCCCCACATTTAAGAACACATAATTTCCCCAAAAATTGGCGCTGTACCATTATTCGTGTTAAACGGGACGGACCGCCGCATAATTTGGACAATTATACTTAGTTAGAAAAGAAAGGGAGAATGTATTTTATGAATTAGTTAATACATTGTATTTATTCATATAAAAAAATCAAATAGTTGCATTTTCTTCTTTTGTGTCTATTACATCTTTGTGTTACTTAAATCATAAAATGATGAGACAGTATACAACCTCATTTTATTCCGCCCTCCCACCCCACCAATCACCACACACACAACCCCATCATTTTTGATGACCATCCCAAAAAAATGCTTGGCAGCTAGTGTATGGAACTTGTAATGTCACAGTGTGTACAATTAACCAGTTGACAGAAAAAAAGAAGCTATTGTATTCATTTAAATGTGCGACAAGCAAAAAAACAAGACAAAAACGTTATTAAAAATATTCACTTGGCCCCAAATTTCTGCAACCATGGTTACGGCTTTTTAATTTCACTAAAGGGAATTAGATGAAAGCAAGAGGCATGAGTAGGGGTTCCCTTACTAGGGTTCCCTAGGAATTGTTTAAGAAGTAGTAGCAGTAACCTTATTTATCAAAAGCGAAAGTTCAAAACTTGAGAAAAAGTTTCCGTGATTGGTTCTGAAATCGCGAAAACCCATGACATGCGCATATCGCTATTTGTGTAGTATGCACTTCCATATACGTTTAATTACAGATTATATCAATGAAATACACCAGATTCCTCATAAAAGCGCGTTGATAAACGAGTGCTTCAAGTAAAAGAAATGTATTTTCGTTACGAAAAAACCTTCGGTTAATTATCTGAAAAAAACGTGACGTCACGTGGGTCTGTCAATCATTATTTTGACACATTAAATTTGCAAATTAAGAAAGAGTTTTCTGATTTGATTGCTGGAAGGTCCAAAAATGATGTTCAGAGATTTCTGAATTTTTGGTTGGAAGGTCACGGACATAATTACCGCGATTTCATTGGCCGATGGAAACACGTCTGACGGTCGTGTCAGGATAAATTGTAATACGGTGTTGTTTTCAAACGGTGTGAAATGCGTGTGTGGGTTAATTAGGTTGTTTATTGAAATAATGCCACAAGTTAAGCTGCCTGGGGCGAGATTGTTGATTGTACCGAAAGTTGTTTGATCTTATTAACAATCGCTAGCGGCGAAAAACAGCTGCAAGTTTTATTCAGTTATCAAAATGAAATTCTGATATGGCTAGTTTGCCACTTGATTTGTTCTGGAATGGAAATGTCCGTCGGGCAAGTGCGGGCAACCAGATTTGCGAAGGTCACTTGCCCGCACCCAAAATCCACTTGCCCGGGTGTCGGGCAACCGTATTTCCGGAACCCTGACCATGAAACAATCACATTGACACAAGTCAGAAAAACTAAGGTAATCTTGAATCTTATCACCATCACCACTTTCATCGATTCAGTTTATTTTTGAGCTTGTTTACAACCAGGTCTATTTCAGATTGATATAAGTATTTATAAAATCTACTTTTTCGGGGGTACGAGTCAATTTAAATGGTTACGAGATAACGACTTGGTTACGAGATTACTCGGTTACGAGAGAACTTGTTTCCATATCAAGCATGCAGTGCTAGCAAATTGCAGCCTACAGAAATGTAAACAAACCTCTGTTTCTGGTTCTTCCGTCGGCGTCGGACTAGCACGTACAGGGCGACACTCCTCAGTTGGCGCCCAATGATGACTATTCGCCGCCGCAAGCACAAACGAAACCTTCCATGTGTATTGAAAACATAACCGGAAACGTGATTTATTTTTGCTAGACTGGTTCACTACGAGGCAGATTGCGCTGCCGAAAAACCGGTAAATCAAGGAAACCAGTCGCTATATACGGGTCTGCCTAAACACCGGAGCTTTCGGAAAACACACAGCAAGTAGCGCGTACGATTATTGATGTATTTTCGATTTAAATTTCCGAATTTGATCATTTTCGACCATTTTTTTCACTTGCTCGATCGGGCAGACAGGTTATAATTCTAACTTGTCCGCCGGGATTTTTACTTGTCCCGGGCTTCGGGCAAGTGGGTTATTTCGAAGACTGCAACATGTAGTTGGTCCTAACTTGATTGGATGTCAAATAAGGCTGCCAGTGGCCATCTTTGTTTACATAGTCATATAGGAAAAACTTGTGGCGACTACTCCTCTTTCACTACTTTATGGAATTTCATGAAACTTCACAGGTATGTTGCTCTTGATGTCTAGCTGATTCAGGTTAGCAGGAAATGAAGATGGCGGCCATGGCTAAAAATAGATTTAAAAAATGTGATTTTGTGGCGACTACTTCTCAAAAACCGTATGTGATATTGATTGCGAACCTTTATCAAAATGACTGTCAGGACATGAGGTTTGTCTAACCAAAATTCATCTGATTGGATGTCAAACATGGCCGCCAACGGCCATCTTTGTTTACATAGTTATAGAAGAAAAGCTTGTGGAGACTACTCCTTTGAAACAACTTGATGGATGTCTATGAAACTTTACAGGAATGTTGGTCTTGATATCTTGTTGATCCTAGCAAAATTTAAGGTTGGCCGGAAATTCACGATGGCCGCCAGGCCTAAACATGTATTTTAAAAGTACCACTTTGTGGTGACCTTCTCAAAACCCATACGCGATATTGATTTGGAACCTTTACCAAAATGACTGGCATGTAGTTGGTCCCTAACCAAAATTCATTTTGATTCGATGTCAAACACGGTCGCTAGTGGCCATCTTTGTTTACATAGTGTTAAATAGGAAAAACTTGTGGTGACTACTTCTCTTAAACTACTTGACGGATATTTATTACACTACACCGGAATGTTGCTCTTGTTGTGTAGTTGATCCTAGCAAATATTCAGGTTGTCCAGAAATTCAAGATGGCTGCCACAGATGGCCGCCACACTTTAAAAATACAACTTTGTGGCAACTACAAAAAAACATAAGTGGTATTGATTTGGAACCTTTGCTAATTGATTGATTGAATTGGATTTTATAGTCGCACCAACAGCTAAGGTCATATGGCGACTTTCCAGCTTCCATTGGTGGAGGAAGACCCCAGGTGCCCCTCCGGGCAATTTTCGTGAACGGGCGGGCACCTGGGTAGAACCACCGACGTTCCGCAAGCCAGCTGGATAGCTTCCTCACATAAAGATTCCTAGGCCCCTGAAGGATCGAACCTGCAGCGGTGAGGGGCAAGTGATTTCAAGTCAGAGACGTTAACCACTGAACCTTGCTAAAATGACTGGCATGTCATATAGTTGGTCCTGAACAAACTCATTTTGATTTGATGTAAAACATGGCCGCCAGTGGCCATCTTTGTTTTTATACTGTTATATACTGTTATATAGGAGAATCTTTTGGCAACTCCTCTAAAACTACTTTCATTACTTGAATTTTCATAAAACTTTATAGGATTATTGCTCTTGATGTCTTGCTGGTCCTAAATAAAAACCAGGATGGCCGGAAATGCAAGATGGCCGCAACAGCTAAAAATAGATTAAAATAATTAGAACTTCTCAAAAACCATAAGTGGTATTAATTTGGAACCTTTACTAATATGACTGGCCTGACCAGGGCTTCTAAAATTTCAAAATGCAAATCGGTCCAGGTTTTTTTACTGCCGTGAGAATCACTTTTTTTCTTTTAAAAGTCATCAAACCACCGTGCCCATGCATGCATATGAACCCCACCCACCACGCAATTTGATCAGTTTGTTTGCTAAGAAAACTCTTGTGTTTTTCATGCTATCTGTGTTGAATTTAACTAACTTTCTCTCAATGTGTAAATTTTAATTGCTAAGAACATGTATTCGCCTTTTAATGAACCATTTTCTATCAAGATCTAAACCGGAAGTATCGAGTTTACCAGATGTAGCGTCGGATCTCTTTGAGTCAGTCCTCATTCGACGTTCTGGACATTGTCAAAGTACTTTTTATTAAATATGACTAGCCAATAGCAGTATTATTCTAGCTTACACATATATATATAAGTCTATGTAAATTTCCGTACTAACGTTTTCATCACTGTCTCCTGATATTATTTTCAATAAAATTCATTAAAAAGGGTTCGCATCTAATGGAAGATATTTAAAATGTAAAATAAATACCTTCACAGGGATCACTCTAGGCCGCGATTTGAGGAAATTCCTGCACAAAAATCACGAAAGTTCCATAAAAACTAGAGTTCCTCTCCTTGAACAAATTTGATGATGACATGTTGATTCAATGTCAAACATGGCCATCTTTGTTGACATAAATTTATTTATATAAGAAAAACACTGAAAATGCTGGTCCCATTTCCATAAAACTTCACAGGTTCCCATAGCTGATCTGGCTATCAAAATATATCAGTAGAGCTTCAAGGTCGTTGACCTCTTGTTATTTGAAGTGAAATTTTTGAATGAAAACATGAGCATATACCCAAATAAGTCTAGTAATATATTCGTGAGCTTGAAAAAGTTTTATTTATTGTTTGTAAACAATGTGGTCTCGCACTATTTACAGTTTGTGCTGATCACGTGACAGACATTAGTGCATTATGTTTTCAGATAAATTTTCTATATACCAGTAATATGTATTGTGTAATATAATTGGCCCGCTTAGCTCAGTTGAGGAAGCGCTCTGGACTATTGCGTTCTCACTATTCTTTGCGAGTGTAATTTTAGTTTGATCTGTGAGTTCAAACTCACGAAGGGGTACTTCTTGTTTTTGTACCATTCAAACAGTCTTGTTTTTAGCTCTACTGATAGAGATCAGCAGAGCTTATGCGGTGTCCGTCGTCCGTTCGTCCGTCTGTCTGTAAACTTTTTTTTGTAGCGACTACTCCTTTGAAACTACTGAATAGATTTTCATGAAATTTTACAGAAATGTTGCCCATGAAGTCTAGTTGATCCTAGCAAAAATTCAGGGTTTCCCCCAGAAAATTTTGAAGGCATGTTGTTCTGACATTACATAAAAAATAGTGCCTATTAATGGCAAAATGGCAAAATAACATACTTTTATGATTTTGGTGCAAAAGGAACAAGAATCACCACAAAAAATCTATTTTTCTTGTTTTAAATCTGTTATTCATGCAAATTAAGAAAATCTAAAGGCATGTTGCTTTGATGAAGGCATGTTTTTCCTTTCTTTTCCAGGAAGGCATGTTGCATGCAACATGCCTTATGACCCTGGGGGAAACCCTGAAATTCATGTTGATGTGAAATCCAAGATGGCCACCAAAGCTAAAACTAGATTTTTAAAAAACAAGTTTGTAGCGACTACTTCTTGAAAACTCTTAAGTGATATTGATATGGGACTTTTTCTAAAATGATCAGTATGACATGATGTTGGTCCTTGTAGAAAATCGTTTTGATTCGACAGTAAACATGGCTGCCCGGCCATCTTTGTTTACATAGAGTTATTTAGTAAAAAGTTGTAGCGACTACTCCTCTGAAACTACTTGACGGATTTCCATGAAACTTCACAGGAATGTTGCTCTTGATGTCTAAATGATCCTAGCAACATTTCAGGGTGGTCGGAAATCCAAGATGGCCGCCACAGCTAAAAATAGATTTTCAAAAAACAAGTTTGTAGCGAGTACTTCATGAAAACTAAGTGATATTGATATGGGACTTTTTCTAAAATGATCAGTATGGAAGGATGTTGATCCTTTTCGAAAATTATCTTTGTTTACATAGAGTTTTATAATGAAAACTTGTAGCGACTACTCCTCTGAAACTACTTAACGGATTTTCATGAAACTTCACAAGAATCAGGGCTTCCACTAAGGTTCAAATGTAGGAAGTTCGAACTTCCTGTGTATCAAATTTGGAAGTTCATGGGGAAAATTTAGGAAGTTCCAGTGTTTGGGCATGGCATTCATAGTCTTTGAGTCAGTGAATCCACGTGGTAGCGAGGGAAACAACACATCTAAATTGTTAAAAAGAAAAAAAGGATAATTATAATCATCTATATGTTTATAAAAGAAAATATTTGATGACCTCATTATATAAACGGTTTCAAACTAAAAATACTTAATTTCCCTTTGCGTGCCATACCCCACCCACACGTTTTATACAGTAAATTACATTTTGCAAACAGTTTTCAATTTATCAGTCCAGGAAAGCTTTTAAATTGGCATACATTAATGAAAGGTATGTAAAACTGTCAAGTGTAGGAATAAATGTAACAGATTCTTTAATTTATTATCAAAGCAATCGATCGTTTTTGCCAGTGATAATTTCACTTCCGTGTTTAGTCTCCATTTGCGAAGAGTTCTCTCCCCTAGGTTAGAGATTATTAGATATTGTTTGTCGTACTTCGTTTCTATTTGTAACTTTGATAAATACATAGAAAAATGACACAAAGATATAAAAGAAATAGCCTTAAAAGTATAATCTGTTTGTGTAAGGAGTTTCAACTTTGTGGTTAATAAATATAAATTAAGCAATTTGGCGTTCATTTTGTGAAATGCGCGGCTATGCCAATTATCTAATTAACACGCTCTCCTCTCACCGGTCATGCATGTGACCATCGATAAAAACTGGACAAAACCGGATTTACCTTTCAATTACAGGCTCCACTGAGTTTTGATTGCTTTACAACTTGTTGCGTCGGCAGTCTCAAATGAAATTAGATTAGATGGGCGGGGCTATAATCGGTAATTTACAGATTATGGGACGTCCGTAGTAAACTATCGCGGCGTACTTTGAAGTTTTTGGAAGTACACTGTACGCCTTTGATGTTAATTTTCGCCGTACAACTACGATTTTTGGACGTAATTTGCGTCCGTACGCCCATTAACGGAAGCCCTGAGGAATGTTGCTCTTGATGTCTAATTGATCCTAGCAAAATTTCATGTCATTCGGAAATTCAAGATGGCCGCAACGGCTAAAAATAAATTTTGAAAAAACAAGTTTGTAGCGACTACTTCTTGAAAACTATAAGTGATATTGATATACGTCTTTTCCTAAAATGATCAGTATGACATGATGTTGGCCCTTGTCGAAAACTATTTTGATTCGACATTAAACATGGCTGCCAGTGGCCATCTTTGTTTTAATACATAGTTATATAATGAAAACTTGTAGCGACTACTCCTCTGTAATTACTCGACGGATTTTCATAAAACTTCACAGGAATGATGCTCTTGATGTCTTATTGATCCAAGCAAAACTTCAGGTCGGCCGGAAATTCAAGTTGGCCACCACAGCTAAAAATAGTTTTTAGCTCTACTGATCAGAGATCAGCAGAGCTTATGCCGTGGTGCGGCGTCCGTCGTCCGTCCGTCCGTCTGTCTGTCCGTAAACTTTTATTTGTAGCGACTTCACAGCTGAAACTACTGGATGGATATTCATGAAACTTTACAGAAATGTTGCCCATAAAGTCTAGTTGATCCTAGCAAAAATTCATGTTGATGTGAAATCCAAGATGGCCGCCAAAGCTAAAAATAGAGTTTTAAAATACAAGTTTGTAGCGACTTCTTCTTGAAAACTATAAGTGATATTGATATGGGACTTTTTCTAAAATGATCAGCATGACATGATGTTGATCCTAGTCAAAAATCGTTTTGATTCAACGTTAAACATGGCTGCCAGCGGCCATCTTTGTTTACATAGAGTTATATAGTAAAAACTTGTAGCGACTACTCCTCTGAAACTACTTGGCGGATTGTCATGAAACTTTACAGGAATGTTGCTCTTGATGTCTAATTGATCCTATCAAAATTTCAGGTCGGCCGGAAATTCAAGATGGCCGTCACAGCTAAAAATAGATTTTTAAAAAATAAGTTTGTAGCGACTACTTCTTGAAAACTATAAGTGATATTGATATGGGACTTTTTCTAAAATGATCAGCATGACATGATGTAAATCCTTGTGGTAAATTATTTTGATTCGATGTTAAACATGGCTGCCAGTGGCCATCTTTGGTTACATAGAGTTATATAGTAAAAACTTGTAGCGACTACTCCTCTGAAACTACTTGACGGATGTTCATGAAACTTCACAGGAATGTTGGTCTTGATGTCTAGTTGATCCTAGAAAAATTTCAGGTCGGCCGGAAATTCAAGATGGCCGCCACAGCTAAAAATAGATTTAAAATAAATAAGTTTGTAGCGACTACTTCTTCAAAACAATAAGAGATATTGATATGGGACTTTTTCTAAAATGATCAGTATGACATGATGTTGGTCCTTGTCGAAAATCGTTTTGATTTGAACTTAAACATGGCTGCTTTGTTTACATAGAGTTATATAATGAAAACTTGTAGCGACTACTTCTTTGAAACTACCTGACGGATTTTCATGAAACTTCACTGGAATGTTGCTCTTAATGTCTTATTGATCTTAGCAAAATTTCAGGTCGGCCGGAAATTCAAGATGGCCGCCACGGTTAAAAATAGATTTTCAAAAAACAAGTCTGTAGCGACTACTTCCTGAAATCAAAATCAATCAGTAGAGCTTCAAGGTCATTGACCTCTTGTTCAAAAAACAAGAGTGTAGCGACTACTTCTTGAAAACTATAAGTGATATTGATATAGGACTTTTTCTTAAATTATCAGTATGACATGATGTTGATCCTTGTCAAAAAATATTTTGATTTGACGTTAAATATGGCCGCCAGTGGCCATCTTTGTTTACATAGAGTTATATGATGAAAACTTGTAGCGACTGCTCCTCTGAAACTACTTGATGGATTTTCATGAAACTTCACAGGAATGCTGATCTAGCTATCAAAAATCTACCAGTAGAGCTTCAAGGTCATTGACCTCTTGTTTTATTTAGTAATATTCAGCAATGGTTAGTGTGTAATGTTTGTCAACATAATTATTATGTTTTATAAGCTAAAAGTTAAGGACATTGTCCCTTTAAGTAATCGCATTGATGATTTTCACAGGTGTAGTATTTAAATGTGTACATGTTAGTTAAAGGACCAGTCACAGCTTCATTGTGCCCATGTAATCTTGAAAGCACATGTTAAACTTGAAGCTAAAACAAAACCTAATAGACACTCTCTTTCCTAGGGTTTGTTGATCAAGTTTATGTACAATGATTGTTTATTGTAGCCAGTTAATCGCTTATGTTAGCATTTAGGGTCTGGGTTCAGCATCCTCAGGAAGGAAAATTTTGCAGCGTTTTCATATCGAAGGGAAATTTCTAAGAAATACAAATTATTCAGTTCTTTCCTTATATTCCAGCTGACTTGCGGAACGTCGGTGGTTCTACCCAGATGCCCGCCCGTGCACGAAAATTGCCCGGAGGGGCACCTGGGGTCTTCCTCCACCAATGGAAGCTGGAAAGTCGCCCTATGACCTTAGCTGTTGGTGCGACTATAAAATCCAATTCAATCAATCAATCTTTCCTTATATAAATGGTACTGATGAATGGTACCATCCCCAATGGCAAATTTCCCCAAATTGGAGTGTCAAAATTCCCAATATATATGTATTTTTTGTGTCGCCTTTTCGAAGAAAAATGCAATACATAGGATCACTTTGTCGTCAGTCCACCCGTCCCTCATGAAAACTTAACGTTGGCTATAACTTCCTCATTTCTTGATATTTCTTCATATATACTCATCATGCTAGTTTGTCAAGGTCTTTTATCAGGGTCCAAAAAACTTTGTTATACCGACAAAGCGCTGACGGGCGACACACGTGTTCAAAGGAACACCCGTCTAGTTTCAATACTTTATAGGAACAATAAAAGGGGGAAAATACAGACATAAAGGGGAGGGGAACAGGGACCGAATGTCGGCCCCCACAAACGGCCAATCGAGTGCCCTGTATGTAGTGGTCGGTTAATATCTAAATACGTAACACTGTATTTTGTCAGTTCCGGAGACGGACGACGAGAAAGAGGCTGACCAGAAAGATGAACAATTTGAGAAAGTTGAAATGGAGGGTACCTATCTTTATTTCAGTAGAAAACGAAAAACTAGGTCAAGTGATCACCAGTTTTGTGTTGTTTATTTTCAGTTTACAACTTCGTTGGTTTAAATGTTTTTATGCCCCACCACGAAAGTGGTGCGGGCATATAGTGTTACCTTTGTCCGTCTGGACGTACGTCACATCCTTAAGTCACGTCCGTGCATCTGTACGTCCCGCTTTTACGTTGAAGTTTGTATCAAGTCAATTTCTCGGATACCAAAAGCCGTACAGTTTTCAAACTTCATATACACATCTATATGGCAGCAATATGTTCCTACCCGAATCAGGTCGATATAAATGACATTGACCTTCTTTTTACAATTTGTTAATTTACATCAAAGTTTTTCTTTCAAGTTTTTCAAAAAAAATTGTTAGTCCATTTCTCTTAACACCAAATGCCTTAGAGCTTTCAAACTTTACAAAGGTTCATAACTACATGACAGGGATATGTTCCAATGAAAAGTGAGTCAATATGAATTACTTGACCTACCTTTGGCACTTTGTTAATTTACATTCAAGTTTTGCATTAAAGTTTTTTATTTACTCAGTTCTCAGATACGAAAAGCCATACAGTTTCCAAACTTCATACACACTCTGCAATATGTTCCTACCCAAATCAGGTCAATATAAATGACCTTGATCTACTTCTTGCACTTTGTTAATTTGCACAAGTTTAACATTCATGTTTTCGTCGTTCGTTGACCATTGTTTACTTTTGTCTTGTTAAGGCGATTGGGCCTTCATTTTTCGTCTGATCTTTACCGAACTTTACCAGATTGTTAATATCAGTGAAAGGTCGGACAAGTTTGAAAAACAGACATATCGGACCAGTAACAGCGGATCGTTAATACGATATGGCCTTCATTTTTCATCGATCTTTACATTACCAGATTGTTAATATCAATAAAAGCTCGGACAAGTTCGAAAACCAGCCAGATCGGACCTGTAATAGCGGAGTTATGGCCCTTGATTTAGTTAAAAATGCTATATTTTGCCTCGTTAATACGATATGGCCTTCATTTTCATCCGATCTTTACCAAACTTTACCAGATTGTTAGTGTCAATGAAAGCTCGGACAAGTTCTAAAACCAGCCAAATCGACCAGAACCTGCGGAGTTACGGCCCTTGATTAAGTTAAAAATGCTATATTTTGTCTCGTTAAGATGATAGGGCCTTCATTTTTCGTTTTATCTTTACCAAACTTTAATAGATTGTTAATATCAATGAATGCTCGGAAATGTTTGAAAACCAGCCATATGGGACCAGTAACAGCGGAGTTAATGCCCTTGATATAGTTAAAAAATGCTATATTTTGCCTCTAAGATGCTAGGGCCTTCATTTTTCATCCGATCTTTACTAAACTTTACCAGATTGCTTATGTTAATAAAAGCTCGGATAAGTTCAAAAAACCAGCCAGATCAAATCGGTAACTGCAGAGTTATGTCCCTTGATTTAGTTAAAAATGCTATTTTTTGCCTCGTTAAGACGATAGGGTCTTATTTTTCATCCGATCTTTACCAGATTGTTAATATTAATGAAAGCTCGGACAAGTTCGAAAACCAACCAGATCAGACCAGTAACAGCGGAGTTATGGCCCTTGATATAGTTATAAATGCTATATTTTGCCTCTAAACTTGTGGCGACTACTGCTCTGAAACTACTTGGCGGATTTTCATGAATCTTTACAGGAATGTTGCTCTTGATGTCTAATTGATCCTAGCAAAATTTCAGATCGGCCAGAAATTCAAGATGGCCACCACAGCTAAAAATAGATTTTTAAAAAATGAGTGTAGCGACTACTAGCGACTACTTCTTGAAAACTATAAGTGATATTGATATGGGACTTTTTCTAAAATGATCAACATGGCTGCCAGTGGCCATCTTTGTTTACATAGTTATATTGTAAAAACTTGTAGCGACTACTCCTCTGAAACTACAGGACAGATGTTCATGAAACTTCACAGGAATGTTGCTCTTAATGTCTAGGTGTTCCTAGAGAAATTTCAGGCTGGCCGGAAATTCAAAATGGCCTCGGCTAAAAATAGATTTAAAATAAATAAATTTGTAGCGACTACTTCTTGAAAACTGTAAGTGATATTGATATGGGACATTTTCTAAAATGATCATCATGACATGATGTTGATCCTCGTCGAAATTTATTTCGATGCGACTTTTAAACATGGCCGGGCCGCTAGCGGCCATCTTTGATTACATAGATTTATATAGTAAAAACTTGTAGCGACTACTCCTCTGAAACTACTTGACGGCTGTTCATGAAACTTCACAGGAATGTTGCACTTGATGTCTAGTTGATCCTAGAAAAAATTCAGGCTGGCCGGAAATTCAAGATGGCCAACAGATTAAAAAAAAAATTGTAGCGACTACTTCTTGAAAACTGTAAGTGATATTGATATGGAACTTTTTCTAAAATGATCAGCATGACATGATGTTGATCCTTGTCGAAAATTATTTTGAATCAAAATTAAACCTGGGCACCAGTGGCTATCTTTGTTTACATAGAGTTTGTATAGTAAAAAATTGTAGTGACTACTCCTCTGAAACTACTTGGCGGATTTTCATGAAACTTCACAGGAATGTTGCTCTTGATGTCTAGTTGATCCTAGCACAATTTCAGGTCGCCCGGAAATTCAAGATGGCCACCACGGCTAAACATTGATTTCTAAAAACAAGTTTGTAGCGACTACTTCTTGAAAACTGTAAGTGATATTGATATGGGACTTTTTCTGAAACGATCAGCATGACAAGATGTTGATCCTTGTCGAAAATTATTTTGATTCAACATTAAACATGGCTGCCAGTGGCCATCTTTGTTTACCTAGAGTTATATAGTAAAAACTTCAACTTGTAGCGACTACTCCTCTGAAACTACTTGGACAGATTTTTATGAAACTTCACAGGAATGCTGACCTAGCTATCAAAATCTATCAGTAGAGCTTCAAGGTCATTGACCTCTTGTTTAGTTGTGGCTCTTGATTTAGTTGAAAGGCTGTATTTTGCCCTAAACTTTAAAAAAAAACACGTAAATTGCAGTCACTCGTTTCTTTGATGTTATAAGAGTCGTGTTAGCCAGTAGAGCGTCCACAGGGCCTCCTGTTTGTTATGTCCATTACTCTGATACCAGAAGCAATACAGCTTCTAAACGTCATACACGCTTATATCTATATGACAGCAATATGTTCCTACCCAAATCAGGTCAATATAAATGACCTTGACCTACTTTTTACACAACATTTTTAGATCACCATCACTCTTTGTCCGTCGTCGTTAATTTTTGCTTAAAACGACTGCCTCAGAAACCACTTGGCCAATTTTGACCAAACTTCAAATGGATGATCCTTGATTTGTTAAAATTAGGTCGGCGTGACATCCAAGATGGCCGCCATTACCATATATGGTCGAAACCTTAAAAAATCTCAAGAACCGCTGGACAGATTCCAACAGGTATCAAGCTTGTTCAAATGAAGTCCCCGGGGTCAAAAATGGCCGTGCCCCGGGGATCCAAAGTTTGTATATTGAGATTTTGCATGTTTTTATCCATTTTTTTTCTTTCTGAAACCACAAGGCACAGAGCTCTCATATATTACATGTAGCATCAGCTAATGGTCCTCTACCAAGTTTGTTCAAATGGTGACTCTGGGGTCAAATTTGGCCCCGTCCCAGGCATCAGTTTTACATAGGAATTTTCTTAGTATATAGTATTTTGCATTTACTATAAGCTTATGGTCCTCTACCGAGTTTGTTAAAATGGTGACCCTGGGGTCAAATTTGGTCCCGTCCCGGGCATCGCAATTTTACATAGATTTATATAGTAAAAGAATTAAAAAACCTGAAACTACAAGAGCCAGAGGTTTAATATTTTGCATTTACTACATGAGCTTATGGTCCTTTACCAAGTTTATTCAAATGGTAACCCCGGGGGTCACATTTTGCCCTGCCCCAGGTGTCACATGTTTTACATAGACGTGTAGAGGGAAACACTTAAAAAAACTTCTGAAACCACAAGGCACACATCTCTCATATATTACATGTAGCCCTGGCGTCACATTTGGCCATGCCCCAGGAGTTTCACTCTAGCACCGTTTTTTTTTCTTCTCTTTACCAAACTTTGTCAGTGTCTTTATATCACATTTCTTGAACAATCTTAACCAAGCTTGCACAGATTGTATATGACCATAAGATTTCGAAGAAGTTCGATAATGGGCCAGTACTCAGGTGATCGATTTAGGGCCATCTTGGCCCTCTTGTTTATTAAGTCCATTACTCACATACCAAAATATTGCAGTATTCAAACTCCATACACACATCTATTATGCACCATTGTTCCTACCCAAAGAAGGCCATATAACTTTCCCTTTAATATTACGCTTAACATTTTGTTACTCCGTTTTGTAAGCAACCGATAACTCTTTAGCGGGGCATTCGGGTCCCTTGGACACATTTTCTAGTTATACAAGTCTTCATTTAAGTTAATCAAGTCTCACCTATTTAACTTTTGCCAGTGGAGACATTTTAATAGATATTCATATGAAAAACATTCACCTTTTGTTGGTTCCTTGTGCGAAAATGCAGCTGTCAATAGTTTTTATGCAAAACAGATATTTCGAAGTAACTTCATGTAATTGTTGATATCCTGCATTTTTCTTGTTATTCACTTGTAACATCACACAGTGGAGAAAGATAAAAGTAGGAGTCAATTTACTTTATAAAGTTCAGGAACGTGAGAAGTTGAGGCAAGAGGTTTACGATGCTATGGGTGAAAAGGAAACAGAGAAGGCAGATAGACAAAAGAAAGAAAAAGAATCTGACAAGAAGACTGGAGAGACGATGGAGGTTGCTATGGATACCGATGGAAAGGAGGATGACAAAGACCTAAAGGATGGAGAGAAGAAAGAAGACGAAAAGGATGAAAAGGAAATTAAAGATGAGAAAGATGACAAAACGAAAAAAGATAAAGACATTAACCTGAAGGATGAAGATAAGAAAGAAGACGAAAAGGAAATTAAAGGTGAGAAAGATGACAAAAAGAAAAAAGATGAAGACATTAACCTGAAGGATGAAGATAAGAAAGAAGACGAAAAGAATGAAAAGGAAATTAAACATGAAAAAGACGACAAAATGAAAAAAGATAAAGACATTAACCTGAAGGATGAAGATAAGAAAGAAGACGAAAAGGAAATTAAAGGTGAGAAAGATGACAAAACGAAAAAAGATGAAGACATTAACCTGAAGGATGAAGATAAGAAAGAAGACGAAAAGGATGAAAAGGAAATTAAACATGGAAAAGACGACAAAATGAAAAAAGATAAAGACATTAACGATGAAGATAAAAAATCTGACAAGCCTGAGAAGAGAGAGGACGATGTTATAATGGAAGAGGAAGGTGGTGAAAAGAAGGAAGATGACATTAAGAGTGTAGAGGGAAAAAAGGATGAAACTGAAAAAAAAGAGGACATTGCTCAAATGGAAAAGAAAGATAGTAAAAAGAAGAAAGATAATGAGGAAAAAATGGAAAAGAAAGATGGAAAGAAAGAAGATGACGAGGATGTCGAGATGAAAGACGAGAAAGGTCTCTAAGTTGAGAATTGAATCTGTATTTTTACTCTTCTTCTGAATTGTTATTTTTGAATTTATTCTTGTATAGCAAATGGTCATTTTTTTTTGGGGGGTGGGGGGGAACAAAAAATAAAATTCTGGAAGAGTAGATGTTCAGGTCAGCTTGCAAACAAAAAAATAAAATTCTGGAAGAGTAGATGTTCAGGTCAGCTTGCAAAGTTTTGTTTACTTAACTAGTTACTTGCATGCATAAGCTGCAAATTGGTATTTAATACTGGTGTAATTCAAATGATAATCTCACACATGTTTATCTTTTATGCTAATTTCACTGTTAAAAAAAATCGCTTTTATTTCAGCCAGCCAATTCCACTCTTGTATCTCGTTTTATCAATGTTTTGTTTATTTCAGCAACGTTTCAACTAATATTGTTTTTTGGTTACATTACAGAGACTAACCCAAATATTCCTTTGCAAATTGGTATATTGTTTAAGTTTATTGTTTCTGCCAAAGGCTTTTGTTGAACTTTTCATACACTATTTTACTAGTATCCAAATAAGTTATATATCAGTGAAAATAAAAATACTTTCCACTTGAACTCAGTTGAAAAATAAAAATTTCACTTGCGAAACTGATTTTGATACTCATTTTTAATACAATTGCGTCTGCTTCATGAAAAATAACAAAAAACAACATATTTTAAAATTTTATCCTGAAGTGTGTTGAAAGTAACCCTGAATTTTTTATCACCAACTCTGCTAAGCTGAAGTTAATTTATAGTCCTTATTTTCTGCTTTCCCAGCAACATTACACGAGGAAAGCCCTGTAAAAGAACTATTTTGGCTGTAAAATATTTCCCAACCAATTTTCAAAACTAAGTATTTTTATTTATTACTGAAAATTTCATCTATATAATTTGTATTAATATTGTCAACATTTTTCCATGTAAACGCTGAAAAACCTTTGGCTGAAACTGTGCCCCAAACAATAGTAACACAACTTGTTAAAGTTTTCATGTTCTTTGTTTCCAACACTTATTCTAACAAATGTTTGTGAATTCAGATTAGGGTTTCATAAAGTAGCAGTCGTGTACCAAGATAAATATTCAGAATTGTTTTTCTTTTCGAAAATTCACGAGTGAGGCACACGTCAGTGAAGACTTGATTGTATGTAAATCTTTTGTTCTCGGTTTAATTCAGAGTAGGTTGACCATTAGTTTCTCATTCACATTTTACTACTCAGAAAGAAAAAACAACAACAGCTTTTCAAACTTAATATATACATCTATGTAAATGTAATAAAAGTATCTTACTTGACACATGTTGTTACCCCATTTAAAAAATAAGCATCGGATTACCCTTAAGCAGGGTATTTGTGACCCATGGACCCATTTCCTAGTTATTATATTTCTTCATATTGATTTATAAAATGTTGATTACTTTAATACTTATATTTAGATATACTTAAGCTGAATTTAAACATTTTAGATCTTCTAATATACTACTGCTAATTTTAGTGATATACCCAGAGCCAATATAATACGTAAATTTGGTAATTAAATTGTGTGTACATTGTGTATACATTTTCTAACTTGCAGGGCCCTTTTTAACCTATTTATGTGGAGCCGAAATTCATCCCCTTCATTTCGAAGCCTTTCCAATGTTTTTATGTGTTTTTTAATAAAAGGACAGGCTTTCCATAGTTTTATCTTAAAATTCAATAATTGATTTATATTATTCCTAAAAATACATTTTAATGAACGTTTTCCCTTATAAAGTATTCCCCTAAATAGTAAAATCATGCTCTTTGTCCTCCCAATTGCAATGAAAAGCGCACATTCAAAGGTCTGGGCTCCTTCCCAATTTGGAGAGAAAAGGTCCTAACTTGCTGTTACATTTCAGACGAGGAGGAGGAGGAGGAGGAGAAGGAGAAGGACAGTGTAGATGGAGAGGAGGGGGAAGAAGGGACAGAAGAGGAGGGGGAAGAAGGAACAGAAGAGGAAGGGGAGGTTGCTGAAGGGGAAGCTGAGGCTGTTGAAGGGGAGGAAACTGCTGAAAACACTTCACAAGACGGATCTCAGGATGGGGTAGGTTTGAATAACTGATCCAACAGTTGTGAAATACATTCAAAATACAGAAAAGAAATTAACAGTATTTGATTCACTATAAAATGCATGTACTTTTATATGCCTCGTTACGAAATTGGGGTGGTCAAACACTGTTACCTTTGTCCTTCCTGTCCCTTCCATCCATACGGGAAAAAAATTAAATTTTAAAGTTTTTGTTGGTGGACCTTCACCTGCTTTTCACATTTTACTAATTTACTTTTCAAGTTTTTAGTTTGATTGGCCAAAGATTGGTAAAACTTATGTCATGGTAAAGTTTTTTGAGTGCGTTATCTGAAACTTTCCTGTTTACACGATAACTTGAAGTAAATGGTTCTGGATTTTTACCAACTTTTATTTGAAGGTTTGTTTCAATGAAATCTCGTATAAGTTTGAAAGTTTGCATAATTGACGCATGCGTTTCAGAGTTATTGCCCCTATTTTGGTCAAAATAACGGAAATCTAGCTTTTTTATTCTTTAACGTGTAAACTGCTTCTGATTTCCATTACATTTTGAAATTCCGTGTATAATAAACGGAGTCGAAGAAGAAAGTGTGCACATTTATTTTTGGACATATTCAAAAAGTTGTATTGACAGATTTAGTAAAGCAAGTTTTTTAAATACACAAAATGAATTAATATAGCAGTGATAACTTTGTATGAAAATTTCCTTCGTTAACATATATTGAGTTCGGAGACATAAAAGAGCAAAACAAAAATGGCAAAAATGCATGAAGTTGAATAGTTTGCATACAGTTGAACGGAAAAACAGTCCCCTTGTTAATGTCTGGTTTTCTGGAATGTTTCATAAATGTTAAACTTTAAACTTCTCAAACGAGTTGGAATGTTTGAACACATTTATGACGTAAATGTTTACAGCAGTGTAATATTATGCAAATTTGGTCGCAAACCTTTTTTTTCAGCTCTACTGATCAGATGTCAGCAGAGATTATGCCGTGGTTCGGTGTCCGTCCGTCTGTCCGTAAACTTTTATTTGTAGCGACTACTCCTCTGAAATGGATATTCATGAAACTTTACAGAAATGTTGCCCATGAAGTCTAGTTGATCCTAGCAAAAATTCATGTTGATGTGAAATCCAAGATGGCCACCAAAGCTAAAAATAGATTTTTAAAATACAAATTTGTAGCAACTACTTCTTGAAAACTATAAGTGATATTGACGTTTTTTAAAATGATCAGCATGACATGATGTTATCCCTTGTCAAAAATCGTTTTGATTCAACGTTAAACATGGCTGCCAGTGGCCATCTTTGTTTACATAGAGTTATATAGTAAAAACTTGTAGCGACTACTCCTCTGAAACTACTTGGCGGATTTTCATGAAACTTAACAGGACTGTTGCTCTTGATGTCTTATTGATCCTAGCAAAATGTCAGGTCGGCCGGAAATTCAAGATGGCCACCACAGCTAAAAATAGATTTTAAGCTCTACTGATCAGAGATCAGCAGAGCTTATGCCGCGGGGCGGCGTCCGTCGTCCGTCTGTCTGTATGTCCGTATGTCCGTCTGTCCGTAAACTTTTATTTGTAGCGACAACTCCTCTGAAACTACTGGATGGATATTCATGAAACTTTACAGAAATGTTGCCCATAAAGTCTAGTTGATCCTAGCAAAAATTCATGTTGATGTGAAATCCAAGATGGCCGCCAAAGCTAAAAATAGATTTTTAAAAAATAAGTTTGTAGCGCCTACTTCTTGAAAACTATAAGTGATATTGATATGGGACTTTTTCTGAAATGATCAGCATGACATGATGTTGGTCCTTGTCGAAAATTGTTTTGATTTGACGTTAAACATGGCTACCAGCGGCCATCTTTGTTTACATAGAGTTATATAATGAAAACTTGTAGCGACTACTCCTCTGAAACTACTTGACGAATTTTTGTGAAACTTCACAGGAATGTTGCTCTTAATGTGTCATTGATCCTAGCAAAATTTCAGGTCGGCCGGAAATTCAAGATGGCCGCCACGGTTAAAAATAGATTTTCAAAAAAAAAGTCTGTAGCGACTACTTCCTGAAATCAAAATCAATCAGTAGAGCTTCAAGGTCATTGACCGCTTGTTAAAAGATAAGTTTGTAGCGACTACTTCTTGAAAACTATAAGTGATATTGATATGGGACTTTTTCTAAAATGATCAGTATGACATGGTGTCAAAAATTATTTTGATTTGACATTAAACATGGCCGCCAGCGGCCATCTTTGTTTACATAGAGTATGAAACTACTTGATGGATTTTCATGAAACTTTACAGGAATGTTGACCTAGCTATCAAAAATCTATCAGTAGAGCTTCAAGGTCATTGACCTCTTGTTTTGACTATAAAATGTTCTTGGCCTCAGTTGGCACAGGTCAAAGAAATACCCATCTATCATTTTCAGTGAGACCAAATAAAATTATATTGTTCCGGTTTCCTGACTGACCCTGTTGATATTACCCGACTGTTCAAGGGTTCCGTATTGAAAGTGGGTTAACATGGCTGGTTTTATTTGTGAGAACTGCCATTGATGTGTTATGTATTTCAGGAGAATCCAGATGACGTGTCCAACCTACAACTGGCCTGGGAGATGCTTGAACTTGCCAAACTCATCTATAACAAGTATGTATCTCCAGGGCTTTCATGAATAACCAGACGGAGGTTGCTGTCCCCTCCTACTTTCTGTAGCTAACTGCCTACTTTTAGAAGTCCCCAATACAACTCCAAAACTAAGTCCTGATCTATCTCGAGTAGGAAACTACGAAACTCGACCAGCATAGAAAGTTTTGAATAGTATGAAAATAGAGAAACAGTTAACCCAGTGAAAACAAAACAAAAACAGATTGATTGTATATATAAAAAGAAGTGGATGGTATTTATTATTATGGCTCCCCCACACAAAGTGTGGTAGGGGAGCCATATTGATTTTGTGCTTTCTGTCTGTCTGTCTGTTTCTCTGTCTGTCTGTAGGTCTGTGTCACAAACGCTGTCCGATCAATAACTAAAGAGTTGTTGGACGTAGGGTCCTCAAACTTGGAAGGATGGTTGGTCATGACAAGTAGATGACCCCTATTGATTTTGGGGTCACTAGGTCAAAGGTCAAGGTTGCGGTGACATTGAATATCAAAACGATGTCCGATCAATAACGAGAGAACGGTTGGACCTATGGTCCTCAAACTTGGAAGGGTGGTTGGTCATGACAAGTAGATGACCCCTATTGATTTTGGGGTCACTAGGTCAAAGGTCAATGTTGCGGTGACATTGACTATCAAAACGATGTCCGATCAATAACTAGAGAATGGTTGGACCTAGGGTCCTCAAACTTGGAAGGATGGTTGGTCATGACAAGTAGATGACCCCTATTGATTTTGGGGTAACTAGGTCAAAGGTCAAGGTTGCGGTGACATTGACTATCAAAACGATGTCCGATCAATAACTAGAGAATGGTTGGACCTAGGGTCCTCAAACTTGGAAGGATGGTTGGTCATGACAAGTAGATGACCCCTATTGATTTTGGGGTCACTAGGTCAAAGGTCAAGGCCGTAGGTCTGTCTGTGTCACAAACGATGTCCGATCATTAACTAGAGAACGGTTGGACCTAGGGTCCTCAAACTTGGAAGGATGGTTGGTCATGACAAGTAGATGACCCCTATTGATTTTGGGGTCACTAGGTCAAAGGTCAAGGCCGTAGGTCTGTCTGTGTCACAAACGATGTCCGATCAATAACTAGAGAACGGTTGGACCTACGGTCCTCAAACTTGGAAGGATGGTTGGTCATGACAAGTAGATGACCCCTATTGATTTTGGGGTCACTAGGTCAAAGGTCAAGGTCGCGGTGACCTTGACTATCAAAACGATGTCCGATCAATATCTAGAGAACGGTTGGACCTAGGGTCCTCAAACTTGGAACGACGGTTAGTCATGACAAGTAGCGGGGTCACTAGGTCAAAGGTCAAGGTCGTAGTGACCTTGACTATTAATACGATGTCCGATCAATAACTAGAGAACGGTTGGACCTAGGGTCCTCAAACTTGGAAGGATGGTTGGTCATGACAAGTAGATGACCCTATTGATTTTGGGGTCAAAGGTCAAGGTTGCGATGAAACGATGTCCAATCAATAACTAGAGAATGGTTGGACCTAGGGTCCTCAAACTTGGAAGGATGGTTGGTCATGACCAGTAGATGACCCTATTGATTTTGGGGTCACTAGGTCAAAGGTCAAGGTTGCAGTGAAACTATGTCCGATCAATAACTAGAGAATGGTTGGACCTGGGGTCCTCAAACTTGGAAGGATGGTTGGTCATGACCAGTAGTTGACCCCTATTTTTTTTGATTTTTTTTTAATTTTGATTTTTTTGATTTTTTTTTTTTTAAATTTTTTTTTTTTTTTAAATTTTTTTTAATTTAGATTTTTTGTTTAATTTTTTTTTTTATTATTTTTTTTTGATTTTTGATTTTTTATTAATTTTTTATTTTTGATTTTTTTAATTTTTGCATAAGAAGTTTTAGGGTCGGCCCTTTAAAAAAATAGGGTCGGTCGGGTTACTTGAACCACACATATTTTTTTATGTGGCCTTACTGATACAGATAGTAGATACAGTCACAGGGATATTGAATATCAAAACGACCTCAGATAAATAGAGGACGGTTGGACCTAGAGTCGTCAATTATGTCTGTTCGGGCGAGTGGGGGAGCCATACGTTTTTGTCCCATGGACAATAACAATTTCTAGTTATACTAGACATCAGTATCTAATATTTTCATGTGTATCTTTTTTATTTTTTTGAGCTGTCTTTTGACGACCTGTTTAATCTCCCCGTCAATAGGTGAAGCAAGGGTCGGGGAGGACCATCCCTTGCCACACCTTACAATATTTTACAGCATGTAATATTCATTTACTAAACACATACATATATATTTACAATTCAGCATCATAAAATGATAGAGTAATACAGAATAGATACATGTATTAGATGGTTGAGGCAGGGGTGATGTTAATAAAAAAAAAGAGAAAAACTATTTCTTGTGTTTCTTGGTTTCTGTGACCTTATCTAATCGTCTAAAATTGGAGGTCATTGGTTGATTTTGATTTAACCACAACTTAAAGACTAAACAATTTGAAAAGACAAACAATAAATAAATCTAGAAATGTGTGACTATATATAAATATATTCTGGTAGATGATGGGGGAAAATTAACTACTGTTCTAACACAGTAAATACATCCATTTCAGAGACGATTCCAAAGAAGCGAAACTTAGAACAGCTGAATCTCATCTCAAATTGGGTGAAGTCAGTCTAGAAACAGGTAAATTGATAGTGAAGCAGTCTAGAAATGGGTAAATTGATAGTAAAGCCAGTCTGGAAACGGGTAAATTGATAGTGAAATGGTCTAGAAACAGGTAAATTGATAGTGAATCTAGAATTAATAAAATTGATAGGGAATCTGTCTAGAAAACGGGTAAGTTCATAGGGAATGCATCTAGAAATAGGTCAATTAATAGTTAGTCTAGAAACGGGTAAATTGATAGTGAATCGGTCTAGAAATGGGTAAATTGTTAGTGAATCATTCTCAAGCCCAGTAATCGACGTCATCAGCAGATGCACGAGAAGATCATCCGTAATGAAGATTTGTCTCAGACTCGGTAAGTAAACACAGGCATTTCAGCTCTAATTCTCAGTCCATAAAGATATAATTGTGCCTAAAGTAGCGCAATCAATGATAAAAAGACTCGGTTTATTTTCACTTCTGCTAATACTTAGCAAATTGAGAGCAGAATCAAAGAAAGTTAAAAATGAAAAAAACGCTGAGAATCATCTCGCTAAAATAGCTTTCTTTGATTCTGCTCTCAATTCGCTAAGTATTAGCAGAAGTGAATATAAACCGAGTCTTTTTATCATTGATTGCGATACTTTAGGCACAATTATATCTTTATGGACTGAGAATTAGAGCTGAAATGCGTGTTTAATTACCGAGTCGAGACAAATCTTCATACATCAATGATGCGCCCTACTCCCACCCGCCTGCCATGACAGCAATTTTGTATTAAGACTGATAAAAATGAAACTTCACATCATGCCCCAAATTTTACTATAATTTGTATGAGATTTTAATGCTAATTTTATATCCGCCCGAAGGGGCGTCCGTGGCCGAGTGGTTAACGTCTCTGACTTGAAATCACTTGCCCCTCACCGCTGTAGGTTCGATCCCTCAGGGGCCTAGGAATCTATATGTGAGGAAGCTATCCAGCTGGCTTGCGGAAAGTCGGTGGTTCTACCCAGGAGCCCGTCCGTGCACGGAAATTGCCCGGAGGGGCACCTGGGGTCTTCCTCCACCAATGGAAGCTGGAAAGTCGCCATATGACCTTAGCTGTTGGTGCGACTATAAAATCCAATTCAATCAACCAATTCAATATCCGCCCGAGTTTCTATACCCGCCCCACACACCCAACCCCACCCCTACATTGTTTTAGCCTTGTTTTCCGACGCTATATACTTGCTATATAATTTATTATTCCCTGAAAAATCAATAAAGCTGCGCTGTTCGCAGACAGCTCTAGTTTTCCAAATTACGATTCATTGATTCTCTGATTAGTTTGCTAATATTAGGAATAATGTATATACCTGTAATAATTTTAAGAATAGTGTCGATAATTTGCTTGTATATTTTGCAGAACAATATGAGGAGGCTGTTAAAGATTTAAACATGTGTTTGGATATACAAAAGGCTCATTTAGAGGCAGATAACAGACTGCTAGCAGAAACGTATCCTTGTCAAATGTACATTATGTAATAATCACATCTCGGACACTCGATCTGCGTCTTGAAGTCTTGAAAATGTCTGCCTCGTGTTTTGGAGGTTACACAACAGTCCAGCCATATGGTGGAAAAATTGTGGGTTTTGTGGTAAAAGCATGAAACTAAGGCACATGTGCACATGTGCAGGGCGTGGCATACTGAACATTTTAAGAATCACATTTTCAAAATGGCTGCCAAAACCAAGATGACCACATTTTTTCAGACTAAAACTTATAATTTTACTATCGGTGCATACATGCGTAGTTTTTATCTGCACTAAAATATTAATATGATCATGAAACACAAGTTGCCCTTGTTACAATTTCATCATTTCCACAAAGTAGACAACATGATAGTTTGTGTCTGTAAACAGTAAAGACTGCTCAAGTACAATTTTGATTTGGAATAAATTTACCATTAGTAAAGAGTTTCTAATCAGTTTAACACTCACTGCTCTGGAGATAATGTTTAATAGTCCCAAATACTAAAAATTACAGCTGCAGATTTGAGTTATCAGCATATATCAGTTTACGCGAAGACCAAGTGTTTGTTGAAGCTGTTCACAAAAAGCAATCGTCTTAAAAAGTGAAGAAATTGTTTCAAACCAATATATATATATATTTTTAGCTATACTGGCCGAAGGCCAGCAGAGCTTATGGGATGGCGAGTTGTCCGTCGTCCGTCCGTCCGTCTGTTAACTTTTGCCTTGTGAACACTCTAGGGCCTTCACTATTAATCGAATCTTTACATAACTTTGCCAGTGTCTTTATATCAATGAAAGCTCGGACAAGTTCGAAAACCAGCCAGATCGCATAAACTTCATCGGAGTTATGGCCCTTGTTTTGCTGAAAAATGCCATATTAAGCCTTGTGAACGCTCTAACACTTTCATTTATTATTTGATCGTTACCAAACTTGCACAGATTGTTAATACCAATGATAGCTTGGACAAGTTCGAAAATCAGCCAAATCAAATCAGTAACACTGGAGTTATGGCCCTTGTTTTTTTCTGAAAATTGTCATTTTCTGCCTTGTGAACGCTCTAACACTTCCATTTATTATTTGATCGTTACCAAACTTGCACAGATTGTTAATACCAATGATAGCTTGGACAAGTTCGAAAATCAGCTAAATTAGGTCAGTAACACCAGAGTTGTGGCCCTTGTTTTTTCTGAAAAATGCTATTTTCTGCCTTGTGACCACTCTAGCACATTCATTTATGATTTGATCTTTACCAAACTTGCACAGATTGTTAATATCAATAAAAGATCAAACAAGTTTGAAAACCAGCTAAATTGGATCAGTAACACCGGAGTTATGGCCCTTGTTTTTTCTGGAAAATGCTATTTTCTGCCTTGTGAACACTCTAGGGCCTTCAATATTAATCGGACCTTTACTTAACTTTGCCAGTGTCTTTATATCAATGAAAGCTCGGACAAGTTCGAAAACCGGCAAGATCGAAATAATTTCATCGGAGTTATGGCCCTTGTTTTGCTGAAAAATGCCATATTAAGCCTTGTGAACGCTCTAGCACCTTCATTTATTATTTGAACTTTACCAAACTTACGCAGATTGTTAATACCAATGAAAGCTCGGACAAGTTCGAAAACCAGCTAGATCGGACTATTAAGAGCGGAGTTATTGCCCTTGATTTAGTTAAAATTGCTATATTTTGCCTCATTAAGATGATAGGGCCTTCATCTTTCATCCAATCTTTACCAAACTTTACCAGATTGTTTATATAAATGAGAGCTAGGACAAGTTCAAAAAATAGCTGGATCGGACCATTAACAGCGGAGTTATGGCCCTTGATTTAGTTAAAAATGCTATATTTTTCTTCAAGACAATAGGGCCTTTATCTTTCATTCAATATTTACCAGATTGATTATATAAATGAAAGCTCGGACATTTCGAAGATCAGCCAGATCGGACCAGTAACAGTGGCGTTATGGCCCTTGATTTAGTTAAAAATGCTATATTTTGCCTCGTTAATTCGTTAGGGCCTTCATCTTTCATCTGATCTTTACAAAACTTTACCTGATTGTTTATATCAATGACAGCTCAGACAATTTTGAAAACCAGCCAGATCGGACAAGTAACAGATGAGTTATGGCCCTTGATTTAGTTAAAAATGCTATATTTTGCCTCGTTAAGACGATAGGGCCTTCATTTTTCATGCGATCTTTATGAATTTTTACTAGATTGTTAATATCAATGACAGCTCGGTCAAGTTCGAAAACCAGCCAGATCTGACCAGTAACAGTGGAGTTATGGCCCTTGATTTAGTTTTTTGCCTCGTTAAGACGATAAGGCCTTCATCTTTCATCCGATCTTTACCGTGTTCCAATTGAATGATTTTGGTGGAGTTATAGCCCTTTAAAGGTTTTAATACACAAACTTTGTTCCGACTATTTCTCTTGAACACCTGGCTAGTTTAAACAAAACTTTTTAGGGATGATCAATTCTATGTCTAGTTGTGCAAATCATCGCCGTGTTCCGGTTGAATGATTTTTGGCGGAGTTATGGCCCTTTAAAGGTTTTAATCGCAAACTTTGTTCTGATCTACTTCTCCTGAACCCCTCGCCAGATTTCAATGAAACTTTGCAAGGATAATCAGCACCAAGCCTAGTTGTGCATGTCATCGTCTCGTTCCAGTTTACAGATATTTGGCAGAGTTGTGGCCCTTTAAAGGATTTTGATACCACAATTTTTTTCTCTGCTAGTTCTCCTGGATACAGACGAAACGTGACAAGGATGATCAGTATCAAGCCTAGTTGTGCATTTCATCGCCATATTTCGGTTGAATGATTTTTGGCAGAGTTGTGACCCTTTAAATGTTTTAATACACAAACTTTGTCCAGATTAGTCTCTTCTGAACTCTTTGCCAGATTTCAGCGAATCTTGGCGAGGATGATCAGTACTAAGCCTAGTTGCACCTATCATTGCCATGTTCTGGTTGAATGATTTTTGAAAGACTGATGGCCCCTTATACATAAACTTTATCTTGAGCCAGTAGAGCGTCCACAGGCCCTCTTGGGCCTCTTGTTTAATTGTTTAGTAGCCCCGTGTGGTTCCCGGGGGCCCCGTTTCATCACGGGGCAAAGAATAGGGCCACTGCAGATCCCTTTGGAGGGGTAGGCAGAGCGGTAGAATCCCCCCAAATTTATGTTCATTTTATCATTTTTTGTTCATGTTCATTAAAGGTCCTCATCATGATCCCTGCATTGTTTCAGGTGCCATCTCACTCACATCAAAAGAGCAGTGGCAGAAAAACAATAAACGTGGCTCCAGCGTAAATGGAGTTTCTACGATAGAATTTGCAGCAACTCTGCAGTTCAGGGTGAGAAGGTTCTAGGCCCATTTTCCATATTTTATCTGGATGTACATGGAGAATGAGCCTGGCACAGAGCTCCAGATAAGCTGCGTATCTGCGTAATTTACGCAAATAAATGAGCCAAAAAACGCAAAAGATTTCTTTCTATGCGTACTAAAAACGTAAAAAAATATAAGAAAAACACGAACGATTATGGGATGGCGAGTTGTCCGTCGTCCGTCGTCCGTCGTTAACATTTGTCTTGTGACAACTCTAGGGCCTTCATTTTTCATCTGATCTTTACCAATCTTTAACAGGTTGTTAATATCAATGAAAGCTCGGAAAAGTTCGAAAACCAGCCAGATCGGAATAATATCACCGGAGTTGTGGCCTTTGTTTTGCTGAAAAATGCCATATTAGGCCTTGTGACCACTCTAGCACCTTCATTTATTATTTGATCTTTACCAAGCTTGCACAGATTGTTAATATCAATGAAAGCTCGGACAAGTTCGAAAACCAGCCAAATCGGATCGGTAACATAGGAGTTATGGCCCTTGTTTTTTCTGAAAATTGCTATTTTCTGTCTTGTGAACGCTCTAGCACCTTCATTTATTATTTGATCGTAACCAAACTTGCACAGCTTGTTAATACCAATTATAGCTTGGACACCAGAGTTATGGCCCTTTTTTTCCCTGAAAAATGCCATTTTTTGCCTTCTGAACACTCTAGCACCTTCATTTATTATTTGATCTTTACCAAACTTGCACAGCTTGTTAATAATAATGAAAGCTCGAACAAGTTTGAAAACCAGCTAAATCGGATCAGTAACACCGGAGTTATGGCCCTTGCTTTTTCTGAAAAATGCTATTTTCTGCCTTGTGAACACTAGGGCCTTCAATATTAATGGGATCTTTAACTTTGCCAGTGTCTTTATGTCAATGAAAGCTTGAACAAGTTTTGAAAAAAGGCAAGATCAAAATAGTATCAACGGAGTTATGGCCCTTGTTTTGCTGAAAAATGCCATATTAAGCCCTGTGAACGCTCTAGCACCTTCATTTATTATTTGATCTTTACCAAACTTGCACAGATTGTTAATATCAATGAAAGCTCGGACAAGTTCGAAAATCAGCTAGACCGGACTATTAACAGCGGAGTTATTGCCCTTGATTTAGTTAAAAACGCTATATTTTGCCTCGTTAAGACGATAGAGGCTTCATTGTTCATCGGACCAAACTTTATCAGATTGTTAATGTTAATGAAAGCTCGGGACAAGTTCGAAAACCAGCCAGATTGGACCAGTAGTGGCGGAGTTATGGCCCTTGATTTAGTTAAAAAATAAGGTTTGCCTCGTTAAGATGACAGGGCCTTTATCTTTCACTCGATCTTTACCAAACTTTACCAGATTGTTACTATCAATGAAAGCTCAGACAAGTTCGAAAACCAGCCAGATCGGACCAGTATCGTTAAGACAATGGGGCCTTCATTTTTCATCCTATCTTTACTAAACTTTACCACATTGTTAATGTCGTTGAAAGCTGGAACAAGTTCGAAAACCAGCCATATCGGACCGGTAACAGCAGAGTTATGGCCCTTGATTTAGTTCAAAATGCTATATTTTGCCTCGTTAAGACAAAAGGGCCTTCAATTTTTATCCTATCTTTACCAAACTTTACCATCTTACTAATATCAATGAAAGCTCGGATAAATTCGAAAACAGCCAGATCGGAATAGCAACAGCAGAGTTATGGCCCTTGATTTAGTTAAAAATGCTATATTTTGCCTCGTTAAGACGATAGGACCTTCATTTTTCGTCAGATCTTGACCAAACTTTACCAGATTGTTAATATAAATGAAAGCTCAGACAAGTTTGAAAACCAGCCAGATTAGACCATTTACACCGGAGTTATGGCACTTGATTTTATTTTTCTGAAATATGCTATATTTTGGCCTCATTAAGAAGAAAGGGCCTTCATTTGGCCAAATTTCATTGAAATATTTCAAGGATGATCAGTACCAAGGCTATTGTACATATCGTCACTGCATTCCAGTTGAATGATTTTGGCGGAGTTATGTCCCTTTAAAGGTTTTAATAAACAAACTTTGACCTGACTAGTTTTCCTGAACCCCTAGCTGGATTTAAACAAAACTTTTTAGGGATGATCAGTTCCAGGTCTAGTTGCGCAAATCTTTGCCGTGTTCTGGTTGAAGGAGTTATGGCCCTTTAAAGGTTTTAATACACAAACTTTGTCTGGACTATTTACCTGAACGTCTCCCCACATTTCAAGGAAACTACAGGGATGATCAGCACCAAGCTTAGTTGTACATGTCATCGTCGCATTCCGGTTAACAGATTTTTGGTGGAGTTATGGCCCTTTAAAGGTTTTTGATACACAAACATTTTCCGGGCTAGTTTTCCTGAACCCCTGGCTGGATTTTAACGAAACTTGACAAGGATGATCAGTACCAATCCTAGTTTTGCATATCGCCATATTCGGGTTGAATGATTTTTGTCAGAGTTATGGCCCTTTAAAGGTTTTAATAGAGAAACCAGATTAGTCTGTTCTGAACTCCTTACTGGATTTCAACGAATCTTGAGGGCTGGTGTGGCGCAGTCGGTAGCGCGGCAGATTTGTAACCAGAGGCCCCGGGTTCAATCCTCCGTGGTGCCACTGAGTTCCGTCGGTGTGTTCTTGGGCAAGACGCTTTCCCTTAGCCTCGTCCGTCGGATGGGGACGTAAACCGGGCGGTCCCGTGTATCGGTCTATCCTGCGAGCACGTTAAAGAACCATATGAATCTATTCGATAATAAGAGTAGGGCATGTTCCCGGATTCCTATGTATCCTTCCCCTCTCTCTGGGGCGGCTCTAAATAACCTATACTGTGTTGGTGAGCCGTTAAACAACATTCAATTAATTAATTCAACGAATCTTGATGGGGATGATCAGTACCAAGCCTAGTTGCACCTATCATTGCCATGTTCTGGTTGAATGAATTTTGGCAGAGTTATGGCCCCTTAAAAGTTTTAATACACTAACTTTGTACAGACTAGTTCTCCTGAATCTCTGGCTGGATTTCATGAAACTTGTCAGGGACAATCAGTACCAAGCCTAGTTGCCTATGTCATCACCATGTTGTGGTTGAACGATATTTGAAAGAGTTATGGCCCCTTGTGCATAAACTTTATCTTTAGCCAGTAGAGCGTCCACAGGCCCTCTTGGGCCTCTTGTTTCTATGCGTATCGAAACGTAAATATACCGCGTTCCGCAATCTCCATCTTCTGATTTAAATGTTTGATTGTCAAATTGTTCTGTTCCGTGCTCGTCACACGTTTGTAGAATATGTTCCTAGTACTGTATGATGCAAGACTCGATTAGAACATATTGAGAACGAGTCTGTTTGACTAAACGCACATTTCACAGGCTGCTTTCGGGTTATGTTTACTTTATAAAACGTGTTGAATTGAGGTATCGTTAATAGGTACTGTAATCCAGTCTGCCTGTTGATATCCTGTCAAATTTTCCCGTAAAATACGAAAAGTTATTGTTATTGCCCTATAGGAGAAGTAATATGGTTCAAGTCGAGAATAAAACAGTATTAAAGGCCACTGTAAGTATTCTACTTTAGTTTTACTTTGTTTTCCAGATTGTTTGATTATAAAAGTAAACCTTATTAATATTTTACAAATAAAACACACGTGTGTAAACAAGCACATAATTTGACAATTTTTTCAACTACTCATATAAGTATTGTAAAATTTACAATAAGTAGTTGAAGAAAAAAAAAGCAAATATAAAAAAAACGAAGGGTATACATATTGATAAAAAAAAAAATGACTGGGTTAAAAAAAATATATATAAAAAAATGATGGGTAAAAACCCAAATAGCAAAAACCTTATCTATAGCAAAAACCTTATCTATAGATCTGTGGCATGTTATGCCCGTTGGGCACCATATAACCTTTCATGTGTTGGTGCGCCTTAAAACCCAATTCAATTCAAATTCAGTTCAATTGTTTAGTAAACATAACATTAGCATAACAGTTATGTTTGCTTTATAATAACTATCTAATTTATTACAATTATAGAATACTAGTTTGCAATTGAGCTACTAAACTTCACTAGATGTAAATTTGCATAAAACTTGAATAATCCATATATAGTGCTGTTACTAGCTCTTAAATTGTTTTTGTCTTTTATGCTTTTAAGTTCCTTTTTACAATGGAATTCATAGATGCTTGCAAAATAGTTTAATAAATCATGCGTTAAGACATAATGTAATGTAACGACTAACGGGTCCTCGGTGGCCGGAACAGTAAAGACTTTGGCTAAAACTATCTTGTCTTTCACCGTTGCGGGTTCGAATCCCACTGGGAGCTTGACTTTTCAGGTCTTTTCTTACGACTGGCGGGAGGTATAAAGTACTGATTCTACGCAGGAAAAATGGGATGGTTTGCCTCGACTACAAAAAAGCGACCATCAAATATGGCCAACCTTGCTAAAACTTCAGTTAAACACTATTCAAACTAAATGTCCAAAGACGATGAAATCAATCAATCGTCCAAAACAAAATCACCATACTTAAAACATCACCATGCCTAAAAAGATGAGTTCCTCGGACTAGTATAAATGCTTTGACTGAAAGCTCTTCCCAGCTTCTACGACGGATGGTGTCGGGACCAGAAATTACTAGTGGTGTTAACGACGGATGGTGTCGGGACCAGAAATTACTAGTGGTGTTAACGACGGATGGTGTCGGGGACCAGAAATTACTAGTGGTGTTCACGACGGATGGTGTCGGGACCAGAAATTACTAGTGGTGTTAACAACGGATGGTGTCGGGACCAGAAATTACTAGTGGTGTTCACGACGGATGGTGTCGGGACCAGAAATTACTAGTGGTGTTAACGACGGATGGTGTCGGGACCAGAAATTACTAGTGGTGTTAACGACGGATGGTGTCGGGACCAGAAATTACTAGTGGTGTTAACAACGGATGGTGTCGGGACCAGAAATTACTAGTGGTGTTCACGACGGATGGTGTCAGGACCAGAAATTACTAGTGGTGTTAACGACGGATGGTGTCGGGACCAGAAATTACTAGTGTTAACGATGGATGGTGTCGGGACTAGAAATTACTAGTGCTGTTAACGACGGATGGTGTCGGGACCAGAAATTACTAGTGTTAACGATGGATGGTGTCGGGACCAGAAATTACTAGTGGTGTTAACGACGGATGGTGTCGGGACCATAAATTACTAGTGGTGTTAATGAATTAGATTCATCTCAAAACTTGTAAAAAGCAGCCATAGTGTTCATCACCATTAACAAGTTAAAGGCATGCACATGATGTTCAGGAAGCGAATGAATGACTTGTGTGCCACTATCAACAACATGGGGAAGCCTTTTAAAGAGAGCATTAAACATCTTGTTGGACACTCATGGCATTATTAATGACCAGTTGGCAGAAACAATGCAACATGTAGCAAGGAACAATACAATATAAGATTTAATGAAGAACAAAGTCACTATATGAGATCCCGACTTAGAATAGCGACAAAGGAGAAATAATGGCTAAAACAAAATTGCTCATGCTTTGCCCAACTACATGTTTCTTGCTAAGATTTGGATGATTTTTTCTTCTTTGAAAACCGTATATTCCTACCAACTCTTTCCCGGTTTGGAAAACTAAGTTTTGGAACAAAGGCTGACCTAGTTATTAGTCTAAAAACAGTTCGTTCAGTTCGGTAAAACCTGCCATTTACTGATGTTTTGATACTGGATGGCGCAGCAATTAACATGTTGAAGCCTAATGCAACACTGGGATATATGCTTTCTGACAGTTTTAAGCAAATACAGGTACCAAAAGAGGAAATCATGAAGAAGACTGATCCAGCCAGATACAATAATAATAGGAAATTGGGAAGCTTCTGTCAGGGTTGATGACAAATCGGAAATATTTGGTTATCTTGCTGAGCATAAGCAAGTAATATCAACAACGTCATTCTGTGTTGGGTAGCAAACTCATAGGTGACGAAGCATCCTTTCTGTGTAACCACTTCTAAGTGCAGTTGATACAGATGTACATGTATTGGCTATATCAATCGCCCGACGGAGCAACATATATTGTGGATTACATTTGGAACTGGAAAATACTTGAGATACATGTCAGCACATGCAATATATTATTTTCACTCCGCCAAAAGAAGGCACGAGCTCTTCCTGCAGTCCATGTCTTCATTTGATGTGACAAGACCTTAGCATTTGCGGTAACTGCAATAAAACAGATTGGGAAGCTTGGACGGTTTTTGAGTGTGTTATCTCAGTTTTTGAATTGTTAAGCAAGGAGGTTACTCTTTAAAAGGTTATGCCCTTTCTGAAGTGCTGATGTCTGACCAAGAAAGTTCTTTCATGGGCATAAATGAAGCACACAAAGAGGTATTCACATGCAAAGGCAGGCCTATCAACGAAATTCCTCCAGCATCTGAAGCTATTCTACAACATTATTTCATACACAACGACTTGCCTACCAAGGCTGAAGCTGACGGGCACTTAAGCCGGCACCTGAAATACCTTGTCCAAATGATTGTGGTTGGATTAATTGAAATGAGTTATACGGCACATACACAAGAAATGTTATATAACAGATAGGATTGAACATGATATGCTCAGCAGGGGACGAAATATATATTACTGTATACTCGTCCTGTAGGACGAGTTGCATTGAGATGTTTACTCGTCCTACTCTGATTGTAAAAGTTCTTAAGTCAAAGTAGTCAGATACCATTATTTAACACTATTATATATAAATAAAACAAAGGGAAACATCATAATGTGTGTGCATTGAGATGTTTACTCGTCCTACTCTGTTTTTAAAAGTTCGAAAGTCAAAGTAGTCAGACTTTTTTTTGTAGCGACTACTCCTCTGAAACTACTGTATGGATTTTCATGAAACTTTACAGAAATGTTGTCCATGAAGTCTAGTTGATCCTAGCAAAAATTCATGTTGATGTGAAATCCAAGATGGCCACCAAATCTAAAAATAGATTTTTAAAAAACAAGTTTGTAGCGACTACTTCTTGAAAACTAAGTGATATTGATATGGGACTTTTTCTAAAATGATCAGCATGACAGGATGTTCGTCCTTGTCGAAAATCGCTTTGATTCGACGTTAAACATGGCTGCCAGCGGCCATCTTTGTTTACCTAGAGTTATTTATTAAAAACTTGTAGCGACTACTCCTCTGAAACTACTCACGGATTTTCCATGAAACTTCACAGGAATGTTGTTCTTGATGCCTAAATGATCCTAGCAACAGTTCAGGTTGGTCGGAAATTCAAGATGGCCACCACGGCTAAAAATAGATTTTCAAAATACAAGTTTGTAGCGACTACTTCTTGAAAACTAAGTGATATTGATATGGGACTTTTCCTAAAACGATCAGTATGACATGATGTTGATCCTTGTCGAAAATTATTTTGATTCGACAAACCTGGCTGCCAGCGGCCATCTTTGTTTACATAGTTATATAATGAAAACTTGTAGCGACTACTCCTCTGAAACTACTTGACGGATTTTCATGAAACGTCACAGGAATGTTGCTGTTGATGTCTTATTGATCCTAGCAAAACCTCAGGTTGGCCGGAAATTCAAGATGGCCGCCATGGCTAAAAATATATTTTCAAAATACAAGTTTGTAGCGACTACTTCTTGAAAACTATAAGTGATATTGATACGGGACTTTTTCTAAAATGATCAGTATGACATGAGGTTGATCCTTGTCAAAAATTATTTTGATTTGACGTTGAACATGACTGCCAGCGGCCATCTTGTTTACACAGTTATATAATGAAAAGTTGTAGCGACTACTCTGAAACTACTCGACGGATTTTCATGAAACGTCACAGGAATGCTGATCTAGCCAGTAGAGCTTCAAGGTCATTGACCTCTTGTTTTCTTTATATAAATCAATGAACATTATGAAAATTTGACCAGTATTATAGATGACTATATTCATATTCATATTCTATAGTTCACTAGTCTGATCATGGCCATTACAGTTACTCTGGCATGGGATATATTTTCCCCCTTTTCTGTGAAAAATTCCCCTCTTAAAAATAAAAATACATTTTTTTTATTAGAAAATGTTAAAAACGGCATACTTCTTGCAATTTCCCTTCTTGAAGGCCCTGGCCCCAGTCACCTAAAAGCCGACTAGTGCCCTTAAAGATTTCCCCCGTGAAAGTGTTACCTGTATAACATCAAATACCGTAACGTTCGCGCTCAGTGAAATTAGAATGGGAAACGCATTTCAGCATTTCCCAAAACGGAAATGCGTCCATTTCCCAATATCCGGTTTGACTTAAATTGCATTTCATCACTGAATAAACAGAGTTGCGACTATTTACTGCATTTAATCGCTTAATAAACTATGTAAGAACTATTTTCATTGTTGTTTTTTTCTACTGAAATGTTACTTGTCCTTTTGGACGACCGATTCATGGGTTTCACTCGTCTGGATTCGAATTTAACTCGTCAATACGAAAGGAAGAGGCATTTTCGTGCCCTGGGCTCTTCCTCGATTTACAAGGCATGAAGTATGGAGAATGGGCTTAGAATCTTATAACCTGCAGCGTTAATACAAATTCTATGGTAAACACCCATTTACAATGGGAGCCCGGTTCCCACATTTACATAACGAAGGGTCTGATAAGGACCTGAGCATGAAGTATGAGGTGGAGAGTGGGAGGACCCCTTTATCTCTAAGGTGATTTGCAGTGGTCTTATTCTATACCAGCTAACCAACCGGGGAGAGGTTGGATCAAAGTACAAAAAAAAGAAACATCAGCATTTTAAGCTGTGATTTGCATAGTGTTGACTTGTTACACTTTGTACACCAATCTAGATAAAATTTCATCATTATATACTTATCTCTCAATCATTCGGATCAATGTTTCATTGAAATTGCAAAATCACTTTATTTGTATCATAAAGGGAGGTAATCTGAAAATATTCATTCTTGAAAGCTGTATGGCGCAAAAGTGAGTGAATAGGTCAGCTTACTTTCTCAGTCTTTTTGGTGCTGGGGTTATTCTGTTTATTTCAATAGAACAAAACTGTGTTAAAGTTTAAACCACAAGATCCGGAAATGCTGTTTAAACCAAAACGGGGAATAACTTCGCGTACAAGTTTGATTCAAGGAAAATTGTTTTAATGACAGTGCTGGCCTTTTAACAAAGATATTAACATATAGACCAAGCAAAATATATTTTCATTGTGTATACATGTATGGGTAAAGTTGCGGAAGTTTCATTTTTTGTTGAGTATATCATCAAAACACTACCAATGGACTGTTTTGGACAACACTACCGCAAGCATATGCCTGTCAAGAGCTTAAGTGTTGATGCAATTCTGACAAAGGATGTTGCTGAAGGTGCAAATGCATTTAAACTGAAATGCTGCACACAGCTTCTTGTGAATGTGCTGGAAACTATGATCGTGAATGATACATATGTAGATGATCACAATACAGATGGTAATTCATGGTTAATTACATGTCCTGGAATGTTAAAGTATCTATGATGGACATATCATTTATTGGTATAAACTAATGACACTGCAAAGGAACAAGGGAACTGAAACTCATGACTAAATGTCAAATACACAATGTTGATATGTATAAACGTATGTATGTACCTTTAGGAAATCATAAACTCCAGCTATATATAGTTTTTCCTCACTTAAGTTAAAAGCTGTATTTATTATGCTAGCATGATCAAGTTTAAATATCAGTTATTCTTAAATTAAACTGTCCATGATTTGTTCTTTTGTTGGTCATTATTTTCAAATGTATGGTCATTTTGTAAAAAAAAAACTCAATCATTTTAAAAGTAAACATTTAAAAATCTGTAAATAGTCCTTCTATATCGCAGTACCATAAAATCACAATAATATATATATATATCTACCTGTTCCAAATACATATTTGATAAAAACATATATACATGGAATGCTGGTAGAACTTGTTACCGGACCCATTTGTCATTATATTTCTATTATATACATGTTGATATACCCTGTACCTAAATATTGACAATAAAATATGTTTAAATCATCAATAGTTCACAATTCCAGAGATAAAATTTCAAAAAAATAATTCCTTAAGATAATGCTCAGATATTACCAGCTTGGTTTGGCATACTGCTTCAACAAACAGTTCCAGGAATCTGTGGACAGTTACAAGGCCGCCATCAAGGTGATCGAGGACCGGATCGCCGCCGCTTCCAAGATTCTGGACGCTGCCACCAAGGAGGAGAAGGAGAGCAAAGACTTCGACAGTCCCGTGTACAAGGCCAACAAGGAAGTGGACGACCTTAGGGAGATTCTGCCCGACATTAAGGCCAAGATAGAGGACTGTGAAGATGAGAGGAAGAACATGGACGACCTCAGGGATCTTGCCAAGCAAGCCATGGTATGTGTGAACTGTATAAGGCGACGAGTGAAATTATATCCTAGACATGCCTCTCCAAGAAAAGGTCTTTGTCAAAAATTATTTCCTTAAGCATAACTAGAAAACGGTTCAAAGGAGTCGTCGTAAAACTTTGTATATACATCAACATAGTGCCTTTTGGTTTCCTTGGAAACGAAGATAATTTTAATTTAATTTTTATTTCCAGGGCATAATTTAAATGCTATACAATGAAAAAATATAATGACTTGATGAACATTTCCTCATCATATTGATGTTTCTTGGATTTGTTTATCATGTCTTCCATCAAATAATAAAAAAATAACAAGTCTGGGCATTGGATATTGATGACTGCTGTCTGGGGTTTTCTTGTTTTGGGGGTGGTTCTTTTTAAAATTTACAGCGTATAGAAATGCGTATTTACAATTTCAGGGTGGATTAACGTCTGGTTCCACAACTGAGAAAGCGCCACCTGTGGAGGCATCATCATCGAAGGAGGAAGTGAAGACAATGGATATCAGTCATCTTATTAAAAGAAAGGTAGGTATAATCTCAAAATCAACCTTGCACAAGAAGGGTGGAACGATTAAATTGTTGACCAATGGGCAAAGTTTTATCACTTCACGACGAGACTATGAACAGAGATGACCTTCGAAAGGTAAACGGTCGGTCTGTCTTCATGAATTATTGAGGTCGAACACCGACAGAGATGCCTATGCTGATGTGAGCTGTGTCAAACGAAACATATACTGTCAATCTATCAATCGTAATTCATGGTTATATGCAAAAAAAAGTCAGCCTGTCCAACACAGTCTTGGATATGGAACCCTTTCTATGGTCCTGCGTGAGGATGGACACGTGTTTAATGGTGGTGTTGTATATTTATGTCCCAGCCATATTTGAATATACGAGAGCACATATAGTGTTGCCCTTGTCTGTATGTATGTCACACTTGGCGTACCTATGACACAATATTATGTATTTTGGCAATACTTAGAGTAGCAAGTAACGGTATTAACTCTAGTTGTGCATATTGTCCCGCTGTTCTGGTAAACCGGCACTTTTATTGTTGTTTATTCACCATTTAAAGAGTATAACAGCTTAAAGGCATTTGCTGTAGTTTCACATGCGCAGCTTTTTTGGGTGACTTCTCTTTTAAAACTATTGGATGGATTTTCCTACCAATTTACAGGAATGATGCTTTTGATTTCTAGTAATTTTTGTCTGTTTTATTTTTTTTTATTTATTTTTTTTATTGTCTTTATTTAAATAAAGGCCTATTATTAGATACATAAAATAGGAAAAATATAGCATTTTGAAAAAATTCAAACAAAATTAAAAAATTTAAGCATAATGGTACGGTTCCAAAAACCAATATTAAATCTCAATATGCATGGTGACGTATACATTTAATTGTATATATTGTCTAAATATATGTTCAAATAGGTGCCTAGGAAGTTTGAACAAATTCTGTTATTAGCAACATAACAAAAAAGGAAAATATACCATTTCTATATAATTTCATACAAAACTTGGCCTTTTAGCATAGGGGTAGGGTTTCAAATTCTTTTTCTAAACAAGCATGGGGACCTATCATTTTTATTGCACATTTTGTTTTTATATATGTTAAACTATGTGCTTAGTAAGTTTAAAAAAATTCTGTTATTGGGAACATACAAAAAAAAAAGGAAATTGTATCATTATGGGCTAATTTGTGCATAAATTGTGGTAATGGTCTCAACAGATTTCGTAAAAAAAATATAGCTTTTACATAAAGATGAGCTTCAGATGTTATTGTAATTAAATGTTCTTTACTTCAATACAATTTTAGCAGAATTGTGACCAATGAATAAATTATTAGACTTCAAAAATATCTTATTTAGCTATTTCATGGACTTGTTCAATTTTTTGGACAGATTGACATGACGGTGGCATTACAAATTATTTTTTAAAATTTTAACGGATGGTGACCTACCATTATTTTTGCCTTTTCTGTCTATATATATAATAGACTTACTGTACAAAAAGTTTAAAGAAAATCTGTTATGTAGAAAAAACTATAGAAAATGTCTTTAAGGGGAAATATTCATGTAAATCTTTAAGAATTTATGAAAAAATATAGAGTTTAATTAACATTGTTGAAGTGATACGGTAAATAATTCCCGAGTGAGAAAGATTCTTGCGATATAGAAATGAGTGCGTTTTCGCACGAGTTTCTATATCGCAAGAATATTTCTCACGAGTGAATTATTTTCCGTATCACGACAAAAATGTTAAACTATATAATATATATTCTGTGATGAATTTCTTTCCAATCGTCTTTTGACAAGTATTCCTTCTTCTGTCACTCCTTTGGCGACAGCACGGAGTAATATTATGACATCAATTCGTGACGTAATATGACGTCTCGTTTAGTTCATAACATTTGGCTACTGTGTTATCTTGCACTCTAGGAGAGATAGCACAGTAGAGGAAGGGATATGTTATAGATTTTCTCAAACTGGGAAATTTCTATAATTCATCACAGGATATACAATATATATAGATATTGGTATTTTTATACCCCTGCAAAGGCATAACCCCTTAATGGATTTTCACAAAACTATGAGAAGCATCAGTATGAAGTGGAGATGTACATCACATTGCCTTAGTCCGGTTCGATGATTTTTAGCTCTACTGATTCTTTTGATTCGATGTCGAACGGCTGCCATCGGCCATCTTTGTTTACATAGAGTTATATAGGAATATCTTGTGGTGACTACTGAAAGTGCTGGTACTATTTACATAAAACTTCACAGGTTCCCATGGCTGATCTACCTATCAAAATCTATCAGTAGAGCTTCAAGGTCTTTAAGCTCTTGTTGGAGTTGTGGTCCTATCATTTTCACAAGTCTTGTCTGCGCTATTTCTCCATAACCCCATGATGGATTTTCACGAAACTTTATGAAGGCATCAGGATGAAGTGGAGATGCGTATATCGTTGTCAGTTGTTTATGGCCCTTTGAAAATTTTCACAAAAATATATTGTCTGCTATTTCCCCATGACCCCTTGATGGACCTTTACCAAACTTTGTGGGAAGTGTCGGTATGAAGTGGAGATGTGCATATCTCCTTGGTGGCGGCATGGGGTTCTGGTTTGATGACTTTTGACAGAGTTATGGCCTTTAGAATATTTTTACATAGAAATATTTTCTGCACTATTTCTCCATAACCCCTTTATGGATATTTACGAAAATGTGAGAAGCATCAGTATGAAGTAGAGATGCGCATATCGTTGTGGTATATGCATTTGCAGGGGTATTAATCACCTTCAGTGATAGTCCTAGTTTGTTGGGGATGTGGAAGGGAAAAGCTTAAAATTTAAAACCTAAAACTGGTACCTTTATGTTTGTTACAGAGGAAGTCTGGTGATGATGTGGATGATGAGAAAGTGAAGAAAGCACGACCAGATGATGCAGGAGATGGAGATGGTGATAAAACTAATGGACATGCTGAAGAGGTGATATCTTGTTGTATAGTCGTCGCCCCCATGCATAGTTACGAGCCGTCAAACAAGCTTATTTTACATTACACCTGTTTACACCTTAAGAAAAGCACATGTTGACCCGCCCAAGCTGTCAAGCTTATTTACATACAGTTCCAGACTGTTCATATGGTAAATAGGGCGTTTTACCATCACAAATTTGAGACATTAGCCAATGGATTACTGTGTTACATTGTAGTTGCATTATAATTCAGAATCAGGGTCTGAACTAACAGGTTTGATCTACTGTGACGATGCATTGGAATAACGGGTCAAAATTTCAATGTCTGTCAAATTAAGGATTTTTGTCCTTTCTCCTTATGTTTCTATTATAATACTGGTAAACCCTTTTAGTTCCATCAATGCCACATATTGGAGAGACACTTGATTTTACTTCAGGACCATCAAATATATGACAAGTTCTAATAAAAAGGTCGTTGATTTTATCATGTTTTTCATCCTCCGCCTTCCCACTGCAGTTACACAGGAAAATTATTGAGGTTTTGGAAATTGTTTTACATACGTTTGCCAATTATGTATTTCATATGACCGTAACATGTGACATATAAAAATAAAATTTACTAAATAACTTTGAAACTTAAACAGGTTGTGTAACCGTTTTCTACAATATTCTATTAGGTTTTACCAATTCTATATGTATTTAGTATATTAACAGATTTTAATTTTATGGCACTTTGTACCCTCCGTAGCTGTGATAGTAAAGACGCTGCTTCTGAAACTTTCATCTCTCACAGATGCAGGTTTCAATCCCACTGTGAGCTTGACTTGTAAAGTAAGAGTGTCGATTCTTAGGGATGGCTGCAGGTATACAGTACTGGTTCTACCGAGGAAAAATCATCGGGTAGTCTGCCTCAACCACAACAGAAAATTGAGCCATATATGGTCTAATATGTTCTAAAAATGACGTAAAACACCATTCAACCAATATAACATTACATGCCGATTTATATGTAATGTATTTATCTTCTAAAGGTCAAGGCTGTGGAGGAGGATGCACCCAAAGAAGCCATGGATACGAAATCCTGAGATCCTGAAATCCTGGGCCTAGCTATATTGACCTTCCAAAATGAATTGGACATTGACATGTTATTTATCTACTAGAATCCTGGATCATAGACATTGGTACAATGCAGTGCAGCTCCATTCATCTGGTTATATAGAAACAAAGTCACTAAGTTGTGTTGATGACCATGTCGGATGTTAGAACTGTACAGTACAATGTAAATAATACAAGGAGTTTATTGGAGAAGAAACAGATTCAGTTTTCAGAGGCCAAAAAGTGATTTTGTGGAGAAAAATGTAAACTAAGGACATTTAATTGTTTATTAAACCGATAATGCATTCTGTGGAGTCGTAAATGCAATTTAAGACACGTGTTACAGCATAAGCCCTAGAGTTGTTTTGAAGAAAGTTGTAGATTGAGAGATTTGTTTAAGAATTGTTTTGTCTGATCAGAGATATAAATTTGAGCCAGAATACTTTCAAAGATGGCTCTACATGTCAGAAAGGGCTACATTTTGATTATACTCCAATCGTTCACTTGGAATAATACGTATTAGTATTAAATTATATTGTTCAGCATTTATTCTCGACTTCTTTCTTCTTTCTCCATCTCGATACACGTATTTAAACTCTGGAATGTACATATAACTGGTGAAAAAACTCTGCCTCAACCGTGTCAAGCCCGGTGGTTTCCGGATAAATTGGACCACTGATTATCCTGACAGGGGTATAATCCATGTTAATTGTAACTGCATTAAAGGTCATCGTGATCCCTGTATTGTTCCGGATGCTACTGGAGTGTTGGCAGAAAACGATGATCGCCACTCCAGCGAAAAATTTGAGTGCTTACAAGGGAATTTGCAGGTGGGAAAGTTTTAGCCCCATTCTGTATATTTTTATCTAAATGTAAATGAAGAGTGAGCATGGAATGTTCATTCCCATTGGCGCCATATAACCTTTACGTGTTGTTGCACATTAGAACCCCCAAATTCAACTCCAACGGGTCAAGAAATACATACAGCCAAAGGAATTGTATACGTCCATAAATCTATAATCTTTATCTGGCTATAGCCTTTCCCGATTGAGCATGGAAATACATTGCTTGGGTCAATGGATGTTTGACGCATCAGACATGTAAACAACTGATGACGCCGTCCAATAAAATGGAAGTACACAGTGAATTGAAAATAGTTGACACCTCCCACTCGTCCCGCTTACAAGTCTCACGTGACCAAAATCGACATCATAACATAACACTGAGTACATGTACTCTTTTCGCTATTGGATGTTGATGACGTCGATGTCCACTCCACAAAAATAACTTTGGGCGTCCCCAGCAGTGTTGGAAGTTATTACTTACAAAATAGTGTATTCAAGTCCAATTTATTAAAAATAGGCTGAAACCACCGTAAGTGCACGAAATAAAATAATTCCTATGATCGACATTCTCGCTTGCCAGAGTTGTGTAAAACCTTGCGGACAATTTAACTGGGGAGATGCGAGATCGATGATCGGCCACTAAAAATAAATCATTGTGCTAATTTGTCGTGAACCGTCAAGCATCATCCGCTGTGCTAAATATTGCGTTACTTTCATTGCAAGGCTGCGTGAGACCTTTCATACACATTCAAAAAACAATGATGTAGACTACACACATTTATTTGTTGTGTGTAAAGATCGCTTGCTACTGCGGCAACAATGGGTCGACAAATCTACTACTCATTATATATTCACTGTTGTTTACATTAAGCGAGGAATGGGGCGGAGCTTTCCGGAGCTGAACATACGATGACATTGCGTCAGTATGAATGTAATTCCATGCTCAATCATGAACGCCTGTAGTCAATCTCTTGACTGCAGCGGGTATTCTAAAAGTGTACTTAATCGGTGAAAGAAAACAGATGTGTTCTAAAAATTGAAGCACTTGCTGTTTCTAGTTATAAAAACATATATTGGACACAATTATCCAGGATTTCACTCTGATATGGTACCATACCACAGACCTGAAATTGGGAGTACATTGCAGTTATGGTAAACACGTGGTACACAAAGCGGTTTACTGAAATATTTCATAATGGGTAACTAATTAGTCTAATTAGTCTAATTAGTGTCTGCATTCAAGAATCCTATCAAAATGTAATAATAGACCTTTCGGTCAAATTATACTGAAAGGAAAAAGAAATGCATCATCAACAAATTGCCCAAAAGATATTCGATTGTTATTTATGTGTGTTTAATAAAATGTTGTCTATGGCAGTAGTTTCTTGATTTTACAACCAAGAATGTATTATTTCCAGGGAGCAACAAAAACTTGCTAAACATTTTTCCTTCCGTATATATGGGACGTAATTCTGATACTTCGCTTAGAAAATAAAACAACACAATTTTTTGAAAATCACATCCTTGCCTAGCATGTCTAATATCTTCAAACAATTATATCGATGTTCATATTTTTAATCTATGTCCATAAAAAGGCATGCTTAACTTTTTTTGTTCAGTATATGATGTACATCTACTAATTTCTAGCATCACTTTTTCTTACATTATTAAATGCTTAAATTTGAAGAACAATGCAATGCACTTTAGCTCATCTGCACTATCTAGTTAAGGCTCAAGTTCAACATTTTGCGAGAAGCAGTGCTTGGTATCATTGGAAAGGTTACATCCTGGCCTTTTTCATGGTACCCGTGTTCAGCCCTGATTTTGCACGTGACGAGAGACAATCGAGGTTAAAGGTACCCTTTTTCACGTTTTTTTGTTAGGTGAAAATGAAAATTTACCATTATAGCTTTTAAGTTTTCAATTCATATAACACTATACAGTGGTATGATACGTTAAAACCTGGATATTAATGCCAGTTTGAATTTCTAACTATTGTAAATACCGCAGATAAAGTTAACGTTATTAACGTGGTTCTGAAGTCATTTTTTTAAAGTTCAAAAAATACTTTCATTTTCCTGGTAGTTTTCATGTCAACCAAAATACTGTTAAAACATTTGTCTAATGCGTGCAGTTGGAATAAAGAAACATTCAATATTAGAATAGAACACGTCTACAGTCCTGATTTTGAAAGTTTCGAGACATCCTGATGACAAAGCTGAAGACTCCCTATTTTATGATTTTGTTGAGGGAGAAATTTAAAATTCAAAATTGAACATGGTATTTTATAGCCAATTGATAAGGAAAATGAATTGTTGATATCTTCAGTAAATAAATGATATGTTATATGGGTGCTGGTCTGGCGGTCCCTGGTTCAAGCTTCACATGCAAAACAAGTTTCGTTGAAATGTTCTTAAAGCTATAGTCTCTATATCGATCGATTTTCTTCTTTGTAGGCTTGTCTTTATTTGTAACCTTATGTTCACCAGCTCAGGTATTTAAGCAAGCAAATACAGCGCAGAAAATCATTTACTGTATATACATGGACCGGTGCACATCGTACCTGTACACAGTTTACAGTAATTTTAAAAAAAAAGAAAAAAGTATAGTAGCCGCTTTCAGGGCTCGAACACACGACCTTCTGATTTCAAGTCCGGTGTTCTATCCACTGAACTATAACGCTACTTAAAAAATAGTATACTAACTACCATTTATTATGAGGCGAAATAACTTAAAATATTTAAACGCAGCTCAAGATGGATCAATAAATATGTAGTCCATCTTGTCGCATGTGTAAATTAACATTGCCTGGTGTAATAAGTATGTTATCAATATCAAACTAATACCTCCCCTCAAAACAACCAGATCTCGACTTGTTATTTAGCGCTTGATGAGTTTGTGTGTGGTCGCTTGTTATTATGTAATGCCTATTTAGTGTTAAAAATGATACAACATACCAATAAATAGCCGAGGTCTAGTGATTCAGCGTACATCTTTCAAAACTTATGTGCATGGCTGTGGTTCAAATCCCGTTCCGGCCGACTATTTTTTTTACCACATATATTCTGAAGCCCTATATTTACCTGAACGGAGGCTAAATAAAAATGTGAAATTTTATGCATCGATTTCTGCTTGTTTACCGTCTGTTGGGGTGTTCGTCGATTTGAAACTACTTCACACTTGACTCATTTATATTCATGAGTTATTACCAGTTAAAATAGTGAATTTGTAGCTTTAAGCAACTCGGCCTCGCTCGTCAGATGGGGACGTAAACCGGACTCGAGGTCTTCCCCAGAAATAATTTAATGGATAGGGGGAATTATATTTGAATATCATTGGGTGGGTGTGGGAGAGAGTTATACTTTGAGGGATCAATTTTTAGCTTGACTGATCAAAGATCAGCAGAGCTTATGCCGTGGTCCGTTTGTCCGTCCGTCTGTAAACTTTTTTTTTTTTGGCGACTACTCCTCTGAAACTACTGTTAGGATTTTCATGAAACTTCATAGGAATGTTGCACTTGATGTCTAGTTGATCCTAGCAAAAATTCAGGTTGGCCAGAAATTCAAGATGGCTGCCATGGCTAAAAATAGATTTTAAAAATGCAATTTTGTTGCGACTACTTCTAAAAAACCGTAACTGATATTGATTTGGAACCTTTACCAAAATGACTGGCATGACATGTAGTTGATCCTAACCAAAGTTCATTGCGATTGGATGTCAAACATGGCCACCAGCGGCCATCTTTGTTTACACAGAGTTATATAGGAAAAACTTGTGGCGACTACTCCTCTGAAACTACTTGACTCATTTTCTTGAAACTTCACAGGAATGTTGCTCTTGATGCCTAGTTGATCCTAGCAAAAATTGAGGTCGGCCGGAAATTCGAGATGGCCACCCTGGCTAAAAATAGATTTTAAAAATTAAATTTTGTGACTACTACTCAAAAACCATAAGTGATATTGATTTGGAACCTTTACCAAAGTGATTGGCACGACATATAGTTGATCCTAACCAAAGTTCATTTTGATTTGGATGTCAAACATGGCCATAGTTGATCCTAGCAAAATTTCAGGTCGGACAGAAATTCAAGATGGCCACCATGGTCAAAAATAGATTTTTAAAAAATAAATTTGTAGCAACTACTACTTGAAAACTTTAAGTGATATTGATATAGGACTTCCTTTAAAATGATCAGCATGACATGATGTTGGTGCTTGTTGAAAATTATTTTGATTTAACATTAAACATGGCTGCCAGAGGCCATCTAGAGCTATATACTAAAATATTATAGCGACTACTCTCAAACTACATGACTGGTTTTCATAAAACTTAAATGGAATGCTGATCTAGCTATCAGAATCTATCAGTAGAGCTTCTAGGTCATTGACCTCTTGTTATGGGATCATGATTTGTTTAGAAGTATATTTAGGACTTTTTAAGAAGTGTAGCCTACAAAGAGCTATTTATAGACCGGTAGAATGCATTTTGCTGGTTTTTCGTTGTTACGGGATCTGGCGAGATCAAAGGATAAGGGGTCAATTAAGGAGTAGGGGGATGTTAGATTGGTTTGGGGGAATATGCTCTTAAATGCCCTGTGGAAGACCCTGGGACTGTTCCTTTTATTGGGGGTATATTACTCTTGAACACGTTAAATAACGATAAGAATGTCACTATCCTTTAGGGTGTTATAATATATATTATAACACCCTGTCTCTGGAGCGGCTCTAACTAACCGGTACTGCTTGAATGAGCCGTTCAGCACTGCATATGCGAAATGCATAATATACGTAAATAACAATATTATTAGTATCGCAGTAATGATTTTCAGTTTTTAACGAGGTTTTCAAACTTGCTGTGTAGGTAGCTTGTCTGGGATTGTATTTGGTGACACTGGGGTCAAGGTCCTTGTTACTAAAAATAGAAAACATTTTCAGGTGAACCATTTTGGAACGAAACCTTATATGGAAAGGAAGATTGAGATTGAATGTGGTATCAAGGTCAAGTTCACCGTTACTAGAAATAGAAAAAAAAACGATTGCAGCTCTATTACTTGTTAGGAATGAGATACTGCAATGAAACTTGCTGTGTTTGTAGTTTATAGTTGCCTTCCTAACACATATTTTCTTTCTTTACAGTCCTATTGTGTTATTGCGTTTGTGATTCATATGTCATTTGTATTTCACTCTGTTTATATCACTTTAATACTAGAACTTCAACAACTTCATTTATATAATTGGGTGTCACGAAACATCCAAATCTACCTATTTCCCACAAATCCACCCAAATCTACCCCTAAACCTCCTCAATCCACATAAAATCTACATTATATAGTGGTACAATGATGTTAGTGTCAAGTATCACAAAATACTGGCCTGCCAGTAGAGCTTATGGGATGCCGAGTTGTCCGTCGTCCGTCCGTTGTTAACTTTTGTTTCGTTAAGACAATAGGGCCTTCATTTTTCATCCGATCTTTAACAGACTACCAGATTATTAATGTCAATGAAAGCTCGGACAAATTCGAAAACCAGCCAGATCGGACCAGTAACAGCACAGTTATGGCCCTTGAATTAGTTAAAAATGCTATATTTTGCCTCGTTAAGACGATAGGGCCTTCATTTATCATGCGATCTTTACCAAACTTTTCCAGATTGTTAATGTCAAGGAAATCTCGGGACAAATTCGAAAACCTGCTCGGACCAGTAACAGCAGAGTTATGGCCCTTGATTTAGTTAAAAGTGCTATGTTTTGCCTTGTTAAGCTTTAGTTTTATTGTCTCGCCTTTTCGAAGAAAAAAAGAGACAGGTGTTGCTTTTCCGGCGTCAACTTTCAAGTTTTGATTTAGGTCATTTTCTCACGAACTGTATGCATTAGACCTTTTAAACTTTGCTTATAGTTGTATCTTGGGTGGTACATGGCAACATGACAAAGCAAATGTGGAAGTGACCTTGACCCTCCAAGCAAAGGGCAGATAACAATAATTTTTAGGTTCATCTTTTGCGTTTAGGTCATATTCTCACAAACTGTATGCACTAGACCTTTCAAACTGCTTATAGTTGTATCATGGGTGGTACATCGCAACGTGACAAAGCAAATGTGGAAGTGACCTTGACCCTCCAAGCAAAGGGCAGATAACTTACTAATTTTTAGGTTCAACTTTTGCGTTTATGTCACTTTTTCACAAACTGTATGCACTAGACCTTTAAAACTCTGCTTATAGTTGTATATTGAGTGGTACATCGCAACGTGACAAAGCAAATGTGGAAGTGACCTTGACCCTCAAAGCAAGGGCAGATAACCTTATAATTTTTACCTTCCAACTTTGGTGTTTAGGTCACTTTTTCACAAACTGTATGCACTAAGACCTTTCAAACTTTGCTTATAGTTGTATCTTGAGTGGTACATTGCAACGTGACAAATCAAATGTGGATGTGACCTTCACCATCCAAGCAAAGGGCAGATAACTTTAATTGTTACATTTACATCACTTTCTCATGAACTAGAATTATGCAGTAGATTTATAGCTTAATCTTTGGAAGAAAACATATTCTATTTTGACATAGTTGTGTCTTCGGTAGTGCATCTTTTTTTTGGATGCCTGGAATTCATCTATGACCTTGACCTACTTTTTGGAGCTGATGATTTTTAGCTCTACTGGCCAAAGGCCTTCATTTTTCATCCGATCTTTACCAAACTTTACCAGATTGTTAATATCAATGAAAGCTCGCACAAGTTTGAAAACCAGCCAGCAGAGTTATGGCCCTTGATTTAGTTAAAAATGCTATATTTTGCCTCGTTAATACGATAGAGCTTTCATTTTTCATCTGATCTTTACCAGATGTTTTGCCATTATTTTGTATATTTATTTATTTTTTTGACACATTACTTTGACACATTTTTACTTTAAATTTCTTGTCGGCGCTACTCCTCCTAAACGGCTTGTTGGATTTCTACAAAATTTGGCAGGAAGCCTCAGTATGATGTCTAGTTGTGCAAAGCATGGTATATCAATGAAATTTTGGACAAGTTCGAAAACCAGCTAGATCTAGTTAGTAACGACAGGTTATGGCCCTTGATTTGTTGAAATTTTATGAAATTTCATTCATAAAAGAAAGTGGGACAAATTAAAAAATGCCCATGCCAGACTACACACAGCAGACTTATTGCCCATGATTACCAGCACAATCTAAGGCCATCCTGTCCCTGTTGTTTTTGCAATGTTTTAAAAAAAGCTACTGATGGGAATTTTATGTTGACAACCCTTGATATAAGAGCCGTTTTAGCCAGTAGAGCATCCACAGGCCCTCTTGGGCCTCTTGTTTTTAATAGAATGGCATTTTGTTTTTAAACAAATGCACTTAAATGTCATCTCAACAAACGGCAAACTCGATTGTTTTTAGTTACTAAAATGTTTACAAACTTTCATTTAAGCATCATTGACCTTTTTATTTTTAAGTCCAGCCCCCGTTAGGCGAGACGTGAATCCACGGATTTCTTGTATATATTTTATTTTTCTATTATTATTTTAAGTAAATGTTGATGTTTCTTACCCCCCTTTTTTTTTTTTATGTGATTTTCATGTTTTTTTGTTTTAAAATATTTTTCGTTTATTTTTATTTCATTGTTTCATTTGTTTAAATTGGATAAAAAAAACAAATTACGCCTTGTTGGATTTGACGAAACTTAGCAGGAAGCATTGGTATAATTTCTAGTTGTGCCTATTGCGTTGTTTTTTTTTGGCTTCCTGGTTTTTGATGGAGTTACGGCCCCTTGACAGTTTTTACGCCTTAGGGCCATAATCAGGCCCTCTTGTTATGGCTCCCCCACACAAAGTGTGGTAGGGGAGCCATATTGATTTTGTGCTTTCTGTCTGTTTCTCTGTCTGTGTCACAAACGATGTCCGATCAATAACTAGAGAATGGTTGGACCTAGGGTCCTCGAACTTGGAAGGATGGTTGGTCATGACAAGTAGATGACCCCTATTGATTTTGGGGTCACTAGGTCAAAGGTCAAGGTTGCGGTGACATTGACTATCAAAACGATGTCCGATCAATAACTAGAGAATGGTTGGACCTAGGGTCCTCAAACTTGGAAGGATGGTTGATCATGACAAGTAGATGACCCCTATTGATTTTGGGGTCACTAGGTCAAAGGTCAAGGTTGCGGTGACATTGACTATCAAAACGATGTCCGATCAATAACTAGAGAATGGTTGGACCTAGGGTCCTCAAACTTGGAAGGATGGTTGGTCATGACAAGTAGATGAACCCTATTGATTTTGGGGTCACTAGGTCAAAGGTCAAGGTTGCGGTGACATTGACTATCAAAACGATGTCCGATCAATAACTAGAGAATGGTTGGACCTAGGGTCCTCAGACTTGGAAGGATGGTTGGTCATGACAAGTAGATGACCTATTGATTTTGGGATCACTAGGTCAAAGGTCAAGGTTGCGGTGACATTGACTATCAAAACGATGTCCGATCAATAACTAGATAATGGTTGGACATAGGGTCCTCAAACTTGGAAGGATGGTTGGTCATGACCAGTAGATGACCCCTATTGATTTTTTTTTTGTTATATTTAAAAAAAAAAAAAAAAAATATTTGGCCTTACTGATACAGATAGTAGATACAGTCACAGGGATATTGAATATCAAAACGACCTCAGATCAATAGAGGACGGTTGGACCTAGAGTCGTCAATTATGCCAGTTCGGGCTAGTGGGGGAGCCATACGTTTTTGTCCCATGGACAATAAGAATTTCTAGTTTTGCAATGTTTTAAAAGTAGTACTGATGGGAATTTTGTGATGACAACCCTTGATAAACAATGAATGAATGAAACAACAACCTGTTTCTGAGAGAAACCCTTTAAAGTAAAAAAAAAAAGAACCTCCCCTTGCAAGACAAATGGCGGAGAGGTGGCAGATGAGCAGACGGACGCCCAACGAGGTGTGATCACCGTATACTTGTTCATCTCTGAGCCTTTGTCTAAGCCTTGGCTCATGTGTGATATACAAGAAAGGTGATTTATAAATAAACAAGACATAAGATTTTTTTTAATTTACATGCATTTGGTTTAATTTAATTCTTGTGACTCGAATTTACTCCTGTCACATCCAAAATCAAAACTGAACATGAGTACCACGGTAAAGGCAAGTAAATACGCTTTTGAGTGACACCTGTCGCTATTAATTTTCAAACTGTTGAACTCGACTCAAAATTCGTCGAGTGGTCAACATATTCCGTATGGACAAATGGCGATTTTACGGACGAGATGGTGGATGGGCGGACGGACGGACGAGGAAAAAGTTACCATTATTTATTACCTCACCTATGAACCTTTGGCTCATGTTAGCTTATTACCGAAAACAGTTTCATACACAAATAATTATGCTTTTCAAAAATTACGTTTTTTTTTTAAATTTAATTATTGTGAAAACGGTCATGATCTTTGACCTCAGTTTACCCCGATTACACCCAAAATCGGGGTTAAAAACGGGTACCACGACACGGCAGGAGAATACGCTTCCGAGTGATAACTCTCTTCACTCGACTCGCAATTCATGGAGTGGCTATTAAACGTTCGTCCGGACACAGCAAATGGACGGACGGCGGATTGGCGGACGGACGGACGACGAACAAAGAATTATTACCGTACATTAACTTTTCTGATCCTTTTACTAATGTTAACTTCATGCATAAACAAAATATTAATGGTTTCCAAACATGTCCATGCATTTTTCAATTAAATATTCTGGAAAAGGGTCCGGACCTTTGACTTCAATTTACCCCTGTCACATACAAAATCAGGTCAGAGCACGGGTACCACGACAAAGGTAAGATATACCCTTCTGAGTGCTACCTGTCTCTTGCTCCTCGCAAAATGTTGAACTCAAATCACAATTCATTGAGTGGCTACCAGACGTTCTTCCGGACAGACGGAGGATGGGCAGACGGACGAAGACTTATCACCGTATATCTGTTCACCTCTGAGCATGTTAGCTTATGACCAAAATATTAACAGTTACGGACACATTCGAGTAACCATTAAAAAGAGTATTATTTGTTCGCAAACTTTCATTGTAAACAATAATTATTGTTGATTTTTGATCTATTGTGAATTATCAACTGAGATAATAAGGGTTATGGTCGAATGTCAAGGGTCAGCGATCATTGTGAGGGTTCGAACACTGCCATGGTCCAAATAACTGTTACTGTTTATGGACTTTGCAACATTTTTTACAGACCCTTTGTGTGTTCGCGATATTTTTTTAAAATCAAATCTTGTTTGGAATTTAATGTTTCTGGTACCAAATTAACCGGGTAGGGTAGACCTTGGTTACTAAAAAAAGATATTTAAATTCTGTCCACTAGTTTTATTTGTATATGACTTTATATACCCTGGTCCAAAACTTTTTTTACCGAGTATATAACCTAGGCTACATTTTTTTCCCCATTATTAAAACTAATTATTATTTCAACTTATTTTAGTTTGCGGAAATGTAGTTTGTGTTTTTTTCTCCTTTCATACTATTTTTTCTACAATATATATCACATGTAGTACCAATATTGTTTTGGCCTCTTTCCGACGTCTCCAGAAAATCAGTGATATGAGTGAGAGGAATAGAGTAGATCTATACGATACGATGGCGTATTCAGATTTATTTCAGGTATTAATAATTGAAAATCAAACTGTTTATGAAGGTTTCTCTTCATAAACGTATAAAGCGAGGTAATAATTAGCTCACTTGAGCCTTGCTCAAAGTTAGCTATTGTGACCGCTTTTTGTCCATCCGTCGTCCGTCCGTCCGTTAGCTCTTGCTTAAACAACTTCTCCTTTGACAATTTGACCAAATTTCACATGGATGATTCTGAGGTCAATGTCTTCCAAATTTATACAATTAGGTCAATGCGACATCCAAGATGGCCGACATTACCATATATGGTCAAAACCTTAAACAATCTTCTTCACAAGAACCGTTGAGCGATTTTGACAGTTTTTATTTATAAATGATCGCCAACTCCTAGACTACAAAAGTTTATACACACGAAGTTCCTAGGGTCAAAAATGGCTGTGCCCCGGAGTGCCAAAGTTTGTATATGGGGATTTTACATTTTTTACATAGACTTATATAAGGCATTTGTAAACGACATCTCAGAAACCGCTTGACCAATTTTGACCAAATTTCACGTGGACAATACTCCGGTCAATGCCTTCCAAAGCTGTATAAACAAAGTAGGTCAATGCGACATCCCAGATGGCCGCCATTAACATATATGGTCAAAACCTTAAACATCTCAAGAATCTTTGAACAGATTTTGACAGTTTTTGTCTATAAATGATCGCCAACTCCTAGACTACAAAACTTGCACAAAAGAAGTTCCTATGGTCAAAGTTTGTATATTGAGATTTTACATGTTTTATATAGACTTATTTAGAGCATTTATAAACATCTCAAAAATTGCTTTACCAATTTTGACCAAATTTCACACGGATGATACTGAGGTTAATGCCTTCCAAACTTGTACAAATTAGGTCAGACGGCAGCCATTACCATATATGGTCAAAACCTTTAAAAAATATTCTTCTCAAGAACCGCTGAACAGATTTTGACAGTTTTTGTTTATAAATGATCGCCAACTCCTAGACTGCAAAAGTTACACAAAAAAAGTTCCTAGGGAAAAAAAGGCTGTGCCCCGGGGTTACAAAGTTTGTGTATGGAGATTTTACACGTTTTACCTAGATTTATATAGGGAATTTGTAAACGACATCTCCTCAGAAACAACTTGAACAATTTTGACCAAATTTCACGTGGATGATGCTAATGTCAGTGCCTTTCAAAGTTATACAAATTAGGTCAATGCGACATGCAAGATGGCCGCCATTACCATATATTGTCAAAACCTTAAACAATATTCTTCTCAAGAACCGCTGAACAGATTTTGACGGATTTTATTTATAAATGATCGCCAACTCCTAGACTGCAGCAGTTATACAAACAAAGTTCCTAGGGTCAAAAGTGGCTGTCCCCCGGGTTCCAAGGTTTTTATATGGTGATTTTGCATGTTTTACATAGACTTATATAGGGAATTAAAAAAATCTTCTTCTCTAAAAGCGCAAGATGTAGATCTCTCATATATTGTATGTAGCATTAGCTGCTGGTCCTCTACAAAGTTTGTTCAAATGGTGACCCAGGGGTCGAATCTTGCCCCGCCTCGGGGGTCACAGTTTTAGATAGAATAGTATAGGAAACTATTTTTAAAAAGTTTATTCCCCAAAACTGCTTGGTCACTTTTGACTAAACTTCAGATGGATGATCCTTAGGTCAATGATTTTCAAATTTGTTAAAATAAGGGCAACGCCACATCCAAGATGGCCGCCATTGAGGTGTGTGTGTGTGTTGGGGGGGGGGGGGGGGGGGGGGGGGTGTGTGTGTTGGGGGGGGGGGGGGTGATTCTGAGGTCAATGCCTTTCAAACTTATACAAATTAGATCAATGCAATATCCAAAATGGCTGCCATTACCATATATGGTCAGAACCTTGAAAAAAATCGTCTTGTGATCCTTTGCATAGATTTCGACAGTCGAAGGCCAGCAGAGCTTATGGGATGGCGAGTTGTCCGTCGTCCGCCGTTAACTTTTGCTTCGTTAAGACGATATGGACTTCATTTTCCACCCGATCATGATCAAACTTTACCAGATTGTTAATATCACTGAAAGCTCGGATAAGTTCTAAAACCAGTCATATTGAACCAATAACAGCGGAGTTATGGCCCTTGATTTAGTTAAAACTGCTGTATTTTGCCTCGTTAAGACGATAGGGCCTTACCAACCTTAACGAGATTGTTAATATTGGTGAAAGCTCGGATAAAGTGGAAAACCAGCCAAATCGGACCAGTAACATTCGAGTTTTGCCTCGTTAAGTCGACCAAACCTTCATTTTCCATCAGATCTTTACCAAGCTTTACCAGATTGTTAATATCAATGAAACCTCGGACGAGTTCGAAAAAGGGAAAAAACTTTTAAAAATATCTGCTTCTCTGAAACTACATGAGCCAGAGGTTTAATATTTTGTGTTTACCATCAGCTTATGGTCCTCTACCAAGTGTGTTCAGAAGGTGAGACTGGAGTCAAATTTGGCCCTGTTCCCGGGGTCACATGCTTTACATAGAATTATATAGGGACAAACGTAACAAACCTTCTCTGAAATTACAAGAGTCAACGGTTTAATATGTTGTATTTCCACTCAGCTTATGATTATAAATGAAAGCACTGAACGTGCTGATAGACTGCCACTCAGAAAGTATTGATCAAGATCAAATTCCGAAAAAAAGGGGTTGCCTACTAAGGTGGTACTAACATTTGTGCAAAATATTATTGAAATCGGAAGAAGGCATTATCTAAGTTATAGGACCGGACGGAAGGACAGACGGACAACAGCAATTATACATCCCTCCGCCTAATCGGCGCGGCGGGGGATAAAACGTGTGAAGTATGTAGAAATGTTTAAATTTTTTAAGTGTCAAAGAGGAATAATTGTAAAATGAAAATGTCAGAGAAAGTTGGTCACAACATACGTATACATGAGATCTCGGTTCCTTCAACTTCAACTTCTTTATTTCACTTAGGTTCACATATATGAACAGCATAAGCAACATGTTACAAAATACATTTACATATGAAAATCCTGTCGAAAACTAATCAGATTCAATCATGCATGACAGAGTTATCGCCCATTGAATGTCTAAAAAATAGGATTTCTGCAAAGACGTTTTTAAAAGTTTAATTACATCAAAATCAATATTTTGCAGACAATGTGTCCATAGATTAACAAGTGTTTGCCAAGTTTATTATTGGTATAATTATTGCTGATTAGTCGTGTATTCTGCTGTGTTAAGATTTGTGAATACCACTTGAATACCACTGCCTAAGTGTTTGTCACACCTTTAAATCACCAATTTGAATTGTTACGTTATTTTATGTCATTAATTTCTTGGTCATGTTATTGACCCCATGTCGGATATTTATTTAATAATGTTCATAACATTACATCTTTATTTGTGTATGTACGGTACGGCACGGATTCTATTTATTATCCAGTTATATCTGATATATATCTATTTTATGTACGAATGCTAATTATTCTAATATATGATATAAATAAACAAACATGATCGTTTGTCGTTATATACATCCTTCATACACTGATACTATACTGATAATCTTTACTAAACTATTAATTGCTACTTTCGGTATTCTCCGAACTACGCATCTGCTGTTTTCGTTATATTTCGGAATGCACGGTACTCCCAACCTCATGTAGACGCTGGTTTACGTTATAAGACATATGCGCATTAATTTGTACAGGATCAAATCCTTAAAAAACAGCGTATTATTTAAACTTTAGCTAAAATCACTTAATGTTTACCAACGCTTACATATTTATCAATATACGGATCTTTTGCCTATTTACAGCCTTGCAAATGGTACTACTTTTATCGCTCTGTAATCTGGTGGTCTTTGGTTTCTAGTAGAAATGCGTTGTGCGCCAAAATTCCCACACTACTTATGCCTGACGGCACCGTCCAAAACAAGTTGGATACTGCCATATCTGACACACACTCCTTTTATTCCCCTCCACACACCACCCCACCATGGACACCATATAGCAAGAAGAGCGATACAGGTCCTCTTGGGAGTTCTTGTTGTGTATATATGATTGCCGACTCTTATACTTTAAAAGTTGTACTAATGAAGTTCCTAGGGTAAAAATTGGCTGCGACCGTGGGTTTTCTATCCGTCCATTTCCATACAAACATTCTCTGTAAATACGAAGAACCACGTTTTGCAACTTTACAGTATGTCGTACAAAGTTTTCAATCTAATAATCAATTACACTTGTTAATTACTTTTTCCTCTTTGCAAAAAATCTCAGGTGAGCGACTCGGGGCCATTTGGACCTCTTGTTTTTATTTATCATGCGTAAACATGTCTTAAAGTGAATGTCTAAATTCGTATCAATGTGCGTTTATATATAAGTACTTATCATTTTATACCGTTTACAAGCTGCTTAGTTCAATTCAACATTCGGAAAATCTGCGTAATGTAGCTTGTGCCTATAACAAGATTAACCATACTGTAAACGGTAACAACGGTATCGTGAAACACATTTTTATATTATGATATGTATGAGTTTATATGATTCCGTAACAAGTAATTATACAAAGGTAACAATGATAGTCATAATGAAAAAGTAACAAAGGCATATCATGAAACAATATTTTATATTATGATATGCATGAGTTTATCACCTTTTCAGTATGTATTTGTAGGTCTCTACCCAGTTAGATCCCTTGAAACCCATGGTAGGGTAATTCTTACGCCTTAAAAAGTGGTAGTGTGTTCTTCGGTTTTAAATATTTTTAATAATTGCTGACAGATATGTTTATTGTTGTTGCAGGTGGGATGAACAGAGTCTGAAATTGGATGTGCAGCTATTAAATGAGACAGCCACCAAAATATGGCAGTTTTATGGGTGTTGAAGAAAAGATCCAAACTCTGGAGTTAAAGCCCAAAATAGTGCATTGGAGGACACCACTCAAATGGAGAAAAAAAACCTGGTCAACGTACCACATTTTGTACAGTTTTGTGTGAGCAAATGACTGTAACTTATAGCTTGGAAACTGCCAGTTCGGAATGGCCCTGTACACTTTATTCATATCGGCCAACATAGTAAAAATGCACTGTGTAGTGATACCTTGATTGATTCCCTAATGAGTAATTATATAACATAAACGTATAAGGATACAGTTACTATAGAAGTTACTACAGAAGTAATTTCTAATTTTAGTTTGCCCAAATGTAGTTTGTGACCTACAGTATATGTTATACCAATTTTGTTTAGACATCCTTCCGAGGACTCCAGAAAAGCTGTAAGCAATTGATATAATGTGTGAGAGGTACAGAGTAAACCTACACGATGGTTGGTGTATTCATATTTATTCTCCGACATCAGGTTAAAAGGAGAAATTTGGAAATCGTCGAACACGGTAAGTGCAAAATAATGCAGTCTCTTGTTTGATTGAAATACTTGCTGCCGTTCACGCCCTCCGGCACCGGGTTGAGCAGAACTCAATATTTCAGCAGTGCCGAAAATTTGAGCCATCCCGCAGATGGTATTCATATGCCGGTGAACATGGAACTTCAATGAAGTATTTTCACATAATTCCATTGCCAGCGGCGTATGATCACAGTTTCTAACAAAACGTTTTGCCCTAAAAAAAAAAAAAAATGGGCGAAATAAACAAAATGGAATTTAGTTGGGAGCAGAGGTTATGAAGTCTGCCTATCACAGGTAACAGTCAAAAGACTAAATTAAAAAAGCAGACAATATATACTAAGGGTGATTAAACAATACTCAGAACCTTTAAAGGCTGGAGTAGTGGAACCGCCTATTTGAACGTCAAGAAAGAAAACAAACGTATTCGAGAATGTACCACCGATACCTCTAAATATCGGACTCCGCGATCTCCAAAGATCGAAATGTTCTGAACAGGCAACGCTACTGTGAGAGGTATGACAAGAGAAATTTGGAAATCGTCGAACACGATAAATACAAAAATTATTGCAGTCTCGGTTTGGCTGAGAATGTTCATGAACGGTAGCGCAAAAGTCACGTTTGAACCATTCGATTTACCTCTCAAAATAGTTTCAGTATTCAAATGAATTTAAGACATTCACAATTTACTTTGAAAGGCAAGATATGACACCACAAACATAAAATAGTTGGCAATAGGGCTACCGCCTTGGAACGGTCAGTGGCAAAAAGGCCACTGGGGGTTTAAACCAGGTTCTAGAGTGCATCAAAGCTCGCTCTTCAAACCTCACTATCCCAATAAAACAGTGTAAAATAAAGATGTCCCCGCCAGGTTATATTCTCTTGCAAACAACTGTTAAGATTGATTTCATAGATAAATATGTATATCTTGAAACCGTTTTAGCCAAACATCTAGACTATAGTGTTAACAGGGAAATGTAGTCGCTTAGAGCGCTAATCGTGCCTTGATTGTGTTGATTTCAAAATATAAGTGTTTAGATGGTATGCTATAAGATGTATTTTCTTAATTATATTTCGTTTTCAACCATAAACAATGGCCCGTTTATTAACATATATATATATATTTATTAACATATATATATATATAACAAAAACAAATGTACATGATCATAAAGTATATCAAATGTGTCTTCACATGCTTCATTTTAAGCCACAAACATAATACAAATATAAGTTAAAAGACATTTATTTTCTATTCTTTTTGCCATAGTCAATGACCCGCTTATTTTATTTTCGTTCGTTCGTTCATTCATTCGTTTGCCCTTCCGCTCATTCTGTCACCCGTTGGTTAATTATTCATGTTTGCATATATAACCAGATGTATATACACATACATATAATCACACGCACGCACGCACACACATTGTCTATTGTATCGCATATTATACACTTTGTTCGACGTCGATTCTTACGGATTGCGGGAGGTATACTGTACTGGTTCTACCGCAAACAAAATCGATCGTAATTATATTCCCTAACATGTCCTAAAAATGACGTAAAACACCAATCAAACAAACAAGCAAATCATTTTACAGAAGTAGTCCTGCGTTAAGGCTCTTGAGTTCCATCACAAGAGCATGGACATAGATAGAGAAACATGTGTTAAAAGAAACATGCTATAGAGAATGTGTCCACTTGTTTAACTCCACGCTGGTTATTGAAAACACTCAGTATGTTCACCATTTAAATTTGCACATAGCTGAGAATGATTCATGATTCATCCATACGTAATCCCAAGTTCATTCGCTGCCGAAATGGCAGCGACTCTTATATTGTTTTAGTAATTGCACATGGTAAGGTAGTAATGAATAGTTTCTTTGAGTTTTTTTCACTTTGATAACGCAATCTTATAATTACACATGGAAGCAATGAACAGTTTATCTGTGTTGTAATACACGCAAACGCATCCCATACATGTGAGTAATTCTATTTCTGTGCTGATGTGTACTTTAGCACGTCGTGCTACAAAGGTGAATATGTAATCAAAATGTAAGGCATGTCAAGGTTTCGCTCACCTTGATTCAAAATGTTTGGTAGCACAAATTGGGAAGAAAGTGTCTGGTAAAAAAAAACGGTCGTGGCGTGTTTACGTCTCCGTGACAGCTCTTTTTTTAAATATTGTTTTAACACCCGTGACTTGGTCTGTTATTATGTTAAACTTTGTTCCCAGTTCCTACCCAGAAATAATGCTATTTTCTCTCGGCAGCTATTTTACGCTTGCGTAAAACCTTGCTTGTGTTCATATGATATATCTGAAGCGTTCACCGAGGTAAATTGATTATCCCGTTTAGATAGTGTCCTCAACCATTTTGGCTGCCCAGTACTCTAATATCGTGGCTTTCATTTTCCTTCCGTCAATTTCCTTTTTAACTATGTGGTTGACGTTATCCATGGCGACCTCCAATATTTTCGGAAGTGCACCTATAGCCATGATAAATACGACGTGCATTACTTCCGAGATCCCTTCGCCTGGTCCATATGGTTCCACAACTACTATACTTATGGTTCCGGCTATCAACGTTAAAATCAAACACACCCTCAATGCCGCTTGCGCAACCTGAATGTGCACTGGTCGGTACTTAGTCACGAGGTGTTCAAACAAATCACGTGGTATTCTGGCAGTGTGATTCTTAAAGGTTACTTTGGGTTTCTGGTCTGTATGACTATTTCGTATCTGCTGTCTTTGATCCGTTGAAAGATTTATGATTCGATTGTGTACTTGAAGTTTAGTTATTTCTAACCCCTGGGTATTGTTAATGAGAACAGTTCCGTTGACGATTTGTGGTTGAAACACATCGTGTTCCATATCTAAAGATATTTCTACGGCGTCGGCGAGCAACTCGAAATAACCTTCACCAAATCCTTTCAACATTTTGAATATGTAATACAGGAACACGATTCCGAAAAACAGGTAGCCAAACGAGGAAGCCGGATAGACAATCACCGCAATGAAGCTGAATACAACCACCTGGGCTAGAAACGAGAAACTGCCCGTGAATATGGTACAGAAACTGAACACGTAGAAGATGAAAAGAAACAAGACGCAAATGGTGATAGGTGTCTTTAAGACGAAACTGTTTGTGATTTTTGATAGAATGGAGGTCTGAGTTGCGTTTCTTGGTCTCAATAATTTGGTGACAGAAACTGTGTAACCAACAACTATTATGCATATGGCTTGAACAATTGGGATTCCGTAGTAAAATACACAAAGAGTTAATTCCATGAGGCAGACAAGAATGTAAACTGGGAGAAGTGGAAAGAAACATACGCACATGACACACGTGATCGCTTTTCCGGACATTATTCGACATAAACTGAACAGTTGTTTCATTCGCTCGAACTGAATCCCAAACATATTTAACCAGAACCTGTGATTGCTCAACATATACATCCCCGCCCGGCATAGATCGGCAACCCTTGCATAACCATGCGATTCGTGTATTTGAATGTTCGAAAGTCTTTCAATAATTTCAATGTCGAAAAGTAGTGGAGTAATGTTATTGTAGTTGTAGTCCCTGTTTGCACCATGGTCGACAATAGCGTCAGGGTTTCTGGGAAGAACCAGAAAAATGAAACCAGCTACATAGAACGCCGTTAAAAGAATAAATGGGCCGCCGAATATTGGCAGAAAATTACTCTTACTCTTTTGAAATCCTCCAATCATCGACAGATATCCCATAGGAACGCCGTGTTCGATTAAAGCAGACGTTTCATCAAACTGGTATTTATAATATACGAATACTTGTATGTATATTATACATGGGCCTAAAATAACAAACACAGAATGGCGAAGGCGAGATACTAATACTGGATATTTCTCTACAAGACCACATAGACCACCGACTAGTATTGTAAAGCTTATTGGCGGAGTTCCATCTAACATTACCCAGTTGTCGTCGTCGTTGTCGTCGTCGTCGTTGTCGTCGCCGACTTCATCTTCCTCGAAAGGCGGAACCAACCGTCCGTTGTTGTTTTGCCGTTTATCTATCCGTTTAACAATCGCCACACGGCGCCCCCTTGCGCTAAATAACAAGACGGGAAAGTACGCAAACGCGACCAAGCCAAGTACGTAGGGAATGATAGTACATTGGAACATCTTGTCTACCTGATGATGACAGTCTACAAACATGTTAGACTTGTTTGTTCGGGAAATGTCCGTGCGACAGCAGTTATACCTGACAAATTCTACTGGAAAGCCAAAATATATACCAAGATGATACTGAATGGTGTCTCTGACTCCCGGAACCTCCGCGAGGTAGCACCAATACGTATAGCTGAAGTCCTTTGGGTTCAAATACAGCAAATAGTTGTGAGTTAAATTTTTTAATGCTAGACCAATTGCATTAGTCGTGTCCCATTTCCCTAGCTCTATCGAACAGTTATCATCGTGTACTTCTATTTCTATAAATATATGTCTCGGCAATGTTTTGGCTTCAAGAAGTCCGAATGATAAAATTGGAAAATCTTGAGGCCACTTAAGGTACGGGAAGAACCCGTCTGGTGAATAATATGTCCAGATCCAGTGATTTGGTCGGATTGCTGAAGTCGAATAGCTGACATTCTTGTGTGGAAATCGGATTTCAAATCTGGCAAAGTTTGGACCCCAAACCTCAATGGCGTTCTCGAAGTATGAGGAACTAATGTTGTTGACCGACAAATTTTTGCACATATTGTGTCCACTATTGACCTCGAAACGCTCCACTTGCGAATCACTCAGCTGAACATGCGATAGAAATGTCAAGGTGTTGTTAGGCATGTTCACAGTTCGACTTTGGCACACTTGCATGATGACAATAAACAGAAATGTTGTTGTTTCCCTACCCATGACGCCGACTTATCTGTGAAAAGAAAAACAAGGCTTCATTTACATATATTTGGACTATCACGCAGTCTGACTTTAGTATATCATAGTAATAATCAGAAATGAGTGTGAGAGTTGTTTTAAGTAAAAAAAAAAGATATAAAAATCCGACAGGGAATGTAGCATTCAGTGACAGTCAACCACAAAACACAAAAACAAACACGCAAACAGACAAACGAAAAGTCAAAAGTAATTTTAAAAAATGCAAACGACATCACAAACACAAAAGGGTTGACAATAGGGCTTCCGCCTTGGAACGGTCAGTGGCCAAAAAGGCCACTGGGGGTTTAAACCAGGTTCTAGGGTGCACCAAAACTCACACTTACCATATTGTCATCCCAATTAAACGGGACAATGTAAATAAATAAATCCCCGCCATGAAATATTCTCTAACCAACAAGGCAGCGTTAAAAGGCAATATAAGTAAAACACCTAGATGCTCGTGTATATATAATTACAAAAGAAACAAAAGCCTAGAAAGCCACAATGAATGTACTCGATGACTTGGCAGAAGCCAGAGCAACAAGAGAATAAACCATTGAGGGCACGACAAGACAAGACCGCGGACACACATCAAACGCCACCGTCCTAATGGGCTTTAGGTAGGTGTCATCATAGGGTCCACAGCCTGTCCGGTCATCGTACAATTAAAGAGGAAAGCGTAGAGGCGAACTGTAAAAGTGTCCACCACCAAGCATGCAGTACGTTGCAAAATGATAGGGTCATAACCTCTTTTGATAAACCTTTTAACAAGTTTAACAAAGATAGTATGAAAGTGATCATGACCAATAATCTTACGAAGTTTGTAAGTCACATCATTATAGAAGTCAGCGTTTGCATTCTAAGTCCGTTTCCTATAGCGCCTTTACGGACAGAAGGACTGCAATACTTAATATCACATTGTGTCTCGAAATGTTAACATTTGAGAAAGCGGTATTGTTTTACCTCATTTTATCATCAACAAACGCCCATATTGCACATTTATACCGAGGAAACTGAGAATACATATTTAATCAACTTAATTGTAAACCATCAGCGGCCTTTTTGCCATTGACCGTTCTAAAGCTGTACCCCTATTGTATATCCTTCTATGAATGCGTGTTTTTTGGTTGATTGTTAGGTAAAAGCTGGAGTGGAGTATTGGAGTGGAGTCTTGCAGTGCGTTTTGGAGCCATTTTTAGGAGTAAATTTCAGGAGTGAAATTTTTGGAATCAGTTTTTGGAGCAATCTTTGTGGTTATTTTTTGGAAAATTTGAAGCGATATTCTTTTTTTAAATCACTTGCTTTTTGATTGAGAGATCATTGCATACTTACATGTATCTATTCTGTAAAACAGAAACTTATCTGACAAATACTTTCACTTCCTTGCCCGTGGTTATACATTTTATTTTGAAATGCACTTGTTATACAGGAATACGCAAAGTAGGGTAAGTATGAGGTTTGGTGCACCCTAGAACCAGTTTAAACGCCCCAGTGGCTTACTTTGCCACTGACCGTTCCAAGGCGGTAGCCCTATTGTCAACCATTTTGTGTTTGTGATGTCGTTTACTTTTATGATTACTTTTGCCTTCTTGTTTGTCTGTTTCCATGTTTGTTTCTGTGTTTTGTAGTTGACTGTCCACCTTGAATGCTACTTTCCCTGTCCGATCTTTTTATATTTCTTTATATTAAGACACATTATTTATAATAGACCAAGAATGTTTAATTTCATAGAATTACTTCAGACGCAAGATACTATGATTATTATTAATTTAGCAAAATATTTAAGTAAAGCTATATCTGTAAGAAATTCATTGTTGAATATATAAAAAAATATAATTTGTATTTTGATCCTCATGTAATAGTTATTTGCTATATATATATAGTACTCAATGTGACAAACTATTGATATAAAATGATTCATTTGTAGAATCACGTGACTTGTGTATGATTAATTGTATTTGTGACAGTGTATGTATAAAAGACGATGTACGTATGTACAAGTTAAATAAAATATATGTTCTGTTCTATAAATTATAAAAACTCATAGATATAATTTATCATCATGTAAAAATAATACTCTCCATACAAAGTGTTGTTTTTTCATCTCAATGTATATTTCTCTTCGTGACCGAATGTTGAGATAAGATCATAAAAGTTATAAGTGAAGTTTTTCCTCTTGCAATATCATTAACAAGAAAGCATGAGCATGACAAAAAAGCACACAAGGCGTCTAAAAATGTCATTTTATAACTAAAAGTAAAACCTTGATAGTGTATATAAACTCTGTGTCTATTATTGTAGTAGTAGCAGCAGCAGCAGCAGCAGCAGCAGTAGTAGTAGAAGTAGTAGTAGTAGTAGAGTTGTGGAAAAATAAACAGTTTCCCAGATAAAGGCAGGCATAAACTGAGTAAAATTATGTAGTAAATTTGTTTAACATTGTTCATTGAAAATTGTGCACGAAAATTGCCCGGAGGGGCACCTGGGGTCTTCCTCCACCAATGGAAGCTGGAAAGTCGCCATATGACCTTAGCTGTTGGTGCGACTATAAAATCCAATTCAATCAATCAATCAATCATTGAAAATTGGCCAAAAAACTGACCTCAAAAATAAAAATTGATACCAAAACTTGACTCCAAACCTCACCCAAAGACAGCACTCCAAGACTCCACTCCAGCTTTTACAACATACCGTTACACCTAGTGTGTATTCATTGTTTTATTGTATATAGGTAGTAGACCAGAATCAATGGTATGCATTGTTTTATTGTATATAGGTAGTAGACCAGAATCAATGGTATGCATTGTTTTATTGTATATAAGTAGTAGACCAGAATCAATGGTATGCATTGTTTTATTGTATATAAGTAGTAGACCAGAATCAATGGTATGCATTGTTTTATTGTATATAAGTAGTAGACCAGAATCAATGGTATGCATTGTTTTATTGTATATAAGTAGTAGACCAGAATCAATAGTATGCATTGTTTTATTGTATATAAGTAGTAGACCAGAACGTTACACCTAGTGTGTATTCATTGTTTTATTGTATATAGGTAGTAGACCAGAATCAATGGTATGCATTGTTTTATTGTATATAAGTAGTAGACCAGAATCAATGGTATGCATTGTTTTATTGTATATAAGTAGTAGACCAGAATCAATGGTATGCATTGTTTTATTGTATATAAGTAGTAGACCAGAATCAATGGTATGCATTGTTTTATTGTATATAAGTAGTAGACCAGAATCAATAGTATGCATTGTTTTATTGTATATAAGTAGTAGACCAGAACGTTACACCTAGTGTGTATTCATTGTTTTATTGTATATAGGTAGTAGACCAGAATCAATGGTATGCATTATTTTATTGTATATAAGTAGTAGACCAGAATCAATGGTATGCATTGTTTTATTGTATTTAAGTAGTAGACCAGAATCAATAGTATGCATTGTTTTATTGTATATAAGTAGTAGACCAGAATCAATAGTATGCATTGTTTTATTGTATATAAGTAGTAGACCAGAATCAATAGTATGCATTGTTTTATTGTATATAAGTAGTAGACCAGAATCAATAGTATGCATTGTTTTATTGTATATAAGTAGTAGACCAGAATCAATAGTATGCATTGTTTTATTGTATATAAGTAGTAGACCAGAATCAATAGTATGCATTGTTTTATTGTATATAAGTAGTAGACCAGAATCAATGGTATGCATTGTTTTATTGTATATAAGTAGTAGACCAGAATCAATGGTATTCATTGTTTTATTGTATATAAGTAGTAGACCAGAATCAATGGTATGCATTGTTTTATTGTATATGAGTAGTAGACCAATATCAATAGTATGCATTGTTTTATTGTGTATAAGTAGTAGACCAGAATCAATAGTATGCATTGTTTTATTGTGTATAAGTAGTAGACGAGAAACAATGGTATGTATTGTTTTATTGTATATAAGTAGTGGACCAGAATCAATGGTATGCATTGTTTTATTGTATATAAGTATTAGACCAGAATCACTGGTATGCATTGTTTTATTGTATATAAGTAGTAGACATTGTTTTATGGTATATAAGTAGTAGACCAGAATCAATGATATGCATTGTTTTATTGTATAACAATAGTCCTGAATCAGCTGTATTCATGATTGTATTGTATAACAGTAGTCCTGAATCAGTTGTATTCATGATTGTATTGTATAACAGTAGTCCTGAATCAGTTGTATTCATGATTGTATTGTATAACAGTAGTCCTGAATCAGTTGTTTTCATGATTGTATTGTATAACAGTAGTCCTGAATCAGTTGTGGTAATGATTGTATTGTATAACAGTAGTCCTGAATCAGTTGTATGCATGATTGTATTGTATAACAGTAGTCCTGAATCAGTTGTATTCAAGATTGTATTGTATAAAAGTAGTCCTGAATATAAATAACAAGTATGGTTTTATTGTATAAGTTTATACTTACTTGATAACGTTTCCAATCAAAATCCCTCTTATTAAATAAAGTTCCGACCTGTCCACTGGCAGTGCAGACTGTGATTAGAAATGAATAGCATGCATTATATATCACTTTCTTTGTCGTGCAGAAGCAGGAAGTTTTGTTTAAAGCCATGACTAATCATTAAATATATGAATAGTTATGGGTTTAAATAAAACTTCCTGTTTCTGCACGACACTTTATATATATATATATATTATAATTTCAATTTGACTGTAAAGCCTGTAGCCCGAAAGCAGGACCACTCAGATATTTATATTATATTAATCACTTTCTATCAATTCATTGTTTCCTAATGCGGTTTACTTTATATTACACATTTTGTGATGATTTATAGTAATGACAGTGAATGGAGAAGCCTTATCTATATGCACTCAGAGTTCTAATGGGAGTTTTTTCTCAGTAGCCAGACATCTACAAAAGTATGTATCAATACGCAATACTTGAAAGAAAGAAAACAATTTAAGAAAGGAAATGAAAAGAGCAAGTTGTTTTCTTGAAAATCATCACAAACAATGTGATACTGAGTTTAATATCCGGAGTTTTTATGGGATGCCGAATTGTCCGTCGTCCGTCCGTCCGTCCGTCACTTTTTGTCTCGTTAAGACGATAGGGCTTTAACAGATTGTTAATGTTAATGAAAGCTCGGACCAGTTCGAAAACCAGCCAAATCGGACCAGTAACAGCGGAGTTATGGCCCTTGACTTTTTTAAAATGCTATATTTTGCCTCGTTAAGACGATAGGGCGTTCATTTTTTATCCAATCTTTACCAAACTTTGTTGGTTAGAGATTAGATCATGGCAAGGATTTCTTTATTTACACTGTCCTGTTATAATGGGATGACAGTAGGGTAAGTGTGAGGTTTGGTGAACCCTAGAACCGGTTTAAACCCCCAGTGGCCTACTTTGCCACTGACCGTTCCAAGGCGGTAGCCCTATTGTCAACCCTTTTTGTGTTTGTGATGTCGTTTGCATTTATTATTGCTTTTGCCTTCTTGTTTGTCTGTTTGCGTGTTTGTTTCTGTGTTTTGTGGTTTACTGTCCTCCTTGAATGCTACTTTCCCTGTCTGATCTTTTTATATTTCTTTACCAGATTGTTAATGTCAATGATAGCTCAGAATAGTTCGAAAACAAGCCAGATCGGACCAGTAACAGAGGAGTTATTGTCCTTGATTTTATTTAGTTAAAAATGCTATATTTTGCCTCGTTAAGACGGTAGGGCGTCAATTATTCATCCGATCTTTACCAAACTTTACCAGATTGTTAGTGTCAATAAAAACTCGGATCAATTCGAAAACCAACCAGATCGGACCAGATTGTTTATGTCAATGAAAGCTCGGACAAGTTCGAAAACCAGCCAAATCGGACCAGTAACAGCGGAGTTATGGCCCTTGACTATTTTAAAATGCTATATTTTGCCTCGTTAAGACGATAGAGCGTTCATTTTTTATCCGACCTTTACCAAACTTTACCAGATTGTTAATGTTAATGATAGCTCAAAAATGTTTGAAACCCAGCCAGATCGGACCAGTGACAGCGGAGTTATGGCCCTTGATTTGATTTAGTTAAAAATGCTATATTTTGCCTCGTTAAGACGGTAGGGCGTCAATTGTTCATCCGATCTTTACCAAACTTTATCAGATTGTTATGTCAAAAAAAGCTCGAATAAATTCGAAAACCAACCAGATCGGACCAGTAACAGCGGAGTTATGGCCCTTGATTTAGTTAAAAATGCTATATTTTGCCTCGTTAAAACGATAGGGCCTTCATTTTTCATCTGATCTTTACCAAACTTTAACAGATTGTTAATGTCAATGAAAGCTCGGACAATTCGAAAACCAGCCACTCGGATCAGTAACAGCGGAGTTATGGCCCTTGATGTAGTTAAAAATGCTATATTTTGCCTTGTTAAGGCGATAGGGCCTTCATTTGTAACTGATCTTTACCAGACTTTACCAGATTTTTTGACTTTCTTTTTTTTTATTCTTTTTTTATTTCTTTATTTTTTATTTTTATTTTATTTTTATTATCTCTACTGGCCAAGTTCGAAAACCAGCCAGATCGGACCAGTAATGGCGGAGTTATGGCTCTTGATTAAGTTAAAACTGCTATATTTTGTCACTTTAAGACAGACGATAGTCACTCACTTCATTAATGATATAAGAGCCATATTAGCAAGTAGAGCGTCCACAGGCCCTCTTGGGCCTCTTGTTTAATTGCTCCGATATAAGATCTCGTGCTTTCGGTAGTAGTGTTTTTGTTTGCATAGGAGCGATTTCTTCCCTCCCTCTAGAAGCGTTTCTCTTATTAAAAAAAAAAACACACTAGTGATTAAGGTCTCTATTAGGAAACGTACACATACTCCATACCGCAGATGATATCAATGTATCGTAAATCCCGACTAAAGCTTGCAACATGATATGAACTTTCTTAAATGGTGAGTATTTCAATAGTCATCCACTAATTAGTCTTGATCATCTTCAACGGTTGCTGCAACCTATGTTTAAAAAGATGTTGCTATCATTTTAGGAACTAAAGTAAAAAAAACAATATCGTGATCGTTTTGATTTTGACAACTTGAGTCTTAACCTTTCCCTCAAATATTAAGTACTCGAGTAACGACATCATAAACACTTTAATTTTTTTTTTTTTAAATAAAAGTATCAAACATTATCGAACATTAACTCACAAACGAGAAAATTACAGATAGTAAAAGTTTCTTTTTTATGTAAAAGTTATAAAAAGAAATAAAAAAATGTGATACTCTTATTTTTGCTGAAAATCCTATATTCTGAATAGTATATATATAATATACAAGGTGTCATTGGTTTTGGCTAGTATATGTTGTTTTTTTAAAGATGATTTAAACAAACATATCAAGATCTGCATTAAATTAGGTTATAACCTTTAAAATCACTTAATATATCAGGTTTTTTTGTCGTGTCACTTGACCTCGTAACTTTTATGTACTAAAGTTACATTTAGCAGAGGACAGCGTTTCTTTTTGTCTAGGGGAAAGTCCCGGGAATGTTACAGTATATTAACCAATCACTGACTTACACGCATGGATGCTATATTTGTATAAATTTTACGAGTGAAAGTACAAAGGGTATACAATTGACATGTCGCGTACTTAGATTAAACATCTTACGATAAGTCTGACATTTTTAAAATCGTTCACTTTTTTCACCTACTCATTCAATGTAGACAATTATGTGTGCACGTAGTGCAACGATATCACCTGTATAAGAACATGAAATGAAATCACGTTTATTTAAAAAAGAATAATTTATAGTGAAGCATTTAAGAAATTGATTTACGATCAAAATGGTCGTAAGTTGTTTCATAAAACGGGGCCCAGCTGATGTCGGAGTATATTGACAATAGTTTATATAACATAGTTGCACGTGCTCTATACACGTGCTGTTGTTTGTCGGAGGTATCGTTCTGGTTTGATTGGTTGAAATGGATAAATGATTGACAACTGGCGACATGTTAATTGCAACGGGTCGGGAAAAAAGCAGCATTCGTCCCGGTGTTAATATACAACTGACAAAAGCCTTCTAAACATATTCAACCCCGCTTTCCGTACCAACCCCATTTTCTTGTTGATACCAGTTTTAATAGCAGTTTTGTTTCAGAATCAAGTAAGTTACCCCTTGGGAGTTCAACATTAACGATAGTAGGGGTCATTTTTATTCAACTCAGGAGACATACCACTTTATTATAATCGAATGACTGGGGTACTACATCAAACAACAAGCCCAAGAGGGCCTGTATCGCTCTACTGGTTATATGGAGAATGTGGTTGGGAACACTACAATGCTATGCGCAATTAGACTTGGTACTGATCATTCCTGCAAAGTTTCGCTGAAATCCAGTTAGGAGTTCAGGAAAACTAGTCTGGGTAAATTTTGTGTACAAGGGGCCATAACTCTGTCAAAAATATTTCAACCGGAACATGGCGATGATATGCGCAACTTGCCTTGGTACTGATCATTCCTGCCAAGTTTCAATGAAATCCGGCCAGGGGTTTAGGAGAACTAGTCTGTGCAAAGTTGGTGTATTAAAATCTTTCAAGGGCCATAATTCTACCAAAATTCATTTAACCGGAACATGGTTACGACATGCACAACTAGGCTTGATACTGATCATCCTCGCCAAGTTTCGCTGAAATTCGGTCAGGTGATCAGGAGAACTAGTCCGGACAATGTTTGTGTAATAAAACCTTTAAAGGGCCACAACTACGCCAAATATCTTTCAACCGGAACACAGCGATGACGTTCACATCTACGCTTCGTACTGATCATCCCTGCAAAGTCTCGTTGAAATCACTCATGGGTTCAGGAGAACTTGTCCGGTCAAAGTTTGTGTAATAAAACCTTTAAAGGGCCATAACTCCGCGACAAATATTTCAACCGGAACACGGCGACGATATGCACAACTAGGCCTGGTACAGATAATCACTAAAAAGTTTCATTGAAATCCGGGGTTGGGTTCAGGAGAACTAGTTCAGATAAGGTTTGTGTATTAAAACCGTTAAAGGGCCATTACTCCGCCAAAATCATTTAATGGGAACATGGTGACGTTATGTATAACTAGGCTTGGTATAACTAACTCTTTTGCGTTTGTGATGTCGTTTGCATTTTTTATTACTTTTGCCTTCTCGTTTGTCTGTTTGCGTGTTTGTTTTTGTGTTTTGTGGTTGACTGTCGGCTTTGAATGCTACTTTCCCTGTCCGATTTTTATATCTTTTTTTTGGTACTGATCATCCCTGTAAGTCTCGTTGAAATCCAGCCAAATCAAGACCCTATCCTCCTAACGAGGCAAAATACAGCATTTTTTAACCAAATCAATGACCACAACTCTGGTGTTATTAATTCGATTTGGACGATTTTCATATTTTTCCAAGCTATCATTAATAGTAACAATGTGGTAACGCTTGGTAAAGATCTGATGAAAAATGAAGGCCTATCGTGCTAACGAGGCAAACTATAGCAATTTTAACTAAATCAATGTCCATAACTCAGATGTTACTAGTCAGAACTGGCTGGTTTTCGAACTCGTCTGAGCTTTCATTGATGTCAATAAACTGGTAGAGTTTGAAAACGATCGGACAAACAATGAAGGTCCTATCGTGTTAACGAGGCAAAATATAGCAATTTTAACTAAATCAAGGGCAATAACTCTGCTGTTACTGGTCCGAATTAGCCGGTTTTCGAACTCGTCTGAGCTTTCATTGATATCAACAATCTGGCAAAGTGTGGTAGGGGAGCCATATTGATTTTGTGCTTTCTGTCTGTTTCTTTCTCTGTCTGTTTCTTTCTCTGTCTGTTTCTCTGCCTGTGTCACAAACGATGTTTGATCAATAACTAGAGAATGGTTGGACCTAGGGTCCTCAAACTTGGAAGGATGGTTGGTCATGACAGGTAGATGACCCCTATTGATTTTGGGGTCACTAGGTCAAAGGTCAAGGTTGCGGTGACATTGACTATCAAAACGATGTCCGATCAATAACTAGAGAATGGTTGGACCTAGGGTCCTCAAACTTGGAAAGATGGTTGGTCATGACAAGAAGATGACCTCTATTGATTTTGGGGTCACTAGGTCAAAGGTCAAGGTTGCGGTGACATTGACTATCAAAACGATGTCCGATCAATAACTAGAGAATGGTTGGACCTAGGGTCCTCAAACTTGGAAGGATGGTTGGTCATGACAAGTAGATGACCCCTATTGATTTTGGGGTCACTCGGTCAAAGGTCAAGGTTGCGGTGACATTGACTATCAAAACGATGTCCGATCAATAACTAGAGATTGGTTGGACCTAGGGTCCTCAAACTTGGAAGGATGGTTGGTCATGACAAGTAGATGATCCCTATTGATTTTGGGGTCACTAGGTCAAAGGTCAAGGTTGCGATGACATTGACTATCAAAACGATGTCCGATCAATAACTAGAGAATGGTTGGACCTAGGGTCCTCAAACTTGGAAGGATGGTTGTTCATGACAAGTAGATGACTATTGATTTTGGGGTCACTAGGTCAAAGGTCAAGGTTGCGGTGACATTGACTATCAAAACGATGTCCGATCAATCACTAGAGAATGGTTGGACCTAGGGTCCTCAAACTTGGAAGGATGGTTGGTCATGGCCAGTAGATGACCCCTATTTTTTTTATTTTTTTTTAATATTTTTTAAAAAAAAATATTTTTTATTTTTTATATATATATTTTTTTTTAATATTTGCATAAAAAGTTTTAGGGTCGGCCCCTTAAACAAATAGGGTCGGTCGGGTTACCTGAACTACACATATTTTTTTATGTGGCCTTACTGATACAGATAGTAGATACAGTCACAGGGATATTGAATATCAAAACGACCTCAGATAAATAGAGGACGGTTGGACCTTGAGTCGTCAATTATGCCTGTTCCGGCTAGTGGGGGAGCCATACGTTTTTGTCCCATGGACAATAACAATTTCTAGTTAACATCAACAATCTGGTAGAGGTTGGTAAAGACTGGTTTTCAAACTCTTCTGAGCTTTCATGGATATCAACAATCTGGTAAAGTTTGTAAAAATGAAATGCCTTATCATGTTAACGAGGCAAAATATAGCAATTTTAACTAAATCAAAGACAATAACTCCGCTGTTGCTGATTTGAACTGGCTGGTTTTTAAACTTGCATGAGCTTTCATTGATGTCAACAAGCTGGTAAAGTTTGAAAAAGATCGGATAAAAAATGAAGGCCCTATCGTGTTAACGAGGCAAAATATAGCAATTTTAACTAAATCAAGGGCAATTATTCCGCTGTTGCTGATTCGAACTGGCCGGTTTTCAAACTTGCCTGTGCTTTCATTGATGTCAACAATCTGGTAAAGTTTGAAAAAGATCGGATGAAAAATGAAGGCCCTATCGTATTATCGAGGCAAACTATAGCAATTTTAACTAAATCAAGGGCAATAACTCCGGTATAACTGGTCCAAACTAACAGGTTTTCGAACTCGTTCGAGCTTTCATTGATATCAACAATCTGGTTAAGTTTAAAAAACATCAGATGAAAAATGAAGGTCCTATCGTGTTAACGGGACGACGGAAAACTCGCCATCCTATAAGTTCTGCTCGCCTTAGGCCAGTAGAGCTAAAAATTACCGGGTTCAATATTTTAGTGGAGACAGTTTACTTCATTACACAGGCAATCTCGACGTATCGATCATGTGTTTTCTTAAGGTTTGTAGTCACACTGCATGTTAAGGAAATAGTGTTTTGACTATTGTGTGTGCATGGTTTGTGGTGCCTTTGACTCTGTACGGAGATCTCGGTTTTAAGACTCATTCGAATGATGGATCAGGTGGGAAATACTTTAAATGATCCATATTTGGTCCGGGCTTGCACCGATCTTCCGACCTCTGGATCACTAAGCCGCAATTACAATCACACTTACAATATGGCATCACACTTACAATATGGCGCGACTCTTACAATATGTCCCCACTTTTACACTATGGCGCCGCACTTACAATACGGCGCCACACTTACAATATGGTGCCACACTTACAATATGGCGCCACACTTACAAAATGACCCCACACTTAAAATATGGCCCAACATTTACAATATGGCCCCACACTTACAATATGGCGCCACACTTACAATATGGCCCACACTTACAATATTCCGCCACACTTACAATATGGCCCCACACTTACAATATGCCGCCACACTTACAATATAGATATGGCGTCACACTTACAATATAGATATGGCGTCACACTTGCAAAATGGCGCCACACTTACAATATGACACACACTTACAATATGGCGCCATACAAGCGTTAATAATATATATTATTTTTTGCCATTTTTCTTTAAAACTCCATGTACAATCTGAAGATACTCTGTGGCCGAGATAGTAAAGAAGCTGCGTCTAAAACGTTCTCGCCTCTCACCGCTGCTGGTTCACATCCTACTGGAGGCTCGATTTGTCAAGTGAGAAAAAGGTCGCGATTCTTACGGATAGCGAAAGGTATACAGTACTGGTTCTATCCAAGAAAAATTGGATGGTCTGCCTCTACCAAAAAAAAAAATCGACAGTCATATATGGCCTAACATGTGCTAAAATAACGTGAAACACCAATCAAACAAGCAAACAAATACAATCTGAAACATAAATAACATACTTTTATTAGCAATGATGTATCTATTTATATTTGTTCCTGGGTCAGTTATGACTTTCTTCAAGTTATATATCTCGACCACACTTGACCTCTGTATCGCACTTGACATATGAGGAGAAAATAAAAGCAACTTATTATTCTAACAAATACAATTGATATAGTTTTCTTCCTCAATATATGATCAGCTTAATGACAATGACAATGACAATTCTTTATTGAGTAATCTTTACCACCGGCCCATAATACAAACAGTTGTTACGAATGCGACATACATAATAATTACAAAATATAACAATTTCAAAATACTGCAAATATTTACAAATTGTAATAAAAATATTCACAGCATTGACGATTATCCTAGAATGCGACCTGGTTTATATATTATAATTACTGGTCAATTAACCTTTTAATTGTATCGTTTCTAACTTTAAAGGCATAATAAATAAATTTTGATAAATCTAAAAGTGTACTTTCATCACTGTTAAATAGATGATAAAATAGTTCAGTTGTGGTTGAAGAATTATGAAGCTTAGTAATATAGTTCATTCTTATATCGCTATACAGTGGACATATCATGATAAAATGGTATTCGTCTTCTATTGATTGCCTGTCACAAAGTGGGCATATTCTTTCTTCGTAGGGCGTATTTTTATGTCGACCAGTTTCTACAACCAGATTATGCGCAGAACATCTAAATCTCGAAAATGCTACTCTAAATTTTAAGGGCATGTTTAAAGAAAGGTAGTTTGCAGTTTTCAATTCAGGCATAATATATCTATAGTGCCTACCTTTGCTAGATTCTGCCACCTTTTCGCACCATTCCTGTTTAGAAGAGTCAATAAGTCTTTTCTTGAAAGTGTGAATAAACACGCTTTCATTTCCTACCCCGTCATTTAACCAAGCATATCCGAATCCATATTTAAATAACAATTTTTTAATTTGAGTCGCCCAGTTGATATGTCCAGCTTCATCTAATTGTCTCAACATTTTATAACATTGGTTGGGATATCTTGTTCTGTTTAATTTTATCTATTTTAATCAATATCTTATACAACTACAATGGTAATCTATATATAGCGGATATCTACCGCATTCTCCTCTGACTAAAATATGAAAAACATTTGTTAGGAGCTTTAAGAACTTTCTACAGAATTGATCATGCACATTTTCAATCGCTTTTGAGTATTCGTATCCCCATATCTCAGACGCATATAGTAAAATAGGTTTAATCATTGTATCAAACAATTTAAATAATTCTTCTCGCTCGAAGTAGCCAACACTATTTTGTAATTTAACCATTGTTATGATCTAAAAACTCCTTTGCATATGACCAAATCAGTTTTGGAGTTATATACAAACCCATATACTTATACATAGACACGCATTCTAAAGGTTTTCCTCCATAGAACCATTTTTCGTTTCCCCTGAGAATACCCCCATTTCTGAAAACAATTATTTTTGTCTTTGATAGATATATTTTCATTCCTGTCCTATAGCAAAATGAGGAAATAACATATATCTGAGATTGTAACCCTCTAACTGTATCGCTAACATTTGCTATACCATCTGCGTACATAGCTGCTAGAACATGTTGCTCAGTATCTGAAATCTGATTTCCCTGTATACCAGCTCGTCTTATTTCATTAATAAGATCATTTATGAACAGAGAAAATAAAATTGTGCTCAGTGTACATCCTTGTCTAGTACCTATATTACAACTAAAACTTGTTGTGTATTCGTTATTTTCAACTCGTACGCATGTACACATATGTTTATACATAGAAACAAGAAGTTTGAGGAACTTGCCCCTACTCCTTTTCTTATTAAACATTGAATTAGCTCAAGATGGTTTAAAGTATCAAAAGCCTTCGAAAAGTCAACAAAAATACCATAGAATCGACCACCTTTCTTGCTGAGGTACTTCTTAAGTTGTCTATGGTACAATATCCTTTTCTGAAGCCAGCTTGTGCTTCATCTATTTTAAAATGTTCTTCAGACCAGTTATATAGACGCGTTTTCATCAGGCCTGTAAGGATTGTATTTAAAATGTTGATTAATGATATTCCTCTAAAGTTATTTGTGTCAGTCTTTGAACCAGTTTTATATACTGGGCATAGTATACTTTCTGACCAAGCAGTGGGATAAATTCCTGTGTTTAATATATTGTCATAAAGTGATAAAAGTAAGGGTGATATATCCATCACTGTGTTTTTTATCATTTCGGAGATTATACCATCTGGGCCACTGGATTTCCCAAGTTTCAAGCTACCAATGCTCGTTTTTAATTCTGCCATACTAAATGATTTGTTAAAAATGTCATCAATTTCAATGTCATCATTTAGTTGTACATCATCTAATACTCCGTTTGCATTTTCGCTGTATAAAAGGGTTTTAAAATGATCGAACCACTGTTTACTACTAATGTCATATGTACTATTTGGTTTATATCTAAACTTTTTCACGTTTTTCCAAAATAGAATACTGTTACCTCGTGAATTAATTAATGTGTCTCTATTCTGTTTTTGAAAATCGTGTTTCTTTTCTTTACATACGTATTTGAACATATTCCTGGTTTGTTTATAACCGTTAAGATTTTCGGTTTTATTATTATTTCTGTAAATACGTAATGATCTGAGTTTTTCTTTCTTTAGGATGTCACATTGTTCATCCCACCAAGTCGGTTGTGACGACTTGTTGCGACGACCGCCGCGAGCCTCAATACATTCAGCTGCTTTGTGGTACATATCAACTATCATTTGAACACTGTTATCAATGTTAACATTTATCATTTCGTATATGCTGTCTTTAATGAAATTTTAAAGAAAATCTTTCTTTTTTATCTTCATCCCATATGAATTTTCTCGTCGTTCGCTCAGACAAATAATCATTTGTATTAGAACTAGCCTCATTTAATACAGGAAAAGTTAATTTACAATGTAATGGAAAATGTACCGATTCTGATCTATCACCAACTTCAAAGTATGAAATATAAGGAAACAATTTACTGGATGCAATACAGTAGTCAACAATACTAGACCCATTATTTGCTGTACACGTAATTTCCCCATGTGAATCATTTAGTGACGTTCCGTTAATAATATGAACTGCATAGTTTTGCACAACTCTATCAACGACCGCCCAAATGCGTTACAAGTTTTATCTTTTGATTCCCTTAGAATGCAAAACTCATCAATTTCATATACAACATCTTCATCTTAATTGAATTATAATGAGTCACTGTACAGAGCAGTTAGAAATACGGCCAAACAATTTTTTTTTAACTGTTTGAGAACTTATGGAATTGAGTAAGGTTTCTATAGGACCCTATATTTCATTTTGCAAATATGAAAACTGTGTAAAAACAAACCAGAACGAGGTAATTTATTTAAATATTATAACGGGGTTTTGATGAAATTATGTTGAGTTTATTCAAGTGATTATTTCGATTATAGATAGATAGATATTTTTTATTGATTTAAACGTTTACAGTTTTTCATCATTACATACAAAGTTTGTGATACATTATCTCATGTCAGGTTACACACTCACTTATAGTTCAATATTCAATACATATAACCAGTAATTAATCATGGATCATATCAATTATACATTTTAATCAATAATCCAAGGATTTAAAAAAAAGAAAAAGAAAAAAAAAAGGAAATATATATAAAATAACAATTTATGTTAGGATGTACTTGAATATGATTTAAGGAATAATATTTGGAATAGAACATCTGGCAGTAAACGCCCCTGACAAATATTTATTTCAATCAAAAAGTTCTTTCTTCTTTAAAGAGTGTAGCAGTGTTACAAATTTAAACTTTATAACGAGTTTAGTTGTTATGCATGAGTGTCAGCGAGTGAAATGAAAACACTTAAGGGATGATATAATAACGTAAACTGACACCCATACTATAGACACCCAGTCATTTTTCGATGTAGTAGAATGACCCATGGTCATTAATTTACTGACGAAGAATGACTCCATTGGAAAAAAAGCCTGTAATATTATGTACAGCCCCCATCCATTAAGGCCCTCACATGCAAAATGTGAGCCCATAAAGTAATTACCCATCCCCGAATTTGATTTACCCCCACCCATCCACATCCATCATCCTCTCTTTCTGTCTAGACTATCATCCACTATTTTGCTCTTCACTGCGCATTTCCGTTTCCTTCTCCCTCACGACTTCCCTCACGACTGCTCTCTCTATCTCTTTCACCGTCTCACTCTATGACTCTCTCTGTCTCATCTCTGTCTCCCTCTCTGCCTTCCCGCCCATTTCTCTCTCTCCTTCCCTCTCCGCTTCTTATAATTACTCCCACTACCGCCTTCTCTCTTTTCCTTTCCCCATCTCGTTCTCTGACACTCGCCAATCCAATTCTCTCTCAATCCCATTAACCGCTTCCTCCTTATCTCTCGACCCTTCCCACTACCTCTCCCTCTCATCCACTTTTATCTCACCCACTCCCTCTACCTACATGCGCTGTATCTTCCTAGTTCTCTCTCTGTCTCTGTCTCTATCTATCTTTTTCTCTCTCTCTCTCTCTCTCTCTCTCTCTCTCTCTCTGTACACATTAGCTTTGTTTAGTCTAAGGGACGTTATGTTACCCATTACCTGCTATTCTGAAATGATCTTCCAACTCTCTCTCTCTCTCTCTCTCTCTCTCTCTCTCTCTCTGTGTGTACACATTAGCTTTGTTTAGTCTAAGGGACGTTATGTTACCCATTACCTGCTATTCTGAAATGATCGTCCAATCCTTTCAATTTAAATTCATTCATTTTAAAAACAGCTACTAGTATTTAAGATAATGAACACATGTGGAGTAATTGTATTCTTGGAATGTTAGGTATATCTTTTAAAATGCAACCTACCATGAAGTTGACAGTTTTAGTTAGTGAAAGTAGAAAGGGTATGGAATTGCACGGGGTCAAAGAAATATTGATATTCTTTCCGTTGTTATTATACAACTGACGAAATATTTTTCAGAAGATATTCAACCCCATATTTTTTTGTTGATTTTTAATAGCAGATAGGTTTCACGATCAAGTAAGTTTCCCAATATTCTAACGAAGTTTGTGTTTTCTAAAGATATATCCACTTTAGAACTTTGGAAGTTAGCGTTTGATGGCGGGAGTGTTTTCTCTTTAACTAGGGAGTCTATCTCGTACCTAATGACCCGGGTCACAAAGTAATGTATGAACGATGCAAAGGTGCAAAATAACACAACCTTACGTGGTAAACGTACTTTATACAAAGTATATTCTGTGTATCTCCATAAAAAGAAAGAATGATTTTCAGTACGTCTTTCAAATGTAATTCAAATGTAACTTTAAACGAAACAACAGTTCAATCTTACAGAATAAATAAACTAAGATATTATTAAATACATTATAAAGAAAAACACTATAACAATATATTACATAATATACATTATGGGAAGAGTATGAAAGGAGAAATTTGGAAGTCGCCAAACAAGATAAATATATAAAATATTGCAGTCTTGGTTTGATTGTTCATGAACCACCAACAATATGCTATTTGTCGGAAACGACTATGTAAACAATAACTTGCAAGAAATATGCAATCCCTTATGGAAGGATGTTTACACAAGTCTTAACATCATATTACTTATTAAAAACCTATTGTCATGGAAAGAGTAACCGTTATGGTACAATAATAACATTAAGATGGGAAGATCAAATGCTTTTTTTTTTTATAAAAGATTGTATGATAAATGTATTTTATTTATTAATGATATAATGGATAACAATGGTAATCTTATCTCGTTTACCCTATTATCGAAAAGTTTGCTGTACATTCACATTTTTTAGAATATGAACGCATGACTGCAGCAATACGGGGCTACCTTCAGAAACAAAATTTTGCTCATCTTTCTATCAATTTAGAAAATCCAATTTGCTCATCAATAGTGTCCCTAATAACAAGCGCACAGAAAGGCTGTCGTCCTTATTAAATCAAATGTACATCCAACATCTATAGCCAAATAGGGGCAGTATGGTATTATAGGTTATTGCATTTGTATGGCTAAATATTACTTGGAACGAGTTGTTTTGGCAAAGGTCGACGAGCTTGCGAGTCGTCCTGCGCCAAAACAACGAGTTCCAAGTAATATTTAGCCATACAAATTCAATAACCTTTTTATTGTATACTTTCATATTGTTTTTGATCAATGTTAATTGTATGACTATTACTTTTCATTGTATTTGTTTTATTTTTATAGCTTTTGATGGAATTCCTATCTTGCCATTCAGTTTCATTTTGTGTGGATGATTATTTTGCGCGAAAACGACGTCGACGTCGGATGACGTCATTAAAAACATCAAGCGATTTTCTGAAGTTTGTTTACCATTCGATAACGTTAAAAACAGTGGATGAGTGACCATATGAATTATTTTATCAATTTTTGCCATTAAAGGTTGAAAAAAAAAAAAAACTCGTATTTTTTTGTTGACACTATAGGAAGGATTCCGTTATTTTTATTTGAAAGTAGTTCCTTATTTCTATTTCGCGGCACTTAGCAAGCACGAGCAAAAGTTCCCGTGCAATATCAATGCGTGCAATATCGTAGAATATTGCACGCTTAGCTCAATGCAAACTAAACGGGACAATATGAAAGTATACAATAAACATATAGACAGAGATTGGAATGACTTATTTCAAATACCTTTCAAATGTACAAAAGATATTAGATTACAATGGTTTCTGGAAAAAAAACAACTACAGAATTACTGCTACAAATATCCTTTTGACAAAAATGAAGATAAACAATGATAACTCCTGTAGCTTTTGCACAGAGTCTCCAAAAACCATTACACATTTATTTTGGGAATGTACCAAAACATTTTGGGATATTTTTAAGATTATTTGCAAATGACAATAATATAATAATCCAACCGGAATGGACTACAAAAGAAATACTATTTGGGTCTAGTGAATAGGACAAGGTTATAAAGAAACTAATTTTGCATGCAAAATACTTCATATATAAATGCAAATTAGATGGAAGATTACCATTGTTCGGAAATTTCAAACCACAAATTAAATATATCGAACAGAAAAATAAACGCAATTAAAAGTTTGCATTTGATAAATTTGAAAAGAGTCACACCTCCATAGAAATATCTTGTCTTTTCTATTTATTTTGGATAACACCATTTTTGGTTCAAACAGTCAAGTGTAGGAAAACTCAGCAGAGATGGTATGTGGATCTTGTATAATAACGGAAACACTCATACGTTGATTATGTTGGTATTGTATTTATCCAAGTTAAACAATTCTTTATACAAGATATGTATGCTGGGTTTTGAAAAAATGAAGGCATATTAGGCTATGGGCCAGGACCCAAAATTTGGGCCACCGGTACTATCTGGGGGGACGAAGGCTCATAGTGATTTTTAGTAAGTTATAACCTCCTATGTTTGGAAAATGTATCCTAACATTGTATTATTCAAACACGAAAATCTTGATTTTAATCATTGTGTTGTATAGTAGTAATCTCTAACTGGCAAAGCTTTGTAAAGTTCAAGTTACGATATGTAGTCATATATTTCACAAATAACCTATTTCAATAAGTTGAAATTCTATTTAAAAAAACAAATTGAATTATCTTTTATAGTCTATGATTGGTAAACTCTTAGATGTCTGTTTTGACGAACATGTTTTCAAAACAAAACAAACCCCCTAGAAGTTAGTTGTTTGCTATCGCAGAAAGGTTTATATAGATATCAGGTAAAAACATTGGATATATCCTTGGTTAAGTGTTATCCGATGTTTTTATACACGTACACAGTTGCTTATGAGCGTGTATGGACGGCGCGTAGATGTGGGAAGGGATAGGGGGCAGAGCAGTTGCAGGACACAATCACATGTTTTGGAGTCAGCATATAATTTAATTAAAAGTATTGGGATTGGGGAGAATGTTTGAATGATTACAGCATTACCAGCCAGTGAGGGTTTAACAGCATTAGGGAGCAACCGATGTTTAGGAGGTTTATGATAATGTTGTCTAGAGGTCACATCATGTTTAATATCGTGACTGAAAGACTGAACAAGCCTTTTGATAGTTATTGATGGCTTTCTGTTCTCAGGATCAAGACGACCAAAAAGGAATCGTTGAACGTAACCTCGCACTATAAAGAATTCTGTTTTTATATAAGAGTGATAACATGGCCACGGTGTTGACTTGTCCGTTTTTAATCATTGATCATAAGTGGAGTGGTCTTGCCACTGATACTGCTGATGTTTGTGGACTTAAACGTCAAGGTTGTAAGTTACTCTAAACTATGATTCTCTCTCACAACATCCTGCAATGTTAGACAATCTAGAACATCCGATAATTTGCCATTGTAGAGAGCATGGAGAGATAAGACACTTAGCTCAGATTCAAGCTTTCTACGCATATGCTGTCTAGTTAATTCCGTCAGTTGTTGCACTCATTTAGCTTTCATCAGTTCTTCAAGTTTCTCAGTCAGGACAGAAACACGAATGACTTGTTGATCAGAAATAACTTCTAACTAATATGTTGCGTTGATTCATTATATGTTTCAGTGTTCGCTCATCTTATATTGCTTCGTTGGCTAGTGTTTTTTTTGTGTAGCATGTGCATAATGTGCATGTGCAGCCATTATATCTCTACTAAGTATTGTTACTGCTACGATCATAGAATTGTACTTGCTGACTACACATTTTCGAAGCGTCTTTTCATAGACATATTACGGGGTGAATAAATGTATTCCCATTAATTTGGTGATCGAAATTATAAAAAAATATAATATGGCCGATGTTATGAAACTGTGTCGTCTCACTTCATAAAACTTTATTACGTCGATTTTGACACTGACCAATCCATGAGTGTGGCTTCACTTTTAAACAGATGAACAATAACAAGAATACAGGAGGTGATGGCGTAACTAAAGTTTTCTCAAAGGGGACATTTGTCAATATATATGTTGTTTGATAAAATTGTGAATGGTATTAGAATTATTTTGTTTTGATCATTTGTAGTTGTGTCAATATCTAAAAAGCGTATTGGGTAAATATGGCTTTTATTGTTGTTGAGTTACAATTTGCTTAGCTTTGTATGGTTCGATTTGAATATTTATAGTTTGTATCAAATTGTGGGAATATGATTTTGAAATAATAAACACATAATTTCTTTAAAACTATTGCCAAAACAATAATTATTTATAAATATGGTTTTACATATGTATTCCTGAAACTGTGACAATGCTAATGTTTAGGGAAAAACATGAGAAATGTCCGTTTTACACTATAAGTGAGGTATAGTGATCAATGGCAGTCGTTAGTCTTCTTTTTTTAATAACATCTCTAAAACTAATGATCAAACTTTTACCAAATTTGGCAGCAATCATTCTCGCATGAAACTTTTCCAAAATATGTACGAGTAATGACCCTCATTTTCCGCTTCATATTAATACACCTACCCTACAACTTTTAATGTCACATGTTTATTTTATATTGATAAAGTCATTTATAAGAAAAATAATAACTACTGAGGTCGTTTCTTAATTTTTTTATAAGAAAGCCATTGCCCAGCCCACGGCTGTCCCGCTGTCCCGCTGTCTCCCTTATCCAAAGTATTTTTTTCCAGCAAGACACAAGGTCATGTGTGCCTTAGATGACAATATGGTAAGAGTGAGGTTTGGTGCACGCTAGAACCTAGTACCCCTCAGCGGCTCTTTTTTGCCACTGAGCGTTCCAAGGCGGTAGCCCTATTCAACCCTTTTGTGTTTGCGATGTCATATGTTACCTTTTCATCATCTTTATAGATGTTGTTTGTTTCTCTGTGTGTTTGTGGTTGACTGTCGTCCTTGAATGCTACTTTTCCTGTTCGATTTTCCTGTTCGATTTTTGGACGGTGCCGTCAGGCAACCGTCCTTTGTAGTGGGAAATATAGCTGTCAACGAAGAAACCATAGATCACCAGACTATAAATGAGCAAAAGATCCTTATATTGACAAAATATTGATACGTTGGTAAACATTAAGTGATTTTAACTTAAGTTTAAGTATTACGCTGTTTTTGAAGGGATGTGATCCTATTAACATTAATGCGCATATGTCTTGTAACGTAAACAAGCATCTACATGAGGTACCGTACCGTACATTCCGAAATATAACGAAAATAGCAGGTGCGTAGTACGGAGAATACAGAAATTAGCAATGTTTAGTTTAGTAACGAATCTAACAGAGATTAACAGTATAGTATCAGTTTATGAAGGATGTAAATAACGACAAACGATAATGTTTATTAATTTATATCATATATTAAAACAATTAGCATGCATACATGATATATATATATATATATATATATATATATATATATATATATATATATCGGATGTAATTGGATAATAAATAGAATCCTTTAGAATAACTTTGGTAATGACTCATCCGATTTCCATAATATTTTGCACAAATGTTCACCACCTTAGTACGCAAACCCGTTTTTATTTTAAATTTTTTATCAATACTTTCTGAGTGGCACTTTCAGTGCTTTGATTATATCTACACTTAGAAGTCAGAGACACAACTTAAATCCCAATAAGTTTAAAGGATATTGGACTTTTACAGTTTTATCGTTGAATTTGTTAAATTATAGATACGTTATTCGAACAGAAGACTAAATGGTCTATGAGAATACATAATTATCTTAAAAGTTGTCAATGGCAGTTCGTGCAAAATGAAAATATAATTATATTGTATCAATGTCGTGCACGCACATGCAACCACGCACGCACACACTTGTACCCATACGCGCGCACACATACATACATACAAACATACACACTCATGCACTTGTGCACGCACGCAAGCACGCACACACACACACACACACACTAGAGACAAAGAAAACACCGGTAACAGAAATAGTATTACGTTTATAATATTCCTAATATTTTGACCAAAAATAATTATGTATCTATAGTTAAATGAACAAAAAAGTAGTTCAGAGAATTATAACAATTAATACAACTCCTATTTATGTTACTTCATTAAAGGAGAAACTTAATGTATACACATTATCCATTAAACATCATTTCATTTCTTTTTTTGAAACTTTCGAAGATAGGTTTTTAAAAGTTGTGACGTTTTCAGATTATAATAACCCAATAAACTTGTTAAATCATTTTAAAGTCATTTCTAGCACCAGTCATGGACACATATGGCGGGCTAGATGTAACGCATATGTTATATGTTGTAATAAATCATATGGCTCAATTTGAGAGTTGCGTCCCTATGAGAGTGTAAAGCATTTAAATAAGTTAAACCTTTTTTTATTTAATGTTATTTTTCCGGCGGTTCCGACTTTTAAATTCAGCTAATTCTCTTTTCGTCAAATTCTATAAAATGGCAATACGTTTTATCATAGTCTGAAATCGCATTATTTCTATAATTAGATGAGCCCAAATCCCACTCGGAGCAACTTGTATGTGATAAAGTGTCGATTCTTAGGATGGCGCGAGGTAAACCTTACTGATTCTACCCAGGAAAAATGGGGTGGTCTGCCTCTACCACAAAAAGATCGACAGTCATATACTGAAAGAAAAAAGAAACGCAGGGTGCGTATTTCCGCTATATATTTTTTTAATGTTTAATATGCTACTGCTAATCGAATGGTACAGGGCGACATTAGGCCTGTCCTTTTAGAAAGAAGGTTTAAACAGCACTGAACACACCAATGGTTACCCCTTTAAAGTTTCATTATCGTCAGAATGCGCATTTGGCTCAAGCAGGTGAGCAAACTTAGGCTTTAAATGTTGCAATCACTTAACATTAAATACAGTACTGAACTGGCTCAATTTTTCAAAGAGGAACTTCAGCATTTATGAATTTCTTGTTACAACATGTACTGTGATTAAAACGTCTACAACGTCACAGTTGTGTCCTTTCTCTAACTAACTGCACTTTTTTTTTTACAAAACATCTTGGGATTTCCTTGGAATATATATGGAATTAAGTGTGCAGTATATGCAATATATAGCGGAAATACGCACCCTGCGTTTCTTTTTCCTTTCAGTATATATGGCCTAAAATGTGTAAATGTCAAATCGTGGAAAATTTCGACAATGTCTATCTTATTTTCTTCTAAATGTGCAAATCTCCCAAAGGTTTAGGCGGGAATATCTTTTGTTTATTGGAATGACCTGGTTTAAAACCCCAGTGACCTTTTTTGCCACTGACTGTTCCAAAATGGTAGCCCTATTGTCAACTCTTGAGGTTATAACTTGCCTTTTGTTCATGTTTGTAGTTGTTTTTCGTGTTTGTGGTTCACTGTGGTCCTTGAATGCTAATTGCCTGTTCGACTTTTATATCTACTTTGACAATAGGGGTAGACGAAATTGTACACAAGGGGTATTTAGCAGTGTCCATAAAAATAGAACCCTCAGAATTCTGTGATCATCAAAAAGAACATTGGACATAACATTATAAAAAACCGACAATATAATAAAGTATCCATATAACGTAAAGAACCTTGCACAGGATATATTTTTCTTGACTACACAATATAATAACAATTGACAAATAATATAAAGAATGTACATATTGGAACAAATAATACACATACTGTAATCAGTAATGGGCATAATATAATGAAGAATTTAAATAAATATCGGCATAACATAATAGAAAATGCACATACAGTTATAAAGATATTATAAAAATGCACATTTATATACAGAAAATGTATAAAAAAACACATAATACAATTGAAAAAAAAAGCCTATGATATTATAACATGACCACCTAAGAAAGTTATGGATGTACATACAGTAGGGACACAACCGTGGATCGTTCAAGTAAAACCCAGTTTCTAGGGTTAACCAAACTTTACAAGTCGTCCTATTGCACACGTGGTCCTATTGCACACGTGGGCATATTCTTATTAATACTAGATTGGCTTCCAAAATATTAAACAATATGTTCAGCATTTGTTTTATTAGAATGTATATGAAGTCGCCATTTAGCAGGTATTTGGAGATTATGTTTCTTTTTGACAAGCACTATAATCTCGTTTGCGTACTCTAGTAAATCATCTATACAAAGGAACAAAGTGGTCCGTTTTATCTTCGTAGCATGGTTATTGATTCGTAGAGATTGTTTCCCCTTGTGTCTCGCGCTAAATCGATCCATATCGAAACATTCATTATGTAAACCATTCAAATTCACACACAATTGATGATGATTATATAAGCTTTTAAATATGTTGCGAACAAATCGCATGAACAAATCTGGTCATTTTGATAATCTGTATATGGCACCCGTTTTCAAGAAAATACAAACAATTGTTGGGTGCATCCTATTTAGATCAAATTGTTCTCAGCAACTTTGGCTGCCCAAAAGTCTAATATTGTTGCTTTCATTTTCCTTCCGTCAATTTCCTTTTTAACTATATGGTTGACGTTATCCATGGCGACCTCCAATATCCGCGGAAGTGCACCAACAGCCATAATAAAGACGACATGCATTACTTCCGAGATCCCTTCGCCTGGTCCATATGGTTTCACAACGACTATACTGATGGTTCCAGCAATCAAAGTCAAAATCAAACACACCCTCAATGCCGCTTGCGCAACTTGAATGTGCACTGGTCGGTACTTCGTCACGAGGTGTTCGAACAAATCACGTGGTATTCTGGCAGTGTGATTCTTAAAGGTGACTTTGGGTTTCTGGTCTGTATGACTATTTCGTATCTGCTGTCTTTGATCCGTTGAAAGATTTATGATTCGATTGTGTACTTGAAGTTTAGTTATTTCTAACCCCTTGGTATTGTTAATGAGAACAGTTCCGTTGACGATTTGTGCTTGAAACAAATCGTGGTCAATGTTTAAACATATATCTACGGCGTCTGCAAGTAATTCGAAATAGCCTTCACCAAATCCTTTCAACATTTTGAATATGTAATACAGGAACACGATTCCGAAAAACAGGTAGCCAAACGAGGAAGCCGGATAGACAATCACCGCAATGAAGCTGAATACAATCACCTGGGCTAGAAACGAGAAACTGCCCGTGAATATGGTACAGAAACTGAACACGTAGAAGATGAAAAGACACAAGACGAATATGGTGATAGGTGTCTTTAAGACGAAACTGTTTGTGATTTTTGATAAGATGGCGGTCTGATTTGCGTTTCTTGGTCTCAATAATTTGGTGACAGAAACTGTGTAACCAACAACTATTATGCATATGGCTTGAACAAGTGGAATACCAAAGTAAAGAATACAAAGAACCAATTCTATTAGGCAAAGAAGAATGTAAATTGGGAGGAAACATGCGCACATGATGCATGCGATCGCTTTTCCGGACATTATTCTGCAAAAACTGCACAGTTGTTTCATTCGCTCAAACTGAATCCCAAATACACTTAACCAGAACCTGTAATTGCTCAACATATACATCCCCGCCCGGCATAGCTCGGCAATCCGTGCATAACCATGCGATTCGTGTATTTGAATGTTCGAAAGTCTTTCAATAATTTCAAGGTCGAAAAGTAGTGGAGTAATGTTATTGTAGTTGTAGTCCCTGTTTGCACCATGGTCGACAATAGCGTCAACGTTTCTCGGAAGAACTAGAAAAATGAAACCAGCTACATAGAACGCCATTAAAAGAATATACGGACCACCGAATATTGGCAGAAAGTTGCTCTTGCTCTTTTGAAACCCTCCAATCATCGAAAGATATCCCATAGGAACGCCGTGTTCGATTAAAGCAGACGTTTCATAGAACTGGTATTTATAATAGACAAATACTTGTATGTAGATAATAAATGGACCTAAAATAACAAACACAGAACGGCGAAGGCGAGATACCAATTCTGGATATTTCTCTACAAGACCACATAGACCACCGACTAGTATTGTAAAGCTTATTGGCGGAGTTCCATCTAACATTACCCAGTTGTCGTCGTTGACGTCGTCGACTTCATATTCCTCGATAGGCGAACGCAGCAGTCCTTTGTTGTTTTGCCGTTTATCTTCCCGTTTTCCAATGGCCACAAGGCGCCCACTTGTGCTAAATAACAAGACAGGAAAGTACGCAAACGCGACCAAGCCAAGTACGTAGGGAATGATAGTGCATTGAAACATCTTGTCTATTTGATGGTGACAGTCCACAAACATGTTAGACTTGTTTGTTTGGGAAATGTCCGTGCGACAGCAGTTATACCTGACAAATTCTACTGGAAAGCCAAAATATATACCAAGGTGATACTGAATGGTGTCTCTGACTCCCGGAACCTCCGCGAGGTAGCACCAATACGTATAGCTGAAGTCCTTTGGGTTCAAATACAGCAAATAGTTGTGAGTTAAATTTTTTAATGCTAGACCAATTGCTTTAGTCGTGTCCCATTCCCCTAGCTCTATTGAACAGTTATCATCGTGTACTTCTAGCTCTAGATATAATTCATTTTTAATTGGCAATGTTTTAGCTTCAAGAAGTCCAAATGATAAAATTGGAAAATCTTGAGGCCACTTAAGATACGGGAAGAACCCCTCTGGTGAATAAAATGTCCAGACCCAGTGGCTTGCTCGGATTACTGAAGGCGAATAGCTGACATTCTTGTTCGAAAATCGAATTTCAAACCTGGCAAAGTTTGGATCCCATACCTCGATGGCGTTCTGGAAGTAGGAAGAACTAATGTTGTTGACCGACATTCTTTTGCACATGCTATGATGTCCATGCAATTCCGGATGAAAGTGCAAGGCTTTGCTGTACGAAATATTCAGAGTTCGACTGTGGTACACTTGCATGATGATAATCAAAACGATGGTTGTTATTTCTCTACCCATAACGTTGGATTTTCTGTAAACAAAAATAGATATTTGCTCTAGGTTAACTAAAACAAAGCAATACATTCATCTTTAGCTTGACTGTATTGTTTTATTAACGGTCACCTGTTAAAATGATCATTCCCATTCGTTATTACTCCTTTACGGACGGAGATACTACACTCCGTAGGATCATATGCATCCTCGTTAAAGCAATTGTGTTGCAGTTTTATTTTATGTTATCTCAAACGAACATACAAATTGCACATTTTATAGCAAGGAAGCTGCATTCGTCTTTAACAAGTCTTAGACGTTCTTAGACTACTAAATTGTAAAACTAGTAATAATAATTACTGAAAAGGGAAGAATTTCGACACAAACAAGGGAAAAGGTAGCAGGTCGGTTTTATTGAGTCTGTTCGTGAAAGGTAATATACGATGAAACACCTCTCACCGGCTTAAGTGGTGTTCTGTTTTAAAGTAACACAGATTGGGATTGATGATCCCAAAAGAAAAAGACCAACAAGTAATAGCACTACTAATCTGTTGTCGGACGACTATTTACAGCCGCCATACAACACTAAACAAACGCTAATATGAATGTCAATAAATACTGTTAAGGGTACCCCTCGGAAGCAACAAAAGTAGGTAAAAAAGGGTCGAACAAAAACAAACAAAAACAAAGAAAACGATAGCGGACTCGGTTTTGACAAGTCTGTTCATGAAAGGTAATACAAAGTGCACGGTGATATAAAAGTAGTTATAAAAGTCGAACAGGAAATGTAGCATTCAAGGACGACAGTCAACCACAAACACGCACAGAAACAGTTATTTACAAAGACGAATAAAAGGGAAGATATTACATCACAAACATAAAATAGTTGATAATAGAACTACCGCCTTAGAACGGTCAGTGGTAAAAAAGAGGCTAAGACACAAAAATAAACTCATTGCATTCATGCGTATTGTAAACGAGACTATGAATATACCAAATACATCATATAAAAAACAAACACAAATAACAATAACAAAGCAATTAACCATTAACACTCTTAAATTATGCACAATATATATCGATTTGTTTGTTTGTATGGTGTTTAACGTCATTTTCAATACATGTAATGTTATATATGGCGGTGGATTTTTTTTTGTGGTGGAGGCAGACCATCCACTTTTCCTGGGTAGAACCAGTACTGTACACCTCCCGTCATCCGTAAGAATCGACACTAACTCAATAACAGTCGAGCTCCCAGTGGGATTCGAACCCGCAGTGGCGAGAGGCGAGGTTTACATCGTAACGTCCCCTCGGCCACAGAGACGCTCAATATATATTGATGAAATTAGTTCTGAGTACAGTGTATGCATTTTAGTGTATACAATCTTAGTCAGTTACTTTTTTGGCAAATAAAAATCAACGTCTAATTAAAAATGTCTTACCTGTCACCATCAGCTGGCACTGCAAACTCTTCGCTTGTGAAACGTTTAATCTTGAAATTGTATGAGAACATAACAAATAATTTCCTGTGTAAAACAATAATGTCCGGGTGGTTACACAAACAATGTCCGGCAGGTTATACAAAGTTGTTTTCAATTGTTGAAGTTTTGAAGATAATAACGTAACGTGTAACCCGATATGTAGCAGATAAAATCAAATATACGTACACTATGATCTTTCTCTTTCGGATCGTGTAAACCTCTGCAAGCTGTAGCAACATACGAGGGCTGTTCACATAATACGTGGATTGTTTCGATATCGCACTCATATTTTGACGTACACCTTTAAAGGGACACACGGCAATCTTGAAGTTTTTATCAAACATCAAAATTAGCTTCTCGATTTATTAATTCACTGACATCTTGACTTTAAACCTGCTTGCATATCATTAAATAAAATTTTGAGTTTTCGATTTTCATCGTTATTTTATCAAATGTTGAAATATGTTATTGGTGCAATATTATCGAAAGTTGGTAATATACAAAAACAAATTGCTTAAAACTATTCTTATAATTAACATTAATGATTGAAATAATGCATGTTATGTAGAAAAACTAACGGGACGCCGCAAGTTTTTAAAAATCAAGATTGCCGTGTGTCCCTTTAATTTTCAGTTGAAATTGACGTCAGAAAAATGCACGGAGCACTAAAATATTAATAAAATATTAAGTTATATCCAACTTTTAATTTATCCAACATTTAATAAAATAAAAAAAAATAACAGATTACAAAAATGAAATAAAAAATAATTCTTAATATTATATGTAAAATCTGATATATTTTCTTCAAAAGGTATGTGTTAATAAATTAAGAATACCGATATACATGTATATTAAATAAATTTGTATTTTGGAATGACTGTGCTATTTGTTTCCTAATTACTTTGAATATTTATGATACACTTATTTCCGTAGTGTGATATACTTACAAAACATGATTATTCAACAATGCTGCAAAATATAATTACGTTTACTATTTAATATGTTTCATCATTTATAACTTTAGGTTGTTCTTCTTCTTGTTTTTCAAGGCGACGTCATAGCACACACATGACGAGCTCCGCGGCGGCTTTTGGGGTTATAAAACCTCGAATATTTTGAAATCTGTTTCAAATAGTTGTATCATATTTACTGTTATGAAAGTGAAAATGTAGACCTTTATTGCCATATAATTTAATTTGCTTGATTTATAAAAGTGCATTAACTATTAAAAATGTCCACGTAATATTTGAACGACCCTCATACGTCATGTATTTAAGGAAGATGAAATATTCGCTGAATAGGGAACGTATAACAAACATGCAAGATATATGTAAAGTGCACTCCCAAAAGTAATACAAATAGAGACACACTAGAGATGTTACCTCGATAATCCATTTGTAAATGTTATTTATTATTGTAATTTTTATATCACATGTATTTATGTAAATAACATCAAGCAATACAATATTATTTAAAAAACGTTATCCCGATCTTGTTTACGGTATTCTATTGTATTCTATTTCTGAAATCCAAAACAGTTAAAGATTATTTTTTCTTTCAAGTTTGTCCTAGTCACCGCCCCTCATGCACCTCCGATGTTTCAGCAGTGTTTTCTCGTACAGGTTATTTAGACAATTTAAAAAATAGAGCTATATTATCCTTTAAAAATCGCCGATGTAATGAACTCAAACCTTCAGATATAACATCGCAAAGCGAACAAAAATGAGAAAAATGGTCCTATAAAAATCATAGCACCCAAACGCAATGGCACCGTAGATCCTCACTGTACCACAAACAAAGAGCAAATTAACTATACATTGAAAAGGACAATACACAACACAACTAGTGGTGAAGACAGGGTTACCGACTTGGAACGGTCAGTAGACAACAAGGCCCACTGGTTAGCTTAAAGCTACGCAGTCCCTATTTTAACTGGTATATAAGACAGAAACCGATGCGTGAAACTTCACATTTTTATTTAGCCTCCGTACAGGTAACATCGATATATATACGGCTTTAATATAAATAATCGACAATATACCGCTTTAGCCCACTACCAACCTCGCTAGTATCTTAAAATCACTTAAAAACTTTGAAAAACAGATAATAAAAAAGGTCAATATGTAGGCCTTGGTGACTTCCTTCTTCCTTTTTAAAGATATAACTCCAAACTTGGCATAACTATCGCCGGTTATCAAGTTTACGAGATTATGATTATTATATTTCCTGAGTGGCATAGTAGCGTTTCAGATATTGGAGTAGGAGTGGGGCATGTTTCGGTTGTCAGATATTGGAGTGGGAGTGGGGATGTTTCGGTTGTCAGAATGAATGAGCAAACTTTTAGCTACGTTTCTATGCCAGTTGACTATGCCCTGTGAAAATTCATATGGGATGAAGTTAAAAACGAAAGATTTTCCCTAAAATTTCAAAGTTTGTTAAACAATTTTAAAGACAGCATATACGAAATGATTAATGTTAACATTGATAACAGTGTTCAAATCGAGGGCTCAGTGCAACACGGTTGTAACACGTTTTTTTCCTTCACCAAATGCATTTAATTATATAATCAGTTTATTTTTTCATAATTACACATTGTGTTTAAATTATAAAAACTGAATTTGAAACATTAAAGTAGAAAATGTGATTTTGTCATAAGGTGGTATCTCATAAAGGTTCAATTAATTATTTGTTAGTGCAACGAGGTTGCAACTCAAGTTACAACTGTGTTGCACAAAGTTAATTGATATTTCGGTCAATTTTATTTGTGCAACATGGTTGTAACTCAAGTTACAACTGTGTTGCGCAAAATGTAAAATAAAATAAACCCATTAATGCATCATATCATCAAGTGTGAACTGTATGTCAAGTGTAATAACACTCCATGAAAACTTTTTAAGTGAAAGCCACATAAAGTTCATTATAGAGTAAAAAACTCGAAGTCAAATAAAGGGCTATACTTCTGTAATAAATTAGGCACCAACAATGTGTGATGTAGAGGGACATAAGGTCATCTGTTGTGTACATCAAGTTTGGGAACAATCAATTCAAAAATATTTGAGAACAAATGTGTTAACGGTCATTGTATACTATTAGAGTTGAACATTCTAAGTCAAACAAAGGGCCATAATTCTGTAATAAATTAGGCAATCAATGATGGGTGATGTAGAGGGACATAAGGGCATCAGTTTTTATGAGTATATGAAGTTTGGGAACAATCCATTCAAAAGTGCTTGAGATATGCAAGTATTAAAACATATGTTAAGGGACGCGGCGCGACGTGACGGGACGGGACGGACAACGCGATTCCTATATGGCCCCCACTTCATTTTGTGAAAGCGGGGATATAATGAAGCATTCTGATTGATTGATTTAGCAAAAAGTGGAAAGACTCAATTAGTTCTAAGAAAATCAGTTCTTGATTGAGTTTCTACGCTACACTGAGTAATGAGTTTCAAAGCACAAAGAATCACAAAATTCTAAATATAAAATACATGTACTTCTAAAATGAGTTAATAGACTGTTATAATAGGATACAAGTAAAAGATGCACTTTTTATTGCAGAGAATCAATGTTTGCTAAGCACCAAGAGATATATATCACATTTTACGGAGGCTGAAATGTCGTTGCAAGACTTCTATGATTTAAAAAAAATGGCTGTCAATATAAGAACTATTGAAATGAATACTGACATCCAAAAGATGTATTGGAATCCAATCAAAATACTTAAGATAACATCTTCTAAACCAAACAAGTTGGAATACCAAACTGATTTTTCTGATCCAACTTACACTGTGGACCTTTTCCACAGGTTGCGTTGGAGGGAAATACCCAGTCCCCACAATTTAGATCTAGCACAGCTCTGAACAGATGGCATAAAAATAAGTATGTTGATCTTTTGAATCTTTGCAAGGACAACATAATCCCTAGAAAGCACCATGCCTTCTACCTTCTACTTCTTTATGAGTGAGCTAATGTCTTGGTTCAAACAAGTTTGTTTACGTTGTTGAAACGTTTTCAAAGTTGAAGTTCCATTTTGTTGAATGCAGTTATTATTGCTACTGTCAATACTAGTATTGTATATTATATAGAGTGCTGTTACCTATCTAGCTAGACTATTATGTAGAATACAGTGGCCTATTTCTCTATAATAGTATATAGAGTACTGTGGCCTAATTAGCTATAATATAGAAAACTGTGGCCCATTTAGCTATAAGACAAAGGGACACATGGCATTATTTTTTATCGAGTATTGGGTGTGTTTGTGTGTGTGTGTGTGTGTGTAGTTGTAAGGTTTAAAGTCCCTCCACCAACATACTCGACAAGCCGTGAGGTATCTCGAAGAGATGGGCACAATAGATTCTGGACTTCTCTGCGTGGAGTGTGTTGGTTGATCAGGTGCTGCTGTGTAGTCGTTTCCGTTGTCTAATATTAAATGATTTACAACTAAATGATGACATTGACATTGATGACATTTTTGTATGGCAGATTTACAAACGGGTATTGTCATGTTTGGCACTGGGATGATTAAAAAATACGAGGTTATTGGGTCTGATATTTGCTCTTTACTACCCACATTACATTACTTTACAAGCTGTGTTACAACCAGTGTCTTTGTAGGAGAGGCAAGGTTGTCCCATTTAGGACGATTAAAAAGCACAGACAATTTTTGTAAAGTTGGATTGCTCGAACAGCAGCATGAATGTTCGTATGATTTTCCAAAAAAAGTATGGAGATCACGTAGAGGATAGTGTGCCGCCTATATGGACAACCTCTTTACACGAATGACTCAATTAGAGCTTTTTGCCGCCGTGTCAATTGTCTATAATCATGCATTTGAACATGCACACGTTCAAGTGTTTTTGTGGCACCATACTGACCAACATTAACCAGACCTACCAGACGCAGAAACAAATGAGAGAAGATAAAGTTGTTGAATTTGACTGGACTATTGGATTGCATCACAACAAACTGATTGATATTGAGTTTGAAGAAAGTGATGACAAAGTATAGAGGAAATATGAGCTCAAATGATGTAATAAATATTCATCTTCATATCTCGATTTCTAATAATTGCATACATACTAAAATCTATGATAAGAGAGATGACTTTAACTTTGACATCGTAAACTATCCACATTTGGATGAGAATATACCTCGTGCTACATAATACGGGGTGTATATCTCCCAGCTCATTCGTTTTGCTAGAGCTTGTAATGATGTTAAGGACTTTAATGATCTATATCAAGTCATTACAGGTAAACTTCTTCAGCAAGGTTTTCGATATCACAAACTTCGTAGATCTTTCTCAAAATTATATCGCCGCAACGAAGATGCAATCATTAGAAATCGAGATATGAAGATGAATTCTGCTGTAGTATCCAAACTGTTGGTTTTACTCAACGTGAGCTCTGGTGTATAAATGTTAGTGCCCGTTTGAGCAAAGAACGGATTATCTATTGAGTATGCCATCTAGATACCGAGAAGCAATATTAGTTTATTACACGCATCAATATTGTCATTGTCACTCTGCTAGCAGGTGACAAACTCAACATAACATCTCATTCACAGCAGTATAAAAACAAATCTGCGACAAGTGACGCACAGTTAGTACCTACCCATAGGACTACCAGCAACCTGGCGGTAAACTGTTTTACCGTATCTTATAAATACAGATGTTATCGAGAAGAATAGATAACGCTCTACAAACATCAGTGCAAATTCACATATTATAATTGACATTAGGTGGTTGACTGTCCTCCTTGAATGCTACTTTCCCTGTCCGATCTTTTTATATTTCTTTAGGGGTGCTTGCAAAGAAAGCCCTGACATTATTACAAACAAGAAAAGTTGTTCCTTCTCGAGCGAAAGTCTTCTCTATGTAAGCTGAATCAATTTATCTTTGATCAGGTTATGTGGTAGAGTTGTGTAAAGTGTGGAAAAGTCGTAGGTGCCTAGAGTAAAGGCATGAGAATGCTTACACTGTAGTTTATCAATGATTTCTCCGGAGTTTTGATAGACCAAAACAGATTGATTCCTGAGTTTTCAAAAACCGTTCAGCAGTATTTATAACATGTTCTTTAATCGCAGAAGTCAACAGTTTTGATACATTGTTTGTGGTACATGAACTTGAATTTGCGATAAAACTTGCTTTGAGTGGATTTTTGTGAAGTTTAGGATTCCAGTACATGGTAGGGAGCTTATTCTGCTTACTGTTTACAGAAACATTCATAGTCTCCAAAAACGTCGCATGCTGGAACTATGTCCTCCTCCAGCAATGATGTGGTTAGATAAACAGAAGTGCTCGCTAGCTCTGCATTCAAAGTATTGCTAGAATGCAATCGTCAGACAATGATTATACTATTGGAAGCTTTGTCTGCAGGACCTAGAACAGTTAGTATGGAGGTTCTGGGTTCCCTTCTTAAGATGTCTTACATTGTAAGTGGACGGCCGTGGAAGTAGAGAGGAATTATACTGTAAAATCGTAATTCGAACCGTTCAGAAATTGTTCTCATCCTAGCAGTAATTGCATTTTATCTACGTTTTCGCGCTTACACCACTTGGTACAGAACTCTTTTAATGAATCCGTATTTTTTTTAGGCATTAAAATCAATATCCGAAGGAAGGAGATACTGGCGATACTTAGGACCTTTAGCAATTAGCTGCCTGATCCTCTTATTCTCAATAACATCAATATTGCCAGTGATTATGTGACCAGCAGGTTCATAACAACATTTAGAATTATGACACCCTCAATCAGTGGGATTAGATGTCTCTAAACAACACAAATATCAACAACAACCAAGATATGTCGTCTGACTCATTTGACTTTTGACTTCTAAGTGTGACCTTGACCTTTGAGGTACAGACCAGATTCTGGCACGCAACCATATTTTCATTGTGGTGGACATTTTTGTGAAGTTTCATATAAAATCCCTTCAGTTGTTTCAAAGTTATGGCTAACACATGATTGTTTCGGATGGAAGGTCGAACGGACAGACGGTACGGTTATTATATCCTCCCTTCGGGGGCATGTAAAACCATGAAAATTAACGTCATTGTCAATATATCGTTTCATGGGGTATTTATGGGCTTTTTTCAAAATTAAAAAATAAATCTCTAATTTTTAGTATGATGGCGTTATATGTACACAGAAATTTAATTTCACACATTTCAGTGTTGATTATGAGCCTTTTTCTAATGTTTACTATTAAGGGATTTGTAAAATAAGATAATAAGCAATTTAAAATACAAACATGTCTTGCACGTTCATGCACAGAACTTTATATCATGTGAGGAGATTATTTGTTTATACACCTTACGGACGTTGTGCGTTCTATCAGTGCATGCCTATTGTACTATGCTACAAACCATTTTTTGTACTATGCTACTGATGCTAAAGTCATGTCTCACATCACAATTAATTATTTTCTCATATTTTGTTGGAAATCATGATTTTATTACACATTTTACTATGTGGCCGCAGAAAAGTGAAATATCTATTAGCAATCAGAAGCGAATTTACACTATTTATCCACTGATACTCATGGGGATTATGTGGTGCAGATATGCGTCTGTGCAGTGTTAGGAATTAAAAGAAAAGTGAAATAGTTTTAAAATCAGGTGGGAGTCAAATATAGGCTGTAAGCTAGTAGGAGACCGCACCCCTCCCCCCGCCACCCCCATCCCCCACACACCCTCCCCCACCCAACACCAGGGGGGAATTTTGTACACTCTATTTTTATGAAAACCCATTATGTGTAGAGCATTTTGGAACATGTGTGACATCTGAGCGTTGGGGCTTTATCGTGTTACAGGGTGTAGAATACGTTACCTATAAAATATAAATTAATTTTACTGCATTTTGAAGACTGAAAATGTATGGAAGAAAGGGTTTGTATTTTAAATTGTCTTCATTATTCATGCCTTTTAAAATACAAACTTTCGTTTCACATACTTTTTATACCTTGGGGATACCTGCGTTTCTAACTCTACGATACCGTAATTCACGTTACCTTTTTTTATTAATATTTTTAACGTAAGACATTAAGAACATTACTGATGTTACATCTGAAAATTCTTCCAAACCTTACAGATATCACAGACATACGTTCCCATGATGGTAATAATGTTTGGTTCTGGTAAAGCCCGTTACATTGTGATTTTTTAAATTATTTTCTGTTTTCTGCATGCTAAAAGAAATAATAGAACAAATCATCCAATAAACTATTAAACTATTAAAGTTTTTATTGCAGCATTCCTTTAAACATAATTGATTGTAAAAACTCATTTTAAACATTATTTATTCTTCTTGAAGTACAAAATTTCGTTTTACGTAATGTTTATACCTTTGATACATGCGTTATTAAATCTACGTTACAGTAATTTACGTTACCTTGTTGAATAAAGGTGTTTAGTTTAAGAAATTAAGAACATAAATATTTTATATTCGAAAATTATTTCAAACATCTTAGTTATAATATACATACATATCCATGATTCGAACAATGTTTGGTTCTTGTACTGTCCGTTACATTGTGTGTTTTTTAAAATAATTAATAATAATCTTCCGCGTGTTACCAGAAATCTAGAAAATTCAGCCAATTAGCTTAATTCAGATATTGATACCTCTATACATCATCGATGGTAACAACAAAGTTTGAACAGACATGACATTATGTCAATGTTAATATGTGTTACCTCATGTATTAAACGTTACGTACGTTACCAATTAAGTTTACATCCTTTTATTTAAATACCACATCTAAGTATCAAATAGAAGCACGGAAATATATCTTTATTTTCCGTTTTATACTGTTTAAACATAGGCAAACATTGAATGAAATGAAGTTTATATATAATTTACACGACTCTTCCGTACTTTTTACATGACCAAATTCAAAGAAAAATAGCAAATTGTATGCCCTGTTTTAACTGCTAATATATTCATATATTAATAAAATGTAACACATTAAAACAATTTCAAAATATCCACAAAATTAATTGAAGTTTACTTACGTTACTAACAAAAATAAATGTATAGCTATATGAGAGCTACATGCATTTTCAAGGATATATATTACATCATTTGAGCTCATATTTCCTCTATACTTTGTCATCACTTTCTTCAAACTCAATATCAATCAGTTTGTTGTGATGCAATCCAATAGTCCAGTCAAATTCAATAACTTTATCTTCTCTCATTTGTTTCTGCGTCTGGTAGGTCTGGTTAATGTTGGTCAGTATGGTGCCACAAAAACACTTGAACGTGTGCATGTTCAAATACATGATTATAGACAATTGACACGGCGGCAAAAAGCTCTAATTGTGTCATCCGTGTAAGGAGTTTTGCCATATAGGCGGCACACTGTCCTCTACGTGATCTCCATACCTTTTTTTGAAAATCATCCGAACATTCATGCTGCTGTTCGAGCAATCCAACTTTACACAAATTGTCTGTGCTTTTTAATCGTCCTAAATGGGACAACCTTGCCTCTCCTACAAAGACACTGGTTGTAACACAGCTTGTAAAGTAATGTAATGTGGATAGTAAAGAGCAAATATAAGACCCAATAACCTCGTATTTTTTAATCATCCCAGTGCCAAACATGACATACGGTTGTATTACTGAAACACATTTTGAAAGCAGGTTCAGTATGTCTGTGTCAGGAGAACACCCCCCGATTGTTTCTGATGTTGGTGAGGATTAGGGATATGTTCAGTCGGATGTCTGATTCCTCCTATGATGAAAACAGATCTTCCTGATCATCAGCAATGACAGAGTACTGATAAACAAGGGACGTACTCCATAAAAGTATCTATCGCGGAGACAGAACGTGTACGGCAGACAAGATAATGGTCAATTAAGGATTTTGATAGGATATATAGACAGACTGTTTTACCCAAAACGACTCTCAAACTATGATAATTCTTTATGATTTTTTTTTTAACAAACTTGTTATTTTAAAAACCTCACGCCCCCCTTTCTCTCCCGACTCCGTCCTCTCGCCTCACCACACCTCCTGATACTGCCACCTGTGACCCGATCTATTGTTTTCAGACCAAGACTTATTAACTCCACGTCAGACAAGCCCTTACACATTTTGAAATCAATTTTCTGTTCTAAGAATTTATTGTATAATGTACCTAGCCCAATTTTTTTTAAAGTAGGCAGGGCATAGCGCCTGGAGTCGCCATTTCTACCGGTGTTTCCTTCAAAACCTATTCCGATAAAAAGTCTACTTAACGACGGCTGGAAGTTTGCACGAAACAACTTACGAAATGCACATAACAACTAAGAATCTTCACCAGACAACTTCAAAAATGCACATAACAACTTACGAAATGCACATAACAACTTAGAAAATGCACAAGACAACTTAGAATATGCACATAACAACCTACGAAATGCACATAACAACTTACTAAATGTACATAACAACTTACGTAACGCACATAACAACTTCGAAAATGCACATAACAACTTATGAAATGCACATAACAACTTAGAAAATGCACAAGACAACTTAGAATATGCACATGACAACCTACGAAATGCACCTAACAACTTCGAAAATGCACGAGACAACTTAGAAAATGCACAAGACAACTTATTATATGCACATAACAACCTACGAAATGCACATAACAACTTACGAAATGCACAAGACAACTTAGAAAATGCACATAACAACTTAATAAATGCACATAACAACTTAAAAAATGCACATAACAACCTACGAAATGCACAATGTGACATAACAACGTAGAATATGCACATGACAACTTAAACATTGTGCAAGACAACTTAAACAATGCACATCACAACTTAAACAATGAACATCACAACTTACGAAATGCGCATAACAACTTAGGAAATGCACAAGACAACTTAGAAAATGCACATAACAACTTACGAAAATCACAACTTAGAAAATGCACAAGACGACTTGCAAAATGCACATTACAACTTATAAAATGCACATGACAACATAGAAAATGCACAGAACAACTTAGAAAATGCACATAACAACTTACGAAATGCACATAACAACTTACGAAATTCACATCACAACTTAGAAAATGCACATAACAACTTAGAAAATGCACAAAACGACTTACAAAGCGTACTGCACAAAATGCAAAAGGCCAACAGAAGGCAGCCGAGGCTTTCCATAGCGTATCAATTAACAAGTCATTGACAAATATGTCATGGTTTTCTCAGCCTGATGCTGCAATAGATAATCAGCAACATCTCTCTATGCTGGAATACCGGACGACCGGAGGTATATATCATAGTCATTTATATCAACTCGGAATGGGGTTTGTGAAAACAATGATAGATTCCGTGGCTCTTCTCAAGCCTTTCTCATTGTTCTTTGCTAGGGATGGATGCAGTCCTTTGTGCGAAGAAATAACTTCTGATGCCATATATGATGCCATATTTGCCATCTCTGGAGAATGGCCTCTAGCAGGTTTTTCCTACATTGTCGTGTAATGTACCAGTGGTATAACCTGTATGCTGCATAAATTTCTACTGAATCTAATGATGTTACCCTGAAAATTTATATGTTGATCGATAGTTTATTAATAGGTATGTGACTTGTGGAAGAAGGACACTGAATCTCCTGTTTTGGAGAAGTTCGTTTGACCTGGGGATGGGTTGTGTCAGGAGTCACAATACTGGAATGTGTTTGGCGTAGTTCCACTGGTCATACTCAAAGAACAGTAGACTTAGGCGGTAGGGTGAAGTTATATGCATGTCAAGGTCATTTTCCTTTGTGGATGTCTTTGATAAGAGTTGGTATTATTAGTATTGTGTCCAACAACTAGTAATCAGAATAAGGCAAGACTAACTTACATTGGATGGGGACAAAATATGATTATCCTTTGGGATTTTTATCAAAAGCAGGATACATTGTAACAAAAGGAATACGAGTATGCCATAACTAGCAAAAAAAACAGAACATTTTCGGTAAAGGATAAGCTCCCAGTAGTTTAATGTGCAATTACTATTTTTGAACCATTTTAAAATATTTTTTTATTATATATTTATTTTTAGACATTATAATTATTTATTTACTTAATTATACTAATGAATTACATTTAAAAAAAATCATAGTTAAAAGTAAAATACTAGCACCTTTATTTCTGGAAACTTCCAAATGGTGACGTAATTTTTGTGTTTATTTTACATATCGTTACTCTCTCTCTCTCTCTCCACAAACACATTTTATTTATTCATTTATTCATTCTTTCATATATTGATTTAATGAATAACATTTTATTATTAAAATAGTCACTGTTTCAGTAAAGAACAACAGCCTTTGTTTCTGGAAACATTCAATATTTATGACAAATAACATTAAATGGAACCGTAAATTTCGTGTTTATGTCATGTAATGTAAACTACATTGTCTTTTGGAAATTTGTTTTATTGCATTAATTTTTGTTTTTAACATGTTTGATAAATAATATAAAATATACATACCGTATAGGTAGTATTTGTTGTTCATATGCACATTTTTTTTACTCATATTCAAATTTATTGAAAGTGTTTTGGAATTGTTATGTTAACGTAATTGTCACGTTTCTTACACACAAACGCCCCCAGCGCTCAATGGCACACATGTCATATTTTGAAGCTTATTGTATGTTCTTTCAGAAAATCATACCCAAAATTCCCCCTGGTGGGTAGTGGGGAGTGGGGTCTACAGTCAGCTCAAGGACTAATAAAAGTATGATAGCGTTAACGAAGGAAAAAAAAGACAAGTGATTTTTAACTTATGTGATAGCATTTTTTCTGGCGGCATAGGCATTGGCGTTCGTTAGTAGTACTTTTTCTGAAATCGCTGGGCAACTTTACTCAAATTTCCCATGAATGCTGCTCCCTAGTAGGCTAAACAAGATGGTTGCAAAAAATAGCCAAAACCTCAAAATATCTTCTCCAGAATGGCAAGATAGAGTTTGACAAAACATTTTTAGAGTTGATCACTAGCTACTAAACTATCAAGTTTGTGTTGTTCGTCTTCGTAAAATTAAAAATAGCTGTGTCGCAGGGGGGCAAAACTTGCATATGGAGATTTTGCCTGTTTACATAGACTTACTGGTATATAGGGGAAAACTTGAAACCAAAAGCTCAAGGTATGGAGTTTTCATATATTTCATGTTACATCAGCCACAGACCTAATAACACATACACTGTGAAATGTATGTAAATTTCAGGTGGCACGGGTGTAAATTTCACAAAATATTGCCTGACTTTAAACACATATCATCAAGATTTTTATGCATATACGTTTCATTTATGTCAACACCCGTCAACAGTTATTTCTCTTTCTAATGATGGTATTTTCCTACGTCTGTTGCTTGATTTTTAAGGGAAAAGCCAAAAACGATGATTTTTAACTTAACAACTTTTTCATACAATTACCTATTTCGAAAATAAAAATTAGTATGATCCCATTTTGCTATGCAATATGACTCTTTTTGAATGTATTCTCATCAAAATCGATGAAGTTCTAATAGTGGAGTTAGAAGGAAAAGTTAAGGTACCACGTGATATTTTGGCTTCTTCATTGGTTCAGATAGAACGTTTTCAACCTGATTATTATTATTTCTGTGCCTCAGCTTATGGTCCTCTACCAAGTTTGTTCAAATGGTGACAGTTTACAGAGGTGAGAATTTTAAAAAAAACTACAACAGCCAGAGATTTAATATTTTGATTTACCACAAGGTTATGGTCCTCTACCAATTTTTGTTCAAATAGTGGCCCTGGGGTCAAAGTTGGCCCTGCCCCATGGGTCACATGTTTTACATAGACTTATTTAGGAAACAAATAAAAAAATCGTCTTTTCTGAAACAACAAGGTATAGGGCTCTCATATATTACATGCAACATAAGCTTACTGTCCTCGTCCAAGTTTGTTCAAATGGTGACCCAGGGGTCATATCTGGCCCCGCCCTAGGGGTCACATGTTTTACAGAAACAATTAAAAAAATCTTCTAAAAGCACAAGGTATAGAGTTTTCTTGCATGCAGCACAAGCTTATGGTCCTCTAAACATGTTTGTTCAAATGGTGACCCAGGTGTCAAATCTGTTCCCTCCTCAGGGGTCACATTACATACGAGTTATAAAAAAACTTTAAAAATCTTCTCCGAGACTACATGAGCTAGAGGTTTTAATAGTGTGCATGTACCATAAGCTTACTGTTCTCTAGCAAGTTTGTTCAAATGGATTTGTTCAAATTGAGGTCAAATTTTGCCCAACCCCAGGTATCACATGTTTTGAGGACTTGTGTAGGGAAATACCTTACAAGAGTTTCTTCAACAAAACATGTTACACTTACTGAGCATGAACAGACGGTACCATTCATACCAGCATCCGCCCCGGGGTCCATCCCCACTCTACGGACATAGTCCCTGGATCATAACTTGGAAACTGTTAAAATCCCCGCCCTAGAACCATATACACACTTACTGTGCATGAACTGTGTCCCTTTAAATACTGGATTTTTTATTTCTAATCAATCTACCCGTGCATAGCTGTCAATTATGTTGTTCAGTCTGTTATACAAGAGCTCTGCAAACAGAAATCAGGATAAAATCACATAAATGAAAGGCATTTAACAAAAGAGATAAGACACAAGTATTATTTATAATATAACCATTTTATTATAAAATCCACAAGGTGTACAATCAAAATAAATCCCATTGCACATTTCATATTTCACAGTGAGCCAAAGTTTGTTTAACGCTTGCAAACACAATTTTAGTACCTACAGAAATTATAACTTAGAGGAACAGGAATTTTGAATGGTAAATACACTTTGCTTTTGAAAATCGGTAAGAAATGAAAATTGCCTTAAACAATTGGTTTTTGATTAGTTAAAATTTTGATGAATATATATTTTGGGCTTTTTTTTCTATGAATTTCTGAACATGAGTTTAATATGAATTTATCTCCAAGTTAAATGGAAGTTATTTTTTGGAGATTATAAAAATTACCATATTTCTCAGCAACAACCATTTTATAGCTAATCTCTATCAAAATCATACGTTTGATTGTAAACTGCCTAGAGGGGCATATAAGCCTGTGTCCCATTAAAGCTTTTTCAAAGAGAAATAATTAAAAAATAATATGAATCACAGCGTAAAGGACGTTTATAAGATGTATTTATTGGATCATCATAAAGATGTGTGCAAAGTTGCATTGTTGTAGACCTTATACTTTGGAAGTTATTAGCCATAAGCACCTGTAAAAGGCAAGGTAAACCTTTTTTCAAAGGGGAATAATTAAAAAATGTTAACCAGAGAGTTATGGTCCTTTATCAGATGTATTCATTGGATCATGCTGAAGATGTGTACAACGTTTCATTGCTGTAGACCTTAAACCTTGTTAATAGCCACAATTACTTGCAAAAGGCAACGTTAAGTTCCAGGTTAAACCTTTTTATAAGGGGAAATAATTTAAACAAGAGGATGCTCTACTGGCTAACATGGCTCTACAACATCAATGAAGCGAGTGACTGCCATTTACGTTTTTTTGAAAGTTTTGGGCAAAATACAGCTTTTTAACTAAATCAAGGGCCATAACTAAAGAATCTGGTAAAGTTTGGTAAAGATCAGATGAAAAATGAAGGCCCTACCGTATTAATGAGGCAAAATATAGCATTTTTAACTAAATCAAGAGCCATAACTCCTCTGTTACTGGTCCGACTGGTCCAACATAGAGCTAAAATAAAAAACAAAAAAATATATATATATCAAAAAAGAAAATATCTATATAAAAAAAAATAATATAAAAAAAAAAAGAGTCATAAAATCTGGTAAAGTTTGGCAAAGATGGCAAAATGAAGGCCCCATCGTATGACAAGGCAAATTATAGCATTTTTAACAAAATCAAGGGCCATAACTCCGCTGTTACTGGTCCGATCTGGCTGGTTTTCGAATATGACCGAGCTTTCATTGACATTAACAATCTGATACAGTTTGATAAAGATCGGATGAAAAATGAAGGCCCTATCGTCTTAACGAGGCAAAATATAGCATTTTGAACTAAATCAAGGCCATAACTCCACTGTAACTGGTCCGATATGAATGGTTTTCAAACTTGTCCGAGCTTTCAATAATATTCACAATCTGATAAAGTTTGGTAAAGATCGGATGAACAATGAAGCCCCTATTGTCTTAACGTGGCAAAATATAGCATTTTTAACTAAATCAAGGGCCATAACTTCGCTGTTACTGGTCCGATCTGGCTGGTTTTCGAATATGACCGAGCTTTCATTGACATTAACAATCTGATACAGTTTGATAAAGATCGGATGAACAATGAAGCCCCTATCGTCTTATAGAGGCAAAATATAGCATTTTAAACAAAATCAAGGGCCATAACTCCGCTGTTACTTGTCCGATATGGCTGGTTTTCTAACTTGTCCAAGCTTTCATTGATATTAACAATGTGGTTAAGTTTGGTAAAGATAGGATGAAAAATAAAAGCCCTATCGTCTTAACGAGGCAAAATATAGCGTTTTTAACTAAATCAAGGACCATAACTCCGCTGTTACTGGTCCGATCTGGATGGTTTTCGAACTTGTCCGAGCTATCATTGATATTAATAATGTGGTAAAGTTTGGTAAAGATAGGATGAACAATGAAGGCCCTATCGTCTTAACGAGGCAAAATATAGCATTTTGTACTAAATCAAGGGCCATAACTCCGCTATTACTGGTCCGATGGATGGTTTTCGAACTTGTTCGAGCTTTCAACAGCATTAACAATCTGATAAAGTTTGGTAATGAACGGATGAACAATGAAGCCCCTATCGTCTTAACGAGGCAAAATATAGCATTTTTAACTAAATTAAGGGCCACAACTTTGCTGTTACTAGTCCGATATGGCTGGTTTTCGAACGTGTCCGAGCTTTCATTGAGATTAACAATGTGGTAAAGTTTGGTAAAGATAGGATGAAAAATGAAGGCCCTATCGTCTTAACAAGGCAACATATAGCAAAATAGCATTTTTAACTAGATCAAGGTCCATAACTCCGCTTTCACTGGTCCGATCTGGCTGGTTTTCGAAATTGTCCGAGCTTTCATTGATATTAACAATGTGGTAACGTTTGGTAAAGATAGGATGAAAAATGAAGGCCCTATCGACTTAACGAGGCAAAATATAGCAATATAGCACTTAACTAAATCAAGGGCCATAACTCCGCTATTACTGGTCCGATCTGGCTGGTTTTCGAACTTGTCCGAGCTTTCATTGATATTAACAACCTGTTAAAGTTTGGTAAAGATCGGATGAAAAATGAAGGCCCTATCGCCTTAACAAGACGAAAGTTAACGCCGGACGCCGGACAACTTGGAATCCCATAAGGTCTACTGGCTGAAGGCAAGCTAAAAAAATGAAGTAGAGAGTTATGAGCTGAAGATATGTACAAAGTTTCGTTGATGCAGACATATAAAAAGGTAAATTATAATTAAAACTAAAATACCCGTTTGCCTGATGTATACCTTAAACATATTTTATTGCTTTTCTTCTATATACAAGCAAAAGGGTTGGGCCAAGTTCTTCCAACATTAATAAAGGCTCGTCCCAACAATATTGTAATTAACAGTTAACAAGATGGCAATATAATTAACATAATGATATATACATTTCCATAGGTACTATTATATTGTGTTTGAAAAATCGAAACAAAAAGCAATTCAAACAATAAAATATACAGGATTTCTGTTAAATTCCCTCAAGTCTAGATAACCTGTAAACATCTAGCACCAATACATGACAACCCTCAAAATTCAATTTTAAACAAAATCGTAACACCACCTGGGGAAGTATGTCGGACATACAATAATATACAATAAGACAATTATAAGACTGCAGAATTTTGAACGGTACCATTCCCAATGGCAAGAAGTATGTTTTTCCCAGGTGGAGTGGACAATATATTGTTTTAGGTGATGGTAATGAAATACTGCATGAGAATGTATGCATGGTAATGTGTCTGCAAAGTATTTAAGCATACAATCTTGCTTTTTTTGATAGTAAAAAATTGCCAACTTAAGGCAAAACAATGCAAACTTTTCCAATTGAATGGGGTACCATTCCCAAAAGGGTGAAAAGAATCGCTGACCACCAATCAGTAGAAATTGTCGAAAACAAATGACAATGAAATAAAATGATTTTCTCATGATGACAAAGTAATCAAATATGGTTTGAAATCTTTCAAAACTCTGTGACTAGTTGCGGCCACTAGGTTCTTATAATATTAGGCTATACACGTCTAAGTCCCCAAAAGGCCATAACTCCCATAGAAATTGTTGAATCACAATGTCAATGAAATATAAGCACGGTTTTACACATTTGAATTGAACTGGGTTTTAAGGCGCACCAACACATGCAATGTTATATGGTGCCTAACAGGCTCATCCTCCATGTACATCGAAATAAAATATGGAGAATAGGCCTAGAACTTTCTCACCTGCAGAACTGCAGAGTTGCTGCAAATTCTATTGTAGACATTCCATTTACGTTGAAGCCACATTCATTGTTTTTCTGACACTGCTCTAGTGATTTGAGCAAGATGGCACCTGAAAAAATGCAGGGGTCATGATGAAGACCTTTAATGAACATGAACAAAAAATGGACTTGAATTTGGGGGGGTTCTACCCCTCTGCCTACCCTACCAACAGGATCTGCAGTGGCGTAAAACAGCTGCCGTAGAAAATACCATAACTGTGGTAAAACGGTTGATTCAAAATGACGACTGAATATGATCACCTTCAAACAATCCTACCAAAATGAAATTAAATCCCTTAAAACTGAATGACTAGTTGTGACCCCAAAAAAGTGTGACAGACAGATAAACGATCATTATTTCTATGTTGCTCTCTTTGAAAATAAACTCCTTACACCAAAACAAATAAACAATCCACCCCACTCACACCGAGGCCCTCTTTAATGAACATTTGTTTGTACATTATTTCTTATAAACAAGTTTACTTTATAACTGATTTTATGAAACGAGTTCAGTAAATGAAATTAAAAGCATTTTATGAACGAGTTTATACAATACATGTATACTCCTGAAAAAAACACAAAAAAACCAAGTTTTGACGTATGTTATTTTTTTTAATTGTGCCATTATTGAACCATTTTACCGTCTTTTTGTAGTTTTTAAGTTTACTTATATTATTTAACAATTGTTACTTGATCCAAAAGTATTAACTTGTGATATGGATATAAAGATTAAGTAATTATTTTTGTTTTTTATGTGGTCCATAAATTATTTTGAGGAGTATATATTTCAATTGTTATTAAGTCAATTCATACAGGTCGAGTTTTTGGTTCAAGGGCTGTGGTATTAACTTTCTCCCCATGATTTGACAAAATATGATAGTCCAATGAATATGAAATAAACAACCAGTATCAAGACCAATATGAATATACTAATTGATAGACTATAGGTTCTTGACAGTTCACACAAGACATGTTGCAAAACCAATAGGAACTTATTAAATAACATTCTATTCACAATTAACAATATACATAAACTATTCAATTATTCAACAATAATAAACAATGTAAAATGATAATGGACTTATTCTTTCTCTTTCCTACAAAAAAAACAACAACTCCACAGTATTGCACCAATTTATATAGCTTACATTAAAGTCCCTACCCACCATCAACAGGCACAGTTTACAACCTACTGACAAAGCGGTATATATATAACTTACATATTTTGAGAATCCAGACTCTATAGACACAAAATACCGGGTAAACGGCTTTAACCAGTCAGACAAAATGCCAAAACTGGAGCTTCGAATAAGAGTTACCAACTCATAATTCATTTTAAGTATATTCAATCACGGGTGTTTTAAGAGCCTGTGAATAGACCTATACATTTAATCAGCACATATACATTATTATATGACCTGGACACCTGAGTTTTGTGAACAAATTTGTAGGGTTAGTTTCTTTAATAGAAATCTAGCCTATACTAAATGCAACGAATGCATGAATGGTGTTTTACGACACGTCAAAACAAAGAGGGCATACTGTGCGTGAAAACTGATGCAAATGAACAATGAAATATTCAATTATTAAAGAGTACGGTAAAAGTGTATAGGTAAAACTATTTCCAAACAAGGCTTTATACGATAAATTGAATGTTGTTTAACGGCTCATCAACACAGTATAGGTTATTTAGAGCCGCCCCAGAGAGAGGGGAAGGATACATAGGAATCCGGGAACCTGCCCTACTCTTATTATCGAATAGATTCCTATAGTTCTTTAACGTGCTCGGAGGATAGACCGATACACGGGACCGCCCGGTTTACGTCCCCATCCGACGGACGCTTAATACGATAAAAAACATTAACTATGAATATACTAAATGCAAATCCATCCGGAGTTATCGATGGCAAGTATATAAATAGGTCAAGTCGTATTGGCCAAGTTCCAGTCCATATTAAGCAAGTTTTCTTAGATTTCCCTAGTTCCGTTTCATATTGACCGAGTTCCAGTTTATACTGGCTGAGTTCCGGTTCATGCTGGCTGAGTTCCAGTTGATACTGGCAGAGATTCACTCATTAGCCAAGTACTGGTTCATGTGAGGTAGGCAATTTCCAAGATGAAGATGTCGAGTTTAATTTTGTTCAGTAAATAATATATATTAAGGTGCTTTGAGATTACCTTTATCACATTCTCTCCCAAGATGTGGTTCACTGCAAAGCAAGATGTCAAATCCACGATGCATTACCGAGCACCCGTATTACAAGTGGTCCCACATTACATGTGGTATAACTTATCAATATAAACAAACTTTATAAAACTTCTAAACAGGTCTATATGATGTACAATGAGCTAGCCTTTGTAGAGTAACATCAATAATACAGATGCAGCACTGGAAATAAACATGTTTATTTTACCTTGAAGCGTACTTCATTATTTACCTGGGTAACACACATAATTTTTTATTGTACCTATCACTCAAATATTTTACAGCCAAAACAATTTCTGATAGGGCTTTTCCCATGTAAACTTCTTGTTGCTTGGATTGCAGAAACTTAGAAAATCACAAATAGCTTCAGCTAGCTTTAATATTTTGGGATAAAACTTTCAGGTTGCCTTAATTTACATTTATCCAACACATTAAACCCATTTTTGGATAGAAATTCTAAAAAAAACAAGAGGTCCAAATGGCCCTGAGTCGCTCACCTGAGAATTTTTGCAAAGAGGAAAAAGTAGTTAACAAGTGCAATTGATTATTAGATTGCAAACTTTGTACGACATTAGGTAAAAGAACCCCGGGGCACAGCCATTTTTGACCCTAGGATCTTCGTTTGTATAAAATTTGTAGTCTAAGAGTTGCAATCATTTATAAACAAAAACTGTCAGCGATTCTTGAGAAAAGATTTTTTAAAGTTTGACCATATATGGTAATGGTGGCCATCTTGGATGTAGCATTGGCCTAATTTGTAAAACTTTGAAAGGCATTGACCTCAGTATCATCCACATGAAATTTGGTCAAAATTGGTCAAGTGGTTTCTGAGGAGATGTTGTTTACAAATGCCCTATATAAGCCTATGTAAAACATGTTTAATCTCCATAGTAACACACTTTGGAACACCGGGGCACAGCCATTTTTGACCCTAGGAACTTCATTTGTACAGCTTTTGTAGCCTAGGAGATGGCGATCATTTAGAAACAAACATTTTCAAAATCGGTTCTTGAGAAGAAGATTTTTAAGGTTTTGACCATATATGGTAATGGCGGCCATCTTGGATGTCGTATTGTCCTTATTAGTAAAATTTTGGAATGATTTGACCTCAGTATTATCCAAGTGAAATTTGATCAAAATTGTCCAAGGAGAAGTTGTTTACACAGAACGACGGACGATGGCAGACGTCAGACAAAAAGCGGTCACGATAGCTCACTTTAAGGCTTCTGCTCAGGTGAGCTAAAAATGATGGACCTGAATTTTACCTTGAAAATGCCTTTAAGTTATCAAAAACAACTTTCGCATGTAAAATTCTTATTTCTGGAGCTTAATTTTGCATTAAAAATGTCCTTTCAAAAACAACTTTTGCATGTGAAATCTTCTCAACCAATTTCAAAAAAGTAAGGTATTTTTATTAGCCATTAAAAATGAAAGCTTCACGGACAGAACTTATTCAGGTACAACTTAAATTGTGTCTGAAAAGTCAAAAGAAAAAACACTTGGCAGAAACAAGTTCCCAAAACAGTAATATGAAAATATTCCAATCATAACATTTAACAAAATTGTAGGTTAAGACATTTTTTAACAGATTTCAACATAATATTCATGTTGAAATAAAAGTAGTGCACAACCCTTTAAAATATAAACTAACATATAAATTAGATCAAACGATGGTACTAGCAATACTTTTAATTTTATAAGTGCGTCCTCTGTTGAGCCTCTGTTGTATATTTAACCACCATCTTGATATTACGATATCCCAGGATGCTTTGTTCTTGCTGTATACATTGAGGTAGATTCCCAAAATGACTATCAACCCAGACCACACATACCTGAAATAAACAGAATAGTGTTTTATAATTTCCATTGGGCATTGGTATCAATCAAAGCATAACCTTATTTACAGCTGCTCCCAAAGACAGACAGAGGATATGAAGAATATAGGAAAAATACTGGAATTCTAGGCACTTGGAATCCAAGACACTGAAACCTTAGAAACTTGGAATCCTAGGAGCTTGGAATCTGATGCAATTGAAATTCTAGGAAATTGGAATCCCAGGCACTTGGAACCGTATGCACTTGGAATCCTAGGCACTTGGAACCATATGCACTCGGAATCCTAGGCCCTTGGAACCATATGCACTTGGAATCCTAGACACTTGGAAGCCTATTTTATGGGTAAAATGTAACAAGAAGGGAAGCAAAACCAGCAACAACTATTTTTAAAATATAATCAACAAATTTATTCAACTGCTACAATGAAAAATATTCACTTACAGAAAATACATAAAACAGATCCAGTATTTCTTTAAAATCTGATATATGAATAAAGTCCAAATAATATTGGCAAGTGTCCCTTTAATCTAAATTGTCAAGTGTCCCTTTAATCCAATTCTACCTCAAGTCCTTCCTGTGTAATTAATTCACAATAGTCCAAATAATCCAATGTCACTTTTATTATAGATAAGCACAATGTTTATCCTCGCACAATACATTTTTAATTCAAAGCATCCAATTATTTTCACTTTATATTGAATCTGAAGTAAATTCAAACTGAACCAGATACTCAACTCTGAATACTGAATAAACAACACAGAATGTCATAGAATTTTAGAATATTCCAATAAGATACTAGTAAACTAGTTATTTTTAAATAACTTTGACAGTCATATGATGCCTCATAGAAGGTCGTAGAAGCTTTAGAATATTCCAATTACCTTGAATGAGACGTATGATGTATCACATCATAAACACAATAAAATCAAGCGATGCTGAATTTAAACAATCAACATTCTATTTACTCATCCAGAAACTTCCATGTTACTAATTATAAATGAATGGCCTTGGATGACACAATACAACTTGTTTACATCTTTTTGGAATCCTAGGAGCTTGAAATTACTAGGAGCTTGCAACCCTAGCAACTTGGAATCCTAGTCACTTGGAATCCGAGGATATTAGACTTCTAGTTGCTTGGAATCATATACACTTGGACTCATATGAACTTGGAATCCAAGGAGCTATGAATTTTAGGAGCTTGATTATATACACTTGGAATCCTAGGAGCAAGGAATTCTAGGAGATTGGAATCATATACACTTGGAATCCTAGGAGTTTGTAATCCTGGGAGTTTGTAATCCTAGGAGTTTGTAATCTTAGGAGCTTGGAATCATATACACCTGGACCCCTTTGAGCTGGGAATCCTAGGAGCTAGGAATTATAGGAGATTGGAATCACATACACTTTTAATCCTAGGAGTTTGTAATCCTGGAAGTTTGTAATCCTAGGAGTTTGTAATCTTAGGAGCTTGGAATCATATACACCTGGACCCCTATGAGCTGGGAATCCTAGGAGCTAGGAATTCTAGGAGCTTGAAGTCATATACACTTTGACTCCTAGGAGCTTGGACTCCTTGGAGCTAGGAATCCTAGGAGATTGGAATCCTAGGAGCTAGGAATTCTAGGAGCTTGAAATCATATATACTTTGACACCTAGGAGCTTGGACTCCTTGGAGATTGGAATCCTAGGAGCTAGGAATTCTAGGAGCTTGACATCATATATATTTGGACTTCTAGGAGCTTGAAATCGAACCAGATATCCCTAGTTTATTAATCAAGCGCTATAATCCCCTTATGACTGAAATCCAATATTTCTGTAACATTTTATAAGAAAGATAGATGCACTAAACAAGCTGTTTTGTCACCATAACATAAACAATACAACATGTATACCCAATCCAATCTCTTTATGATCTTGCAATTCCCTATATGAAAAGCAATAAAATGCAACAATATTACAAGTCTACATCCAGATCTGATTCTAGTCAATTATGGCAGTCAATTATAATTATGGCAGTCAATTATGGCAGTCAAAGCATGATCCTAGTGTCTGACAAATAATGAGCAAAAAAAATACACTGTGTCGATGTCTGGTTAGTTTTGATCCACACAATTGGGCAAAACAGACAACAAGAGTGCTTTGTTCCTTTAAATGTAGATTATGTTACAAACCGAGGCCCCGCCATACAATATCAATATCAAATCTAATTATCCTAATGTTTAAACCTCAACATATGTCCTGAAAGTCACATTCATGTACATGTATTTCTTTGTATAAGAAGGGCTAGGAGTGAGGAGAGGCAAGTGAGATATGAAACAAAACAAACAGCAGTGAGGTTCGATATTCCCGTGCAGCTTGCCCACATCACTCCAGAAAATCTCATGTTAGTATCCGAGTGTATGCGTAAGATTTAATTTAAACATTTCAACAAACAATTAAGTCTCACTAACTAATATGTATAATCCACCATACAAACAATAGACATTTTCAATGAGGAAAAAAACTGATTTAATTTTAACATTTTTGCTGCCATTTAGGTCTCACTATCTAATATGTATAATCCACCGTACAAACAACAGACATTTTCAATAAGGAAAAAACATAATATATTTATTGTGATCAAATATGCTGATAAAATAAAATATCAATACTGTCAAGGTTTCTAGGAAGTAAACCAAAACACATAATTTATGCTGTCTTTTTATATTTGTTTGTTTGTTTGGTGTTTTACGTCACCTTCAACACATGTCAGGTTATATATGACGGTCGAGAAGGTTAAAGTTAAAAGTCAAATTGACATAGATTTGAAAGACATGGAAGAAATTATCTTAAGATTGGAGATGAAAGTGACGGAATTGCAAACATCTGAAGGAGATAACGAGTCCCAACAATTTGTACAGATGAAACAGGCGAACAGTATCAGGAAAACAGGAGATATGTCGAGAAACAACAGTATCAGGAAACAGGAGATATGTTGAGAAACAAAATGGAGAACTCAATAAGGAATGAAGATTTGAAGATCAGCTTTATTAGTAAAATTGCGAATAATATATGTTATCTAAAATCTTTAGGCTAGTTTACAGAAAATGCGCTGTTCCAGTCCACCCATCTTAGGGGTCGGTATAATGTCCGGGACAGCAGCGACAAGTCGACATGCACTTTTTAACGGGATTATATTTACTTCCTGAAGGAACAATGATAATAACTGACAGGGACAATGAAAAAGTTAAACATCTGAGTGCGTCATACGATGTAATGACCTTGTGCAACTTGCCCGTCTCTCCGGCCAACGCGTGCACAACAGGTTATGCTGAAGTTGCCATTACGCTATGGGAGAAGAAGATCATCCAGTTTGCGTCTGTGTCAAACAAGATATTTCTCACAAGATCATTATTTGTGGGTGACATATGTTGGTACATAGTGAGGTTAAACTGTTTGTAACATGTAAAGAAAGCTTGAGCGTGTACGATTTACCAGGTTCTCTTGTGGGTATGATACAGAATGACACAAACGGACCGAGGATTTTCCTCAACCCGCTTCGCATTGCTGCAAGCATGTGTAGCACGTTTATTCACGTAACTGATTTTGTAAAAGAAGTTATACATAAAGACTGGGCACAAACGATGTCCATTTAACGAGTCAGAGCTGAAACATGCACTTGGAGTTTGCGCTGCAGACGACTACTCACTGTTTGTATATGGTTAATATAAATTTCACAACATTTTCCACGTTGACAGATGTGGCAAGGAAAGCAGTATTCTGTTATGTGAACAAGATGGCATAACTTTCCCTTATGCAGTCTGTTATGACAAAGCAAACTCCAGATTTATTCTTACCATTTAATTTCAGACCACATCTACGTGTACAACTTGTCACATTAAGATTGAAACTAGTATGCTTCCCGCCTCTTTCGTCATTCAAGGTCACGTTGCCACAAACATTGGCCATGTGCTCCATTGTATGTCAGAGTTGTTTACAGAACTAAATGTGCTTTTCTTACAGGGGTGAATACATATTGTTCTTTTAATTGGCTCAATTCTCAAGTGATATCAGCTTGACTGATAGATCGGAACTATGTATTCCCTGCCCCGGACCTTTTTTTATCATAAATTACAACAACAAAACAATATTTTGCTTAAAACTTCAAGCAACAACTCCGAAACAACATATTCATTTCAAATAACATGCATGCTTCATGGATTGATCTTGATCAAGTCTGTGTTTTCAGAATTTAAAATATTAAATATTGTTGCCGTGGCAACATGAACTTTACGCAGAGTTATATAGGCAATGTATAGAAACGACATCTCCACTGAAATCGCTTTCAGAATTTATATAAACTTGGTTACAATAATCCTTGGTTGGCTCCCTTTCAGATTATGTTTTTGTCACTGAAGTTGATCCAAGATGGCTGCCACATATAGTAAAAGGGCCCCATGCAAAAACCATTGTTGTCCAGTTTTAATGAAATACTGACAGCAGTTTTAGAAGTGTTGTCATTTGTATACAGTTCCCAATTAGTACTAACTCTATGTAAGAAGTCTTGTAAACATTCCATATTGTCCAGGCTTTCCGGTCCATGATTTTCCATGAGTTATGCCCCTTTTTTTACTTATTTCCAAATGTGTATATAGTGAATTTTCTTGTACATATATAGCGAATGCAATGTTGTGCAGCTAACTCCTACAGCTTCCATCCAGTTGAAATGACTCTTGCTATAAAGAACTGACACAAATTGGACATGTGGACAGTATAGTCCCTTTCCGGTACAATCACAAGATTTTGCAGCGACTACAATTTAATAGTTTTGACGGATGGTTGCAATGGGGCCAGGGCTCTTTGTGTCCCATGGACACATTTCTAGTGCTTTTATCTTGACTGTTTTCTTGACATTTTACATATCGCAATCACACCACTGCAAGTCTGCGATGGTTAATATGGCATGGTACGTACTGGTTCAAAGCCAATTTTTATGAAAGAGCGACACTGCTAAATATCGCACATGCATGATGCCACTATTATAATGGCCGTTTTCAACTGGCTTTTGTCATAGATACGGTATACTTTTTTCTGATGAGATAAGTTTTCTATTTGACTGGCTCAACTTGCTTAATGCATTGAGGACTTCCTTAATGCATTGAGGACTTCCTTAATGCATTGAGGACTTCCTTAACGCGTTGCATACTTTCTTAACGATGTAAAACACTGTTATGTGTGCAGTTCTAGTCGAAAACGGCCAATGACACGTTTAGTTGATAGGTACTATACTTACTGATATGTAAATGGCTTCGTGAAGAACAAGAAAGACAGGACAATCGTCATGCCCTTTCTACATGTGGTCACTGAAAAGATATGATGTGGTATATTGTAGAATTATAATTCCCATTGGTTTTATGTATTGAAAGAATTAATTTTATTGACTTTAAATTGATTATGAAACAATCAGCATAGCCAATATACAAAACACTTTCTATGGCACGGATTGCGGCACAGGGTGGTTTTGATGTGGAAGGAAACCTTTCGTAAAAAATCTACGTTACTGGGTGGGCGACAACAGAAACCTCTCACAATACAGAGTTGGGCAACCAACTCTGGGTTGCATTGATCAGTAGCGAGTGCACTACTCGTACAGATACCCATATAGTCAAACCTACTTAAATGACAACCTCTTTTACGATACCACCTGCATAAAGAGACCATCATTTAAGTTCCCAATGGTATCATCTTTCATTAAAATGCGTAAGTATTAAGAGACCATCTGTGTTAAGAGACCACCTGTGTTAGAGACCACTTGTGTTTATCATCTTTCATTAAAATGCGTAAGTATTAAGAGACCATCTGTGTTAAGAGACCACCTGTGTTAGAGACCACTTGTGTTAAGAGATCACGTGTTAAGAGACCACTGTGTTAGAGACCACTTGTGTTAAGAGACCACCTGTGTTAAGAGTATTGAATTGAATGTTGTTTAATGGCTCATCAACACAGTTATATAAAGCCGCCCCAGAGAGAAGAGAAGGATACATAGGAATCCGGGAACCGTGCCCTACTCTTATTATCGAATAGATTCCTATGTTTTTTAACGTGCTCGGAGGATAGACCGATACACGGGACCGCCCGGTTTAGATAAAAAAATTTTACTAAAAAATTATTCGTAAAGAAATATTAATGAGGTTATCCACAGACTGCATTATCATACATTGAGATAGGAAATTATGATTTGTAAAAATGCTTAACCAGGACCACAGCAAAAAAAAAAAGAAAAGACCTACCTACCTACCCACTTAGCCATCCGACGGACAAGGCTAAGGGAAAGTGTCTTGCCCAAGAACACGCCGACGAAACTCAGTGGCACCACGGAGGATTGAACCCGGGGCCACCGGTTACAAATCCGCCGCGCTACCGACTGCGCCACACCAGCCCTCCTGTGTTAAGAGACCACCTGTGTTAAGAGACCACCTGTGATAAGAGACCACCTGTGTTAGGAGACAACCTTTGTTAAGAGACCAGAGTTAAGAGACCAGTATTAAGAGACCAGTGTTAAGAGACCAGTTGTGTTCTTCCCTTTAGCGGTCTCTTTATACAGGTTTGACTGTATATGCAATTATAATAGTATAACACATACGTGGACATCGTCCTTAATAAACTATTACAATCTACCAATTGTATTTATTTTCTGTTAAATATAAACAAATGATCTTATTTTCCTACTTGTTTTTAACTCCCAGTACCGCGACATGTTATGTAAGCACTATCCATAGCAAAAATAGCAGGCGACATAATCTTCAAAAATCATCTTAAAAAGTATTTTTGCAATTTGTTTTTAGTGACCTAGACCATCCTTAAAAAAATATTTGTTTGCTGTGCTCCGACCCTGAATTTTTTAAGTGGGTAGGTAGGTAGGTCTTTTTTTCTTTTTCTTTTTTTTGCTGTGGTCCTGGTTAAGCATTTTTACAAATCATAATTTCCTATCTCAATGTATGATAATGCAGTCTGTGGATAACCTCATTAATATTTCTTTACGAATAATTTTTTAGTAAAAAAAAACAAGAGGCCCAAGAGGGCCTGTGGACGCTCTACTGGCTAAAACAGCTCTTATAGATTTAGATAGATATAGCTAGATATAGCTCTCTTCTCCTATAGATTTAACAAAGAAAAATACAATATAGCAGTTTTCAACAAATCAAGGGCCATAACTCTGTTATTACTAACAAGATCTAGCTAGTTTTCGAAATTGTCCAAGATTTCATTGATATACCGCGCTTGGCACAACTAGACATCATACTGAAGCTTCCTGCCAAATTTCGTAGAAATCCAACAAGCCGTTTAAGGAGTAGCGCCGACAAGAAATTTAAAATAAAAATGTCAAAGGGCCATAACTCCGTCAAAAATCAGCGAACTGGAACAAAAGCGTGATATGCACAACTAGACATCTTACCGATGCTTCCTGCCAAGTTTCGTCGAAATTCAACAAGGCATTTAGGATGAGTAGCGCCGACAAGAAATTTTAAAGTAAGTGTCAAGTAATTAAAAAGATAATGAAAATATTTATATAAAAAAAAAAAAAAAAAAAAAAAATTACAAAATTAAAAAAAAATTAAACAAAAAAAAAAAAATAAAAAAAAATATTAAGAATTGCAATTGAAAAATAAAAAAAATGAAAAATTAAATTAAAAACTAAAAAAAAAAAACAACAGCTTTTGCCTATACAAGCCTAAGTAAAACTGACCCCCAGGGTGGGGCCAAATATGACCAATAGGTCACCATTTGAACAAACTTGGTAGAAGACCATAAGCTTATAGCAAATGCAAAATATTAAACCTCTGGCTCTTGCAGTTTCAGAGAAGATTTTTTAAGTTTTTCCCTATACATGTCTATGTAAAACATGTGACCCTTGAGGCGGGGTCAAATGTGACCGGAGGGTCACAATTTGAACAAACTTGGTAAAGGACCATAAGCTTATAGCAAATGCAAGATATTAAACCTTAAGCTGTTGCAGTTCCAGAGAAGAAGATTTTTTTCAGTTTTTCCCTATACAAGCATTTATGTAAAACTGTGACCCCGGGGCGGGGCAAGATGTGACACCAGGGTCACCATTTGAACAAACTTGGTAAAGGACCATAAGCTTATAATAAATGTTTAATATCAAACCTCTGGCTCTTGTAGTTTCCGAGAAGAAGATTTTTAAAAAAAAAAGATCCTATATAAGTCTATGTAAAACTGTGACCCTTGGGGCGGGGACAAATTTGACCCCAGGGTCAGCATTTAAACAAACTTAGTAGAGGACCATAAGCTGATGCTACATGTAATACATGAGAGCTCTGTGCCATGTGGTTCCAGAGAAGAAGATTTTTTTTCATTTTTGCCTATACAAGCCTATGTAAAACTGTGACCCCCGGGGTGCGGCCAAATGTGACCCCTGGGTCACCATTTGAACAAACTTGGTAGAGGACCACAAGCTTATAGCAAATGCAAAATATTAAACCTCTGGCTCTTGCAGTTTCACAGAAGAAGATTTTTTAAGTTTTTCCCTATACATGTCTATGTAAAACATGTGACCCTTGGGGCGGGGCCAAATGTGACCCGAGGGTCACCATTTGAACAAACTTGGTAAAGGACTATAAGCTTATAGTAAATGCAAAAAAACAAACCTCCGGCTGTTGTAGTTTCCGAGAAGAAGATTTTTTTTTTAAAAATCCTATATAAGTCTATGTAAAATTGTGACCCCCGGGGTGGGGACAAATTTGACCCCAGGGTCACCATTTGAACAAACTTAGCAGAGGACCATAAGCTGATGCTACATGTTATACATGAGAGCTCTGCGCCTTGTGGTTTCAGAGAAGAAGATTTTTTAAAGTTTTTTCCTATATGTCTATATGAAAAACATGCAAAACCTCAATATACAAATTTTGGACCCCCGGGGCACGGCCATTTTTGACCCCAGGGACTTTATTTGAACAAACTTGATAGTCTAGGCGTTGGCGATCATTTTAAAAGAAAAACTGTTGAAATCTGTCCAGCGGTTCTGGAGGAGAAGATTTTTTAAGGTTTCGACCATATATGGTAATGGCAGCCATCTTGGATGTAGCGTTGACCTAATTTTAACAAATCTAAAATGCATTCATCTAAGGATCATCCACGTGAAGTTTGGTCAAAATTAGCCAAGCGGTTTCTGAGGAGAAGTCGTTTGAAGAAAAGTTAACGGACGACAGACAGACGACAGACAGACGACAGACGACAGACAGACGACAGACAGACGACGGACAACACAGCATCCCATAAGCTCTGCTGGCCCTTGGCCAGTAGAGCTAAAAATATTAAAAAAAAAAAAAAAATCTGAAAAGGATAAAAAAACAACAACGGTCGCCGCCTTTTTAGACGGTCGGTCGGAGCACAGCAAACAAACACATTTTTAAGGATGGCCCTAAATAATCTGACCGAGGCTTTAAGTATGTCTTAATGACCTAACTAAACTGACCGTGGCTTTAAGTATGTCTTAATGACCCAACTAAACTGACCGTGGCTTTAAGTATGTCTTAATGACCCAACTAAACTGACCGAGGCTTTTAAGTATGTCTTAATGACTCAACTTAACTGACCGAGGCTTTAAGTATGTATTAATGACCCAACTAAACTGACCGTGGCTTTAAGTATGTCTTAATGACCCAACTAAACTGACCGAGGCTTTAAGTATGTCTTAATGACCCAACTAAACTGACCGAGGCTTTTAAGTATGTCTTAATGACTCAACTTAACTGACCGAGGCTTTAAGTATGTATTAATGACCCAACTAAACTGACCGAGGCTTTAAGTATGTCTTAATGACCCAACTAAACTGACCGAGGCTTTGAGTATGTCTTGATGACCCAACTAAACTGACCGAGGCTTTGAGTATGTCTTGATGACCCAACTAAACTGACCGAGGCTTTAAGTATGTCCTGATGACCCAACTAAACTGACCCAGGCTTTAAGTATGTTGTGATGACCCAACTAAACTGACCGGGGTTTTAAGTATATCCCGATGACCCAACTGAACTGACCATGGAACACTGTGATCTGGTGGTAGAGCATTGTACCCAGGATGAAAAACTCATGGATTCGATCCCTGCCATGACCATACCGTGCCGTGTCCCTGAGCAAGACACTTTATTTGCGTTTGCTTAGTACTGGTTCTACCCAGAAAGACATCAAGAGGGGTTCAATATGTTCAATGAGCTTTCGTTACAATCGATGTAAAAACAAGTTAAAACTAAACTTGAATGAACTTAAATGGCTTTAAGTATGTTGTGATAACGAAAACTAAACTGAATGAGGCTTTAAGTATGTCATGATGACCCAACTAAACTGACCGAGGCTTTAAGTACGTCCTGATGACCCAACTAAACTGACCGAGGCTTTAAGTACGTCCTGATGATCCAACTAAACTGACTGAGGCTTTAAGTACGTCCTGATGACCAAAACTAAACTGACCGAGGCTTTGCATATGTTGTGATGATCAAACTAAACTGAACGAGGCTTTATGTATGTATCTAGACTGACCCAGACTTTTAAGTATGTAGTGATGATTAAACTTAACTGACCAAGGCTTTAAGTATGTTGTGATGACCAAAACTAAACTGACCGAAGTTTTAGGTGTCGTGATGACCGAATTAACTGACCAAGGCTTTAAATATGTAGTGATGACCAAATTAAACTAACCGAGGCTTTAAGTATTTCGAGATGACAGAACTAAACTGACCCAGACTCTAAGTATGTCATGACCAATCTTAACTGACCGAGGCTTTAAGTATGCCCTGATGACCGAACTTAACTGACCAAGGCTTTAAGTATGTTTAAGTAAACTGACCTGTGACAGCTACCAAGGCACCAAACGACTTGAGCAGCGTGAGAACAATGTATAATCCTAGATATCCAAACAGTGAGAATACAACAGCGTAACCATAGGTCTCCATCGGATACTGAAAAATAAAAATGAATTTCAAGTCAGATTTCGCATAGCTAAAAGAAAAATAAGGCATTAACATGTTAAAGCCATTTGTTTTCCAAGTCAGACTGTTCATAGCCGACAGAAAACTAATGGTACTAACTTGTCAAAGCCATCTTATTTTCAAGTCAAATTTCTCATAGCCAACAAGTTGTTTGCAGTTTCATACAAAGAAAGAAATACAATTAATTTAACAAATAATATAATTGAAACAAACTGTAATGAATATTACATCTCACACTTCTATAAGCAGTTGTCCTGTAGCCAAATATAACTTGAAACAAGAACTGTTTTTGTGTCACTTTGTCGTCCGTCACGAAAACTTTTCGTTGGCTATAACTTTATCATTTTTTGATATTTTTTCATCAAACTTTTAATATATACTCATCCTTGACCTTTGACCTACTGACCTCAAAATCATAAGTGGTCGTCCTCTCACCACAGGCAGTTTACCTATGAAGTTCATGAGACTTGCTTCAAGGGGAGAGGAGTTATGGAGCATACAAGGTTTTTCATTATCGGGTCTGGGTGACCTTGACCTTTGCCCTACTGACCTCAAAACCAATAGGGATCATTCTCTCACAACAGGCAGTTCACCTACAAAGTTTCATGAGATCTGCTTCAGGGGGACAGGAGTTTTGACGCGGACTAGGTTTTCCATTATCGGTGACCTTGACCTTTGACCTACTGACCTCAAAATCAATAGGGGTCGTCCTCGCGCCACAGGCAGTTCACCTATGAAGTTTCATGAGATTTGCTTAAGAGCAGAGGAGTTAGGGAGCAGAAAAGATTTTTTATTATCAGGTGCCGGTGACCTTCACCTTTGACCTACTGACCTCAATATCAATAGGGATCATCCTCTTACCACAGGCAGTTCACCTATGAAGTTTCATGAGCTTTGCTGCAAGGGAAGAGTAGTTATGGAGCAGACAAGGTTTTTCATTATTGGATGCCGGTGTCCTTTACCTTTGAGCTACTGACCTCAAAATCATAAGTGGTTGTCCTCTCACCACAGGCAGTTCACCTATGAAGTTTCATGAGATTTGCTTTAGGAGGAGAGGAGTTATGGAGCAGACAAGGTTTTTCATTATCGGGTGCCGATGACCTTGACTTTTGCCCTACTGACCTCAAAATCAATAGGGGTCGTCCTCTCACCACAGGCATTTCACATATAAAGTTTCATGAGATTTGTTTGAGGGGGACAGGAGTTATGGAGCGGACATGGTTTTTCATTATCGGGTGCCGGTGACCTTGCTTGATCTTTGACCTATTGACCTCAAAATCAATAGGGGTCGTCCTCTCACCACAGGCAGTTCACCTATAAAGTTTCATGAGATTTGCATCAGGGGAGGAGTTATTGTGCGGACAAGGTGTTTCATAATCAGCTCCCGGTGACCTTGACCTTTGAAATACTGACCTAAAATCAATAGGGGTCATCCTCTCACCACAGGCAGTTCACCTATGAAGTTTCATGAGATTTGCTTCAGGGGAGAGGAGTTACGGAGCGAACAAGGCTTTTTCATTATAGGGTTTGGGGGCCCGGTGACCTTTGAACTACTGATCTCCAATCAATAGTGGTCATCTTCTCACCACAGGCAGTTCACCTATGAAGTTTCATGAGATTTGCTTCAGGGGGAGAGGAGTTATGGAGCGGACAAAAAAATTCATTATCAGGTCACGGTGACCTTGACCTATGACCTATTGACCTCAAAATCAATATAGGTCATCTTCTCATCACAGGCAGTCCACCCATGAAGTTTTATGAGATTTGCTTTAGGGGAAGAGGAGTCATTGTGCGGACAAGGTGTTTCATAAATGGCTCCCGGTGACCTTGACCTTTGACCTGAGCGGACAAGGTTCTTCATTATCGGGGCCCGGTGACCTTGACCTTTGACCTACTGATCTGAAATCAATAGGGGTCATCCTCTCACCACAGGCAGTTCACCTATGAAGTTGCATGAGATTGTCTTCAGGCGGAGAGGAGTTATGGAGATCAGTATCAGGTCACGGTGACCTTGACCTATGACCTACTGACCTTAAAATCAATATGGGTCATCCTTTCATCACAGGCAATCCAATCATGAAGTTTTATGATATTTGCTTCAGGAGGACAGAAGTTATGGAGCTGACAAGGTTGCTTCTACAGACAGGCAGACGGACAGACGGACAAACAGGGTGAAACCAGTAATAACTGACCAGAAGAAGGTATTTCTTAACAACGGTTATGTACGAGGGGTATTTTAAAGTTGGCAGTTATAATAAATCCCTGTATTGCAAAGCCAGTATCGCTGATTTGCTCTGGGCGACAGTTTATTAATAACTTCGGGATTTCTCTACTGACTGATAAGACCTGTGTGTTATAATTTATAATTATTACGCTTCATTATTAGGAAACAGTTAATGTTCCATTTATATCTTTGATCCATTGTACAGTTTAAATTGGTCAAGTCATAACTTTTTACCAAATTTAGCCCCAAGCATGATTACTCCTTTAAACAAATATATTTGTTTTCTTCTTGAAAAAAGACAAGACAAAAAATCAAACAAAAAGCAAAAAATCCTCCATCTTTATTAAATATGCAACCTACCGTTTGGCAGACTTGGAATGCAGGAATAAGTTCCCCAGATAGTATAATGCCTACCAATATGTAGACAAATCCTATTGCAAATGAATAGAACACCTGAAATATTAAACACATATTTAAAATATATAGACCAGAGAAATACACATGTAAAAATATACATTTTAATTTGATTTCTTTATCAGTTATACATATAATTCAGTAATCCATAATCACATACTTTTAGTACAAAAAAAATAATACATTATTTCTCAAAGCCTAGAAACCCGATACAAATTTATACTTATGAATTTATACAACAACAAGAGGCCCAAGAGGGCCTGTGAACGCTCTACTGGCTGTTATACCATTGATGAATCGAGTCGTACTACATTGTGTCTAGAGTGTACACAAGGTTTTTCAAGTATTTGACCTAGTGACCTAGTTTTTGACCCCATGGGACCCATTTTCGAACTTGACCAAAATATAATTAAATATACAAAGTTTCATCAAGATCGGGTCAGAAATATGGCCTCTAGAGTGTACTAGTGACCTAGTTTTTGACCCTGTGTGACCCTGTGTGACCCATTTTCGAACTTTAGCAAGCTATAATTGAGACAAATATTCTGACAAAGTTTCATCAAGATCGGGTCAAAAATATGGCCTCTAGAGTGTACACACGGTTTTTCCAAAGTTTGACCTAGTGACCTAGTTTTTAACCCCATGTGACCCATTTTCAAACTTGACCAAGATATAATTAAGACAAACATTCTGACAAAGTTGCATCAAGCTCGGGTCAAAAATATGGCCTCTAGAGTGTACACAAGGTTTTTCCAATATTTGACCTAGTGACCTAGTTTTTAACTTCATGTGACCCATTTCCGAACTTGATCAAGATATAATTAAGATAAACAATTTGACAAAATTTCATCAAGATTGGGTAACAAATATGAGTTTTTTCAAGTATTTGACCTAGTGACCTAGTTTTTGACCCCACATGACCCATTTTTGAACTTGACCGAGATTTCATTGAGACAAACATTCTGACAAATTTTCATCAAGATCGGGTCAAAAATATGGCCTCTAGAGTGTACACACGGTTTTACCAAAGTTTGACCTAGTGACCTAGTTTTTAACACCATGTGACCCATTTTTGAACTTGACCAAGATATAATTAAGACAAACATTTTGACAAAGTTTCATCAAGATTGGGTCAGAAATACGGCTTCTAGAGTGTACACAAGGTTTTTCAAGTATTTGACCTAGTGACCTAGTTTTTAACCCCATGTGACCCATTTTCAAACTTGACAAAGATATAATTAAGACAAACATTCTGACAAAGTTGCATCAAGCTCGGGTCAAAAATATGGCCTCTAGAGTCTACACAAGGTTTTTTCAATATTTGACCTAGTGACCTAGTTTTTAACTTCATGTGACCCATTTTCGAACTTGATCAAGATATAATTAAGATAAACAATTTGACAAAGTTTCATCAAGATTGGGTAACAAATATGACCTCTAGAGTGTACACAAGTTTGTTCAAGTATTTGACCTAGTGACCTAGTTTTTGACCCCACATGACCCATTTTTGAACTTGACCGAGATTTTATTAAGACAAACATTCTGACAAAGTTTCATCAAGATCAGGTCAAAAATATGGCCTCTAGAGTGTACACACGGTTTTTCCAAAGTTTGACCTAGTGACCTAGTTTTTAACACCATGTGACCCATTTTTGAACTTGACCAAGATATAATTAAGACAAACATTTTGACAAAGTTTCATCAAGATTGGGTCAGAAATACGGCTTCTAGAGTGTACACAAGGTTTTTCAAGTATTTGACCTAGTGACCTAGTTTTTAACCCCATGTGACCCATTTTCAAACTTGACCAAGATATAATTAAGACAAACATTCTGACAAAGTTGCATCAAGCTCGGGTCAAAAATATGGCCTTTAGAGTGTACACAAGGTTTTTCCAATATTTGACCTAGTGACCTAGTTTTTGACCCCACATGACCCATTTTCGAACTTGACCGAGATTTCATTGAGACAAACATTCTGACAAAGTTTCATGATGATTGCATCAGAAATGTGGCCTCTAGAGTGTACACAAGCAAAAGTTAACGGACGGACGGACGACGGAAGACGGACAACACACCATCCCATAAGCTCTGCTGGCCCTTGGCCAGTAGAGCTAAAAACATGATGCAAGTTTTCCAGACCAAATGTTTTCATAAACAATAATTAAATCAGACAGAACGCGAGTCCCAATCAAGTGCATTTGCACATTTTTGTTTTTAACTAATGCACATTATGTTGTTTTTTTAGGTGTAATTACACCACTGAGATTGTGCCTCAGTGGTGTATAGTCCAATAATCCTTGGATTTTTTTTTTCTCTGCCTTACTTGTGATATGCACACGTTTGATTGCCTGTAGTTATTATTAATTCTGATTCATCTGAATGATTTATTGGGAACAGTTATTAGTGTCTGTTTGAGATGTTTAATTAACACAGATAGCAAAGGAAAAGTAGAAATGGGGTAAGTCTATCCGTGACGTGTCAAAATAGAATGTGACGTCATTCAACAGATTGGCTTTTTCTTACATGATAAATAAGCCCCTGTTTTTATTGAATTGTTCTATTTGAGATCGTTTGATTAATATTTGTTTTATAATTTTCTGCAGAGAAAACGACCATTTTTAATCTCTTGACATACATCATTCCTATATAAAACGAGAAGAAAAATAAAGGGTGCAATGACACCTTTATAGTATTTTGATAGACATCAACACATTTTCCAAACAACTCCAGTCTCTTTAACAAAACACAGATAATTCTCACCATTTCAGAAGTGCCTGCACCATACTGTTTCATAGTTTTCTCCTGGTAGTTTCCGATGACACCATCAGCACACAGAGCTAGTGATATCAGGCAAACACCTGCAAACATTGCACAATTAATTTGTTTGACATATAGAGATCACAAAATGAAAATGACAAATTATCTGAGATTGCTTTTAACATTTCACAAATATAAGGTTTTCTCTTTTTTCTTTCTTTTTTTTTTGCTAAATTATTGCAAAATGTAATAGTTATCTTAAAGGGAAACAAGGCAATTTCACTTTCTTTTCTTTAACTAAAACTATTTTGATTTAACTTGAAAGCAAGAATATTTCCAAGCTGGTATAGTGAAAGTTAAAGCCAAAAGTGGTTATGTACACATTTTATTTAATTATTTCCTTAAAAAATAAAACAAGAGGTCAATGACCTTGAAGCTCTACTGATAGGTTTTGATAGCTAGATCAGCATTTCTGTGAAGTTTCAGAGAAGTAGTCGCTACAAGTTTTTACTATATAACTCTATGTAAACAAAGATGGTCGCTGGCAGCCATGTTTAATGTTGAATAAAATTATTTTTCGGCAAGGATCATGTCATGCCGATCATTTTAGAAAAAGTTCCATATCAATATCACTTATAGTTTTCAAGAAGTAGTCGCTACAAACATATTTTTTATTTTTAGACATGGTGGCCATCTTGAATTTCTAGCCAACCTGAAATTTTACTACGATAAACTAGACATTAAGAGCATTATTCCTGTGAAGTTTCATGAAGATCTTCAAGTAGTTTTAGAGGAGTAGTCGCTACAAGTTATTACTATATAACTATGTAAACAAAGATGGCCGCTGCAGCCATGTTTAACGACAAATCAAAACGATTTTCGACAATGACCAACATCATGTCAAGCTGATCATTTTAGAAAAAGTCCCATATCAATATCACTTGTAGTTTTCAAGAAGTAGTCGTTACAAACTTGTCTTTTGAAAATCTATTTTTAGCTTTGGCGGCCATCTTGGATTTCACATCAACATGAATTTTTGCAAGGATCAACTAGACTTCATGGGCAACATTTCTGTAAAGTTTCATGAAAATCCATCCAGTAGTTTCAGAGGAGCTACAAAAAAAAGTTTACTGACAGAAGGACAACGGACACTGCACCACGCATAAGCTCTGCTGATCTTTGATCGGTAGAGCTAAAAATAACTCAAATTTTACACATTTTATTTTAATTTTATAAACCAACTAGATGGGTGTTCCGCGGAACACGCGTGTCGTCTGTCAGCGATTTGTCAGTATAAAAAGGATTTTTTTGGACCCAGATAAATGACCTTGACAAACTGGCCTGACAAAGTTTTCGTGCAGAAAAAATGAGTATTCAACCCATATAATGACCTTCAGTGTGACCTTGACCTTATATTTTAGTTTGGTCATGTTGATGTTGTCATGATGAGTATATACTGAAAGTTTGATGAAATATCACGAAATGAGAAAGTTATAACCAACGTTAAGTTTTCGTGAAGAAAAAAAAGGAGTATTCAATCCATATAATGACCTTCAGTGTGACCTTGACCTTTATATTTTAGTATGGTCATGTCGATGTTGTCATGATGAGTATATATTGAAGTTTGATGCAAGAAATATCAAGAAATGAGGAAGTTACAGGCAACGTTAAGTTTTCATGAAGAAAAAATGAGTATTTAACCCATATAATGACTGTCAGTGTGACCTTGACCTTTATATTTTAGTATGGTCATGTTGAAGTTATCATGATGAGTATATATTGAAAGTTTGATGAAGAAATATCAAGAAATGAGAAAGTTAAGAAAACAAGAGGTCAATGACCTTGAAGCTCTACTGATAGATTTTTGATAGCTAGGTCAACATTCCTGTGAAGTTTCATGAAAATCCATCAAGTAGTTTCATAGGAGTAGTCGCTACAAAATGTCATTATATAACTCTATGTAAACAAAGATGGCCACTGGTGGCCTTGTTTAATGTCGTCAAAATAATTTTTGACAAGGATCAACATCATGTCATACTGATCATTTTAGAAAAAGTCCCATATCAATATCACTTATAGTTTTCAAGAAGTAGTCGCTACAAACCTGAATTTTGAAAATCTATTTTTACCCATGGTGGCCATCTTGAATTTCCGGCCGACCTGAAATTTTGCTAGGATCAATTAGACATCAAGAGCTACATTCCTGTAAAGTTTCATGAAAATCCGTCGAGTAGTTACAGAGGAGTAGTCGTTACAAGTGTTTACTAGATAACTCTATGTAAACAAAGTTGGCCGCTGACAGCCATGTTTAACATCGAATCAAAACGATTTCGACAAGGACCAACGTCATGACATGCTGATCATTTTAGGAAAAGTCCCATATCAATATCACTTATAGTTTTCAAGAAGTAGTCGCCATAAACTTGTTTTTTGAAATTTATTTTAGCTGTGGCGGCCATCTTGAATTTCCGGCCGACATGAAGTTTTGCTAGGATCAATGAGACATCAAGAGCAACATTCGTGTGAAGTTTCATGAAAATCCGTCAAGTAGTTTCAGAGAAGTAGTCGCTACAAGTTTTCATTATATAACTCTATGTAAACAAAGATGGCCGCTGGCGGCCATGTTTATCGTCGAATCAAAATAATTTTCAACAAGGATCAACATCATGTCATACTGATCATTTTAGGAAAAGACGCATATCAATATCACTTATAGTTTTCAAGAAGTAGTTGCTACAAACTTGTATTTTGAAAAATTATTTTTAGACGTGGCGGACATCTTGAATTTCTGGCCGACCTGAAATTTTGCTAGGATCATTTAGACATCAAGAGCAACATTCCTGTGAAGTTTCATCGAAATCCGTTGAGTAGTTTCAGAGGAGTAGTCGCTACAAGTTTGACGCATAGGATCAAAGTCTACACATTCCAATAAAATGTGTTTGACCGTTAACGGTGCAAAGCAGGGTATACATTCTGGTAATTGCTCAGCTTGTAATAAATATGAATGAGTCGTGGACAGACGGACTGATGACAAAGTAATCCCTATGTATCCGACACAAAAATAAACCCTAATACCCGCACACCCACCACCAGCTTCACCATTTTTTCACAAATAAATTGTTTAAAACTTATCAAAAGATGCAAGTTAATCTGTTTCAAACAAAACTAACCAAAAGATGCAAGTTAATCAGTTTAATTCATAATGGAACAAACAAAATCACAGGAAAACTTAAAATCCAGTGCATTGATTGATTTAATATTCCCAACACAATGTCATCTTTAACTTGTTACTGTAGTACTGTGCTGATTCTCCAATTGGCAATTAATTTTCATTTAACACTGATAAATTATGTCATCAAATATTTGCTGGTAGTATGAAGTTCTGTTTAGTCACCAGCTTACAATTACTCTGGCTCAAAAGTTCACAGCAATTCTTTTTTATGTGATAAATAGTGCAGTGGAAATTAGATGAAGATAAAAGAGTAAATATTGTAAAACATGGATAATACTGCAAAAAAAACTGTCACAGTTCCAATAAGAATTATATATTTTGGAATTATTGGATCGATAAACATTACTCCTAGCTGATTTGTAAATACATTTTTGTTGTCTGCAGAACAGAGAGAGTTGTTTACATGTGCTATTTTTAGAGTCAGTCACAGTAACTGACAGGTCGGTATAGCTGGTGTAATTGATGAGACACCTCCAATCTCTCCCTACCAGGGTAGGGAATGTTGCCCCTTTAAGACTCAAACTTAAAACTCAAAATCTGTGCGAATTTATTACTGACTGGCAAACCTATACATGTATTTCAATGTCTTAAAGGGACACACAGCAATCTTGCATTGATTATCAAGCACTGAAATTAACGTCTCGATTTATTTATCCAGTATTATTTTGACTTTAAACCTGCTTGCATACCTTATAATTAAATAAAATGTTGAGTTTCCTTGTGTTCATGTTATTTTACCATATTTTTAAATATATTAATGGTGCAATATAGTCAACAGTTAATAAAATGCAAAAACAATTTGCTTTATACTACATGTATTCTTATAATTAATATTAATAACTTAGTTATGTAGAAAAACTAACAGGATGCTGTGAGTTTCAAAAATCAAGATTGCCGTGTGTCCATTTAAAAATGGGTTGGTCGATAGTAGGCGCTATAAACAAGCTTTTCCGCTCATTGATATTGAGATAGAACAGTTTGGAAATAAAACAGAAAAGGAAGACTTTATTTTTCTTTCCCAGGAATTACCCAAATGGCTAAAAATCAACAGAATGACACCAAATTACCAAAAAGTGTTTTAAAAAAAACAAGAGGTTTGACCTTGAAGCTCTACTGATCGATTTTGATTTCAGGAAGTAGTCGCTACAAACTGTTTTTTTGAAAATCTATTTTTAGCTGTGGTGGCCATCTTGAATTTCCGGTCGACCTGAAATTTTGCTAGGATCAATTAGACATCAGGAGCAACATTCCTGTGAAGTTTCATGAACATCCGTCAAGTAGTTTCAGAGGAGTAGTCGCTACAAGTTTTCATTATATAACTCTATGTAAACAAAGATGGCCACTGACAGCCATGTTTAACATTGAATCAAAATAATTTTCCACAAGGATCTACATCATGTCATGCTGATCATTTTAGAAAAAGTCCCATATCAATATCACTTATAGTTTTCAAGAAGTAGTCACTACAAATTTATTTTTTAAAAATCTATTTTTAGCTGTGACGGCCATCTTGAATTTCCGGCCATCCTAAAATTTTGCTAGGATCAATTGGACATCAAGAGCAACATTCCTATGAAGTTTCATGGAAATCCGTCAAGTAGTTTCAGAGGAGTAGTCGCTTCAAGTTTTCATTATATAACTCTATGTAAACAAAGATGGCCACTGGCAGCCATGTTTAATGTCGAATCAAAATAATGTCGACTCGGATAACCATCATGTCATGCTGATCATTTTAGAAAAAGTCCCATATCAATATCACTTGTAGTTTTCAAGAAGTAGTCGCTACAAACTTGTATTTTGAAAATCTATTTTTAGCCATGGCGGCCATCTTGAATTTCCGGCCGACCTGAAATTTTGCTAGGATCAATTAGACATCAAGAGCAACATTTTTGTGAAGTTTCATGAAAATTCGTCAAGTAGTTTCAGAGGAGTAGTCGCTACAAGTTTTCATTATATAACTCTATGTAAACAAAGATGGCCACTGGCAGCCATGTCTAATGTCGAATCAAAATAATGTTCGACTCAGATAACCATCATGTCATGCTGATCATTTTAGAAAAAGTCCCATATCAATATCACTTATAGTTTTCAAGAAGTAGTCGCTACAAACTTATTTTTTAAAAATCTATTTTTAACTGTGGCAGCCATCTTGAATTTCTGGCCGATCTGAAATTTTGCTAGGATCAACTAGACATTAAGAGCAACATTCCTGTAAAGTTTCATGAAAATCCGCCAAGTAGTTTTAGAGGAGTAGTCGCTACAAGTTTTTACTATATGACTCTATGTAAACAAAGATGGCCGCTGGCAGCCATGTTTAACGTCAAATCAAAACGATTTTTGATAAGGACCAACATCATGTCATGCTGATCATTTTAGAAAAAGTCCCATATCAATATCACTTATAGTTTTCAAGAAGTAGTCAATACAAACTTGTATTTTGAAAATCTATTTTTAGCCATGGCGGCCATCTTGAATTTCCGGCCGACCTGAAATTTTGCTAGGATCAATTAGACATCAAGAGCAACATTCCTGTGAAGTTTCATGAAAATCCATCAAGTAGTTTCAGAGGAGTAGTCGCTACAAGTTTTCATTATATAACTCTATGTAAACAAAGATGGCCGCTGGCAGCCATGTTTATCGTCAAATCAAAACGATTTTCGACAAGGACCAACATCATGTCATGCTGATCATTTTAGAAAAAGTCCCATATCAATATCACTTATAGTTTTCAAGAAATAGTCGCTACAAACTTGTATTTAAAAAATCTATTTTTAGCTTTGGCGGCCATCTTGGATTTCACATCAACATGAATTTTTGCTAGGATCAACTAGACTTCATGGGCAACATTTTTGTAAAGTTTTATGAATATCCATCAAGTAGTTTCAGAGGAGTAGTCGCTACAAATAAAAGTTAACGGACGGACGGACAGACGGACGGACAGACGGACATCTCTGATCAGTAGAGCTAAAAATTATCCAGTAAGGTCAGCGGGTAAAAATAGGTCGGGCAGGTTTTTTTGTTTTGCCATACAGCATACCGGTAACATAAAATTGCTTGCGAGGGCCTGTGAGGCATCTTGTAACAAGAGGCCCAAGAGGGCCTGTGGACGCTCTACTGGCTCTTATGGCTCTTATGACATCAATGAAGCAAGTGACTATCGTCTGAAAGAGGCAAAATATAGCCATAACTCCGCCATTACTGGTCCGATCTGGCTGGTTTTCCAAGTTAATAAAAAAATTAAAAAAAAAAAAAAAATAAAAAATAAAAAATAAAAAAAAAAATTAAAAAATAAACAAAAAAAAAAATAAAATAAAAAAATAATAATAATAAAAAAAAATAATAATAAAGAAAAATAATAATGAAAAAAAAAAATCAACAAGAGGCCCAAGAGGGCCTGTGGACGCTCTACTGGCTCAAGATAAAGTTTATGTATAAGTGGCCATAAGTCTTTCAAAAATCATTCAACCAGAACATGGCAATGACAGGTGCAACTAGGCTAAGTGCTGATCATCCATGCCAAGATTCGCTGAAATCTGGCAAAGAGTTCAGAAGAGACTAATGCTGGACAAAGTTTGTGTATTAAAACTTTAAAGGGTCACAACTCTGCCAAAAATCATTCAACTGAAATATGGCGATGATATGCACAACTAGGCTTGATACTGATCATTCTTGTCAAGTTTCATCTGTATCCAGCCAGGGGTTCAGGAGAACTAGCCCAGAAAAAAATTGTGGTATCAAAATCCTTTAAGGGGCCATAACTCCGCCAAATATCTGTAAACCGCAACTAGGCTTGGTGCTGATCATCCCTGCAAATTTTCATTGAAATCTGGCGAGGGGTTCAGGAGAAGTACATCAGAACAAAGTTTGTGTATTAAAACCTTTAAAGGGCCATAACTCTGCCAAAAATCATTCAACCGGAACACGGCGATGATTTGCACAACTAGACATAGAATTGATCATCCCTAAAAAGTTTTGTTTAATCCAGCCAGGGGTTCAAGAGAACTAGTCAGAACAAAGTTTGTGTATTAAAACCTTTAAAGGGCTAAAACTCCGCCAAAAGCATTCAACTGGAACACGGTGACTATGTACAACTAGGCTTGGTACTGATCATCCCTGCAAAGTTTCAATGAAATCCGGCCAAATGAAGGCCCTTTCATCTTAATGAAGCGAATATAGCATATTTAAGAAAATCAAGGGCCATGACTCTGATGTAAATGGTCCAATCTGGACGTTTTTCGAACTTGTCCAAGCTTTCATTGATATTAACAATCTGGTAAAGTTTCTTAAAGATCGGATGAAAGATGAAGGCCTTATCGTCTTAATGAGGCAAAATATATGAATTTTAACTAAATCAATGGCCATAACTCCACTGTTACTGGTCCGATCTGGATGGTTTTCAAACTTGACCGAGCTGTCATTGATGTTAACAATCTAGTAAAGTTTCATAAAGATCGCATGAAAAATGAAGGCCCTATCGTCTTAACGAGGCAAAGTATAGCATTTTTGACTAAATCAAGGGCCATAACTCATCTGTTACTGGTCCGATCTGGCTGGTTTTCAAAATTGTCTGAGCTGTCATTGATAGAAACAATCAGGTAAAGTTTTGTAAAGATCAGATGAAAGATGAAGGCCCTATCGAATTAACGAGGCAAAATGTAGCATTTTTAACTAAATCAAGGGCCATAACTCTGCTGTTACTAGTCCGATCTGACTGATCTTCAAAATGTCCAAGCTTTCATTTATATAAACAATCTGGTAAAGTTTGGTAAAGATCGAATGAAAGATAAAGGCCCTATCGTCTTAACGAGGCAAAATATAGCATTTTTAACTAAATCAAGGGCCGTAACTCTGCTGTTAATGGTCCGATCCTGCTAGTTTTGACCTTGTCCTAGCTCTCATTTATATAAACAATCTGGTAAAGTTTGGTAAAGATTGGATGAAAGATGAAGGCCCTATCATCTTAATGAGACCAAATATAGCAATTTTAACTAAATCAAGGGCAATAACTCCGCTGTTAATGGTCCGATCTAGCTGGTTTTCAAACTTGTCTGAGCTTTCATTGATATTAACAATCTGTGCAAGTTTGGTAAAGATCAAATAATAAATGAAGGTGGTAGAGTGTTCACAAGGCTTAATATGGCATTTTTCAGCAAAACAAGGGCCATAACTCCGGTGAAATTATTTCGATCTTGCCAGTTTTCGAACTTGTCCGAGCTTTCATTGATATAAAGACACTGGCAAAGTTAAGTAAAGGTCCGATCAATATTGAAGGCCCTAGAATGTTCACAAGGCAGAAAATAGCATTTTTCAGAAAAGACAAGGGCCATAACTCCGGTGTTACTGATCCGATTTAGCTGGTTTTCGAACTTGTTCGAGCTTTTATTGATATTAACAATCTGTGCAAGTTTGGTAAAGATCAAATAATAAATGAATGTGCTAGAGTGTTCACAAGGCAGAAAATGGCATTTTTCAGAAAAAACAAGGGCCATAACTCTGGTGTTACTGAACCAATTTAGCTGATTTTCGAACCTGTCGAAGCTATCATTGGTATTAACCATCTGTACAAGTTTGGTAATGATCAAATAATAAATGAAGGTGTTAGAGCGTTCACAAGGCAGAAAATGACAATTTTCAGAAAAAACAAGGGCCATAACTCCGGTGTTACTGATTTGATTTGGCTGGTTTTCAAACTTGTCCGAACTTTCATTGATATTAACAATCTGTGCAAGTTTGGTAAAGATCAAATAATAAATGAAGGTGCTAGAGTGTTCACAAGGCTTAATATGGCATTTTTCAGCAAAACAAGGGCCATAACTCCGGTGAAATTTATCCGATCCGACTGGTTTTCGAACTTGTCCGAGCTTTCATTGATATAAAGACACTGGCAAAGTTTAGTAAAGATTCGATTAATAATGAAGGCCCTAGAGTGTTCACAAGGCAAAAGTTAACAGACGGACGACGGACGGACGACTAACGGACGACGGACGACGGACAACTCGCCATCCCATAAGCTCTGCTGGCCTTCGGCCAGTAGAGCTAAAAATAAACAAAACAAGAGGCCCAAGAGGGCCTGTGGACGCTCTACTGGCTAACATGGCTCTTATAATATCAATGAAGCGAGTGACTGCTATTTATGTTTTCTTAGTTTCGAGCAAAAAACAGCTTTTTAACTAAATCAAGGGCCATAACTAAAGAATCTGGTAAAGTTTGGTAACGATCAGATGAAAAATGAAGGTCCTACCGTATTAACGAGGCAAAATGTAGCATTTTTAACTAAATCAAGAGCCATCACTCCTCTGTGATTGGTTTTCGAACTTGTCCAAGCTTTCATTGATATTAACAATCTGTGCAAGTTTGGTAAAGATCAAATAATAAATGAAGGTCCTAGAGTGTTCACAAGGCTTAATATGGCATTTTTCAGAAAAACAAGGGCCATAACTCCGTTGAAATTATTTCGATCTTGCCGTTTTTTGAACTTGTTCGAGCTTTCATTGATATAAAGACACTGGCAAAGTTAAGTAAAGATTTGATTAATATTGAAGGCCCTAGAGTGTTCACAAGGCAGAAAATAGCATTTTTCAGAAAAAACAAGGGCCATAACTCCGGTGTTAATGATCCGATTTAGCTGGTTTTCAAACTTGTTCGAGCTTTCATTGAAATTAACAATCTGTGCAAGTTTGGTAAAGATCAAATAATACATGAAGGTGCTAGTGTTCACAAGGCAGAAAATGCCATTTTCCAGAAAAAAACAAGGGTCATAACTCTGGTGTTACTGATCCAATTCAGCTGATTTTCGAACTTGTTCAAGCTATACTTGGTATTAACACTCTGTGCAAGTTTGGTAACGATCAAATAATAAATGAAGGTGCTAGAGCGTTCACAAGGCAGAAAATAGAAATTTTCAGAAAAAATAAGGGCCATAACTCAAGTGAAATTATTCCGATCTGGCTGGTTTTCGAACTTGTCCGAGCTTTCATTGATATTAACAATCTGTGCAAGTTTGGTAAAGATCAAATAATAAATGACGGTGCTAGAGTGTTCACAAGGAAGAAAATGCCATTTTTCAGAAAAAAAAAAGGGCCATAACTCTGGCGTTACTGACCCAATTCAGCTGATTTTCGAACTTGTTCAAGCTATAATTGGTATTAACAATCTGTGCAAGTTTGGTAACGATCAAATAATAAATGAAGGTGCTAGAGCGTTCAAAAGGCAGAAAATAACAATTTTCAGAAAAAACAAGGGCCATAACTCCGGTGTTACTGATCCGATTTGGCTGGTTTTCGAACTTGTCCGAGCTTTCATTGATATTAACAATCTGTGCAAGTTTGGTAAAGATCGGATGAAAAATGAAGGCCCTATTGTGGTAACAAGACAAAAGTTAACGACGGACGACGGACGGACGGATGGACGACGGACAACTCGCCATCCCATAAGCTCTGCTGGCCTTCGGCCAGTCGAGCTAAAAATTAAAAAATATATATATATAAAAAAAAAAATAAAAAAATAAAGAAATTAAAAAATTTAAAACAAGCATTTATGTACAACTGTGACCCCCGCGGGGCGGGGCCAGATGTGACCCCAGGGTCACCATTTGAACAAAATTGGTAAAGGACCATAAGCTTATAGCAACAGCAAAATATTAAACCTCTGGCTCTTGCAGTTTCCGAGAAGAAGATTTTTTAAGTTTTTCCCTATACATGTCTATGTAAAACATGTGACCCTTGGGGCGGGGCCAAATGTGACCCCAGGGTCACCATTTGAACAAAGTTGGTAAAGGACCATAAGCTTATAATAAATGTAAAATATCAAACCTCTGGCTTTTGTAGTTTCCGAGAAGAAGATTTTTAAAAATTAAAAAAAAAATCCTATATAAGTCTATGTAAAACTGTGACCCTTGGGGCGGGGTTAAATTTGACCCCAGGGTCACCATTTGAACAAACTTAGTAGAGGACCATAAGCTGATGCTACATGTAATACATGAGAGCTCTGTGCCATGTGGTTCCAGAGAAGAAGATATTTTTCAGTTTTTCCCTATACAAGCCTAAAACTGTGACCCCCGGGGTGGGGCCAAATGTGACCCCTGGGTCACCATTTGAACAAACTTGGTAGAGGACCACAAGCTTATAGCAAATGCAAAATATTAAACCTCTGGCTCTTGCAGTTTCAGAGAAGAAGATTTTTTCAGTTTTTCCCTATACAAGCCTATGTAAAACTGTGACCCCCGGGGTGGGGCCAAATGTGACCCCTGGGTCACCATTTGAACAAACTTGGTAGAGGACCACAAGCTTATAGCAAATGCAAAATATTAAACCTCTGGCTCTTGCAGTTTCAGAGAAGAAGATTTTTTAAGTTTTTCCCTATACATGTCTATGTAAAACATGTGACCCTTGGGGCGGGGCCAAATGCGACACGAGGGTAACCATTTGAACAAACTTCAAGGACCATAAGCTTATAGTAAATGCAAAATATCAAACCTCTGGCTGTTGTAGTTTCCGAGAAGAAGATTTAAAAAAAAAAAAATCCTATATAAGTGTATGTAAAACTGTGACCCCCGGGGCGGGGACAAATTTGACCCCAGGGTCACCATTTGAACAAACTTAGTAGAGGACCATAAGCTGATGCTACAAGTAATACATGACAGCTCTGTGCCTTGTGGTTTCAGAGAAGAAGATTTTTTAAAGTTTTTTCCTATATGTCTATATGAAAAACTTGGCCAGTAGAGCTAAAAAAAGTGAAACCTACCATATGTGTTGAATGAAGGGGAGACACTGTTGTCGGCCAGGGTGAACATTATCAGCCCTACAATCATCATCAACAGCGCCACTACATCAATGGCTGAGTATCTTTTACCTGAAACGAAATTTGGCATAAAATTATACCAGTATTAGAGTAAGATGGCCATCACCAGCTGGGCAAGTCCGCAAGCGAAAAATGAGAGAAATGGTGAAAGTAGGCTACAGTGAATTGTATAATATCCTGCGAGATAACTGTACAAGAAACCAGACATAATTTTTATTTTGACAAAATGTAGAACACAAGTGTAATTAAATCTGGCACAATATGGATGAGACAAACACACTGATACCACAGTGCTGTCCATAACCAGGCTTTGAAGGTAAAATACATATACAGGATTTGTACCAATATCAGAATGTGACATGCATTTTTAAGGGAAGTAGGTCACAGTGATAGAACAAGAGCCCCAAGAGGACCTGTATCGCTCTACTGGCTATATGGTGTCCATGGTGGGGTGGAGTGGGGTGGGGTGGATAGAAGGATTGTGTGTCAGATATGGCAATATCAAACTAGTTCTATATAAACTGTCTTCAATTACCAAGATATGGGGGAGGGATGTATTTGGCTCAAGTTTGGCTAGCTTTAAAACAAATCAAACTTTCGTTAATATAAACATTCAAACCAACTTCCACATGTGATCCAGGGGCGGGGCCAAATTTGACCACAGGGTCACCATTTGAACAGACTTGGTAGAGGACCATAAGATGAGTGTAAATACAAAATATTAAACTTTTGGCTCCTGTACTTATACTGATCACTGGTTTATTTTGTCCTGTCAGTTAAAATTAAAGCCTAAGGGGAGACTCCTTAGTTTCGAATGAATGTCCATGGGGAATTTTTTATAAAACAGAAATCTAAGAGATTAAAAGCCATGTACAGGCTAGACAATAAAAAAGAAATCCACAAATTTGGTGTTTTTGACTTAGTATGACATAATAGTTAATTTTGGTGTAAATAAAGTTTTTGTACTGTGACCGTTATAGAGGCTGTAAACAGAAACTAGTAACTGGTGGCTATGTTGTAAAAGGTAGCTTTATTTGATCAATTCCTTCATCTCTCCATTCGACATAAGATTACGGAAAAAAAAAGCCTGATAAGGTATGTAGAAATAGCATTTTTATGAAAATTTGGAGTGTTTGTCATTCAATTATGGATGTGTTATATCTCAAATAAGGGACAGGTATATGCTGCCGTGTCTCTATAAATGTCGTGTTTTCCTTTTTTTGAGTGCCAAGTGGGTGGGGTAAATGAATTGTATTTGTAGGCAGAGAAACTGACTTTGTTGCTTTCTAGCATGTATTTGCTATATTTTGAGAGGAAATTATATGGTCTTTCAGGAATAGGGCATGTTTGTTAGTTCTGAAAAATAGAATTCAAGTTATTTAACGTAATTAGTGTACATGTCTGAAAATAGTCTGAATTTCAAAGAAAACTGTAGATTCCGACCTTAAGGAAAATATGCATAGTACCGATTATACACAATTTCAGGTTTAGAACACAGGTTGTAGTGCGTTTTGATATTTTCGACACAAAATTGCTCAGAAATCATCAAAATATTGCGACATTTTCCATTTCGAGATATCGACACATATTGCCAAGGGAAGTAACACTTGCGGGTCAAAATAGACCATCTCAGTTTTGTTATTTTCCAATGACCGAATGTGAATTTGCACATTTTTCAATTTTATTTTTGTAGAAACTATAATTGGAGCCTGTAAATTGTATATAACTGTTCATTTAAGAATGCATTAATGTAGGAGAATAGGTTTCCATATAATATACCTTGAACTATCAGACCCAACAATAAATTGCACTCTGCTATGACCAACTCTGATCAGACATGTAAAATCAGACTTACTGGAATAATAGTATTAGACGCGCATCAGACTTACAATATTCAGACTCTTGAATATCAGCCCTACAATATCTGATGCATATCAGACTCATATCAGCCAAAAATGTCAGACCCATATCAGACCTACTATATCAGACACAAAAACTATTATTGTGTACATATAGGTCTGCATCTCACTGGTATGTTCTAGGTCAGACTCTGATACTTTAAGTCTTATAACTATGAGTGATAGTGTAAGTTTGATGTAATTGTAGGTCTGACATGAGTCTGAAAGTGTAGGTCTGTCTGACATGCATCAAATAGTGAAAGTCTGAATTGAGTTTGATATTTTGGATAGATCTGGAATGAGTCTGTCCGACATTTAATATGCATATATTGCCCATACAATATCAGACTGATATCAGACCTACAATATAAGACCCATGTCAGATCCACACTATCAGACCCATGTCAGACCTACACTACTAGATACACTCATATCAGACCCATGTCAGACACTCATATCAGACCTTTTATATCAGACTCATGTCAGACCTTAAATACTGGGTGTGCCTCCAGCATACAAAATATCGTTGGTCTGATCTGAGGCGCAACTATTTAAAGTTGTGATATGATAGTGTAAGTAAGTTCTTAGTTAAGGTCTGGTATAATAAGTATGGTAGTGTAGGTTTGAGCCATGTCTGGTATGCTACCTACTTTTCAGTTCATACTGCACTAAAACTATCTGGATGTTTTTTGTGGTGCATACCATTTCATTTTTTACTTTATTTTTAATTTGCAGTCTGCATAACCATAGCTGCAGTGACCGTTATGTCTATTATTTTCTCTACAATTTTAACTGAAATGGAAATATTCAATTTCGAGTTTAAATTAAAAAACTTCGTAATCACTGATTCATGTCATATTTGGGGTGGCAGCAAAAACAAAGATGGCTATGGTGTTATCCGCGTTACTTTTCGTGGTCACCGAAAATGGGTAACTGTTCATAGGCTGATGTTCTACATATCATCAGAATGTGAACAGTTACCCAGCCATCTGCATGTGTCACATAGGTGTCACCAAAAACTTTGCATTAATGTTAAGCATTTAAGTTTGGAAACTTGTTTAGTAAATAATCAGCGGTCAGTTTGTAGAAATGAAGGCATTTGTAATGGTCACCGTGGCTATAGGCCGTGCCTTCTATGAGAATGGGTAATTATTATGTTGATATGTTAAAACAAAGGCATGTTTAAATTTTAAATATTTGGATTTATTCCATAGTTATGTTCATGATTGTTAGATGTTACAGTTTCATAAAAGTTAGTGTTTAAAAGTTTCCTGTTACTTCGTCGTTTGCGGGATATATAACGGTTGTGCTTGTATTGGACTGTTTCCGACAGCTGTGTGCGATACTTACTCAACCGATCGCGTTGAGCCATGTGCATTGTGAAAGGGTCTGCCATCGCATATTTCAATCCAGCCTTTTTAGCTAACAATAGGGCAGACTTGCCTGTTCCATGTTTTTTGGTGCATACGTTAACACTCGACTGTTTAAATGTTCACACTTGTTTGTTGTGTAGAGTTTGGAAATTCGACCCAACATTCCTCCTGAAAATACTGTATCAAGTACCCGTTTGATGTTTTTATGGTCTTCCTTTGAAATATTTATGTGTTTGCCATATGGCAAAAAGTTGGTGGAATAGCTGGCAAGATGGGCATGACACACTGTTGAATATATTCTGCACTGGGCATGAATGTTGCTAAAGCAGGGCAATATATTGTTTATTGCTGCCCTGCCCTTTTCGACAAACTGCTCCTCGGATACACAATTTTTTTTTATATGCGTCAGTTCAAGCCTTACGCTCGCCCGAACGCATGATGCAAGTTTTTGGGAAAATATGACCTTGTCGACTTTTGGTATAGATTGCCTCAATGTTTGACAAAAAATCTACACTATGTCACATGCTATACTGGCGTTGCTAGGCAAGGGTGAAGTTGTTGCTATGCATCATGACGTTGTTGCTATGTAGGCTAAGGGAGACTACTCTAGATAAGTTCTGAAGCAGGTTCTTTATATTTTGAGTTCAGGAATAAATGATTTTTCTGTACCCTGAATACTATGTAGGTAAAGTACTCAAAAGTACATTTACAACACATATACCAACTTAATTTTGATTCTAAGAAGAGGAAAAAAGAACAAAAAATACTGATAATATGCAACTTTTCAGGAATTATAGTGTCAAGTTTAAGAAGCTCTGAAATGCCTAAATTCCATCGGATTGGCACAGCTGACGTATCAAAATGCTCGAAATAACTGGAATAAGTGATTTAAAAGTAACAAATAAAAATTTGAAAAAATATGTTTGCCCTTAAGGGGAGACTCCTTAGTTTCGAATGAATGTCCATGGGGAATTTTTTATAAAACAGAAATCTAAGAGATTAAAAGCCATGTACAGGCTAGACAATAAAAAAGAAATCCACAAATTTGGTGTTTTTGACTTAGTATGACATAATAGTTAATTTTGGTGTAAATAAAGTTTTTGTACTGTGACCGTTATAGAGGCTGTAAACAGAAACTAGTAACTGGTGGCTATGTTGTAAATGGTAGCTTTATTTGATCAATTCCTTCATCTCTCCATTCGACATAAGATTACGGAAAAAAAAGCCTGATAAGGTATGTAGAAATAGCATTTTTATGACAATTTGGAGTGTTTGTCATTCAATTATGGATGTGTTATATCTCAAATAAGGGACAGGTATATGCTGCCGTGTCTCTATAAATGTCGTGTTTTCCTTTTTTTGAGTGCCAAGTGGGTGGGGTAAATGAATTGTATTTGTAGGCAGAGAAACTGACTTTGTTGCTTTCTAGCATGTATTTGCTATATTTTGAGAGGAAATTATATGGTCTTTCAGGAATAGGGCATGTTTGTTAGTTCTGAAAAATAGAATTCAAGTTATTTAACGTAATTAGTGTACATGTCTGAAAATAGTCTGAATTTCAAAGAAAACTGTAGATTCCGAACTAATGTATGCTCAACACCAAATGTGTGTATTTCACAAATTCACATCTCATCATGGACAAGTGTTGCCTTCTGGACTTGGAAATAAGGGGTGCTAATTTTGGCAGAGCTATCCCAGAGGAGGCCCTGAAATTGGCATAATGTACAGTACTGCATAGCAGTTTTGGGCTCACCATTTAGTCAATAACTATTGAATCAGGTTGTATGTTGTCAGAAAAAAAGGATTATGTATTTATCATGTTTATTAAACATTTATTTTGATAATAAAAAACAAAAACTTGAAGGTTTGTTTTAATCTCTTCAAAGCCAGTATATCGATTTTTATGTTCGCAGTTGTTACTAATAAATCGTATCGCGAATGGTATTAACGTTTGTTACCATTGTCATCAATTACCGAATATCTAGTATTATTTGTTCGACAACTGGATGGGTTCTCAATGAATTGAACAAGGAAATTATTTGTTATATTTTATCAATACTGCTATATTAAAAGACACTTTAGCCATAAGACTTATAAAACTTGTATTTAATTTCAACCAGTTTGTTTCACATGGTGTATTAGCATCTCACTTTTCACTCACTTTTACGACCCTCCCTTCAACTCACTTTCACTCACTTTTGCGACCCTCCCTCCTTCCCTCCTTGTTGGCCTATTGCATTTGAACATTTAGTTCCTGGAAGACTTGTTTGTTGTTTATGCTATTGGATGACCTACCTGTATGTGGTTTACGCTATTGGATGACCTACCCTGTATGTGGTTTACGCTATTGGATGACCTATCCAGTATGTGGTTCATGCTATTTGATGATCTACCCTGTAGGCGGTTTACGCTATTGGATGACCTACCCTGAATGTGGTTTACTCTATTGGATGACCTACCCAGTATGTGGTTTACGTTATTGGATGACATACCGAGTAACCCTGTATGTGGTTTACGCTATTGGATGACCTACCCAGTACGTGGTTTACGCTATTGGATGACCTACCCAGTATGTGGTTCATGCTATTTGATGATCTACCCTGTATGCGGTTTACGCTATTGGATGACCTACCCTGTATGTGGTTTACTCTATTGGATGACCTACCCTGTATGTGGTTTACTCTATTGGATGACCTACCCAGTATGTGGTTTACGTTATTGGATGACTTACCCTGTATGTGGTTTACGCTATTGGATGACCTACCCAGTACGTGGTTTACGCTATTGGATGACCTACCTAGTATGTGGTTCATGCTATTTGATGATCTACCCTGTATGCGGTTTACGCTATTGGATGACCTACCCTGTATGTGGTTTACTCTATTGGATGACCTACCCTGTACGTGGTTTACGCTATTGGATGACCTACCCAGTATGTGGTTTACTCTATTGGATGACCTACCCAGTATGTGGTTTACGTTATTGGATGACTTACCCTGTATGTGGTTTACGTTATTGGATGACATACCCTGTATGTGGTTTACGCTATTGGATGACCTACCCTGTATGTGGTTTACGTTATTGGATGACCTACCCAGTATGTGGTTTATGCTATTTGATGACCTACCCTGTATGTGGTTTATGCTATTGGATGACCTACCCAGTACGTGGTTTACGCTATTGGATGACCTACCCAGTATGTGGTTCATGCTATTTGATGATCTACCCTGTATGCGGTTTACGCTATTGGATGACCTACCCTGTATGTGGTTTACTCTATTGGATGACCTACCCTGTATGTGGTTTACTCTATTGGATGACCTACCCTGTACGTGGTTTACGCTATTGGATGACCTACCCAGTATGTGGTTTACTCTATTGGATGACCTACCCAGTATGTGGTTTACGTTATTGGATGACTTACCCTGTATGTGGTTTACACTATTTGATGACCTACCCTGTATGCGGTTTACGCTATTGGATGACCTACCCCGTATGTGGTTTACTCTATTGGATGACCTACCCTGTATGTGGTTTACGTTATTGGATGACATACCCTGTATGTGGTTTAGGCTATTGGATGACCTACCCTGTATGTGGTTTACTCTATTGGATGACCTACCCTGTATGTGGTTTACGTTATTGGATGACCTACCCAGTATGTGGTTTATGCTATTTGATGACCTACCCTGTATGTGGTTTATGCTATTTGATGACATACCCTGTATGTGGTTTAGGCTATTGGATGACCTACCCTGTATGCGGTTTATGTTAGTGGATGACCTACCCTGTATGCGGTTTACGCTATTGGATGACCTACCCTGCATGCGGTTTACGCTATTGGATGACCTACCCTGTATGCGGTTTATGCTATTGGATTACCTACCCTGTATGTGGTTTACGCTATTGAATGACCTACCCTGTACGTGGTATACACTATTGGATGACCTATCCTGTATGGGGTTTACGCTATTGGATGACCTACCCTGTATGTGGTTTATGCTATTGGATGACCTACCCTGTATGTGGTTTACACTACTGGATGACTTACCTTGTATGTGGCTTACACTATTGGATGACCTACCCTGTGTGTGGTTTACGCTATTGGATGACCTACCCTGTATGCGGTTTATGCTATTGTATGACCTACCCTGTGTGTGGTTTACGCTATTGGATGACCTACCCTGTGTGTGGTTTATGCTATTGGATGACTTATCCTGTATGGGATTTATGCTATTGGATGACTTATCCTGTATGGGGTTTATGCTATTGGATGACCTACCCTGTGTGTGGTTTACGCTATTGGATGACCTACCCTGTATGAGGTTTACGCTATTGGATGACCTACCATGTATGTGGTTTATGCTATTGTATGACCTACCCTGTGTGTGGTTTACGCTATTGGATGACCTACCCTGTGTGTGGTTTATGCTATTGGATGACTTATCCTGTATGGGATTTATGCTATTGGATGACTTATCCTGTATGGGGTTTATGCTATTGGATGACCTACCCCGTGTGTGGTTTACGCTATTGGATGACCTACCCTGTGTGAGGTTTACGCTATTGGATGACCTACCCTGTGTGTGGTTTATGCTATTGGATGACCTACCCGTATGTGGTTTATGCTATTGGATGACTTATCCTGTATGGGGTTTACACTATTGGATGACCTACCCTGTGTGAGGTTTACGCTATTGGATGACCTACCCTGTGTGTGGTTTACGCTATTGGATGACCTACCCTTATGTGGTTTATGCTATTGGATGACCTACCATGTATGTGGTTTACGCTATTGGATGACCTACCCTGTGTGTGGTTTACGCTATTGGATGACTTATCCTGTATGGGGTTTATCCAATGGATGACCTACCCTGTATGTGGTTTACGCTATTGTATGACCTACCCTGTGTGTGGTTTACGCTATTGGATGACCTACCCTGTGTGTGGTTTATGCTATTGGATGACCTACCCTGTGTGAGGTTTATGCTATTGGATGACCTACCTTGTGTGTGGTTTACGCTATTGGATGACTTATCCTGTGTGTGGTTTAAGCTATTGGATGACCTACCCTGCGTGTGGTTTACGCTATTGGATGACTTACCCTGTATGTGGTTTATGCTATTGGATGACTTATCCTGTATGGGGTTTATGCTATTGGATGACCTACCCTCTATGTTGTTTACTCTATTGGATGACTTACCCTGTATGGGGTTTACGCTATTGGATGACCTACCTTGTATGAGGACGCCACCAAGCATGACTGGTATAAGTTTACAGCTCTTGAAGATCACTTGTGTAGGGTAGTTGAGATATCCGACGGAGGCATTGGATAGACCCATCGTCGCCACGGATAAAAATGCCAGAAAGAAATACATTTTCAAAGGTATTCTGTGGAAGGAATAGAACTGTGATAAGAGTCAGGCAATCAACAAATATATGTGTACTTCCCGTAGCATGGTAATAGGTAAGTACATGAAGATTCGAAGAGGAAATTGTTTTTTTTATGTCCCTGATCGTAGTAGATTTTATTTTTTGGTGTTGTTTTTTTAATGTACCAAAAAAATGGTCGGACGGGCTTGCTGAAACCAACTGTTTCCAATTTTGTTATTTCATGTGGTGACCGTGTGTGTACAAATCATTCTTATATCATTAAATGCTTCCTCCTCATTATCATTACCATCATCATATCACTGCCATCTATCATGTTGAGAATCAGTTGAAAATCCATGATCGATCATCAGAATTTATAACCAGTCAATGACCGATCACTAATCGATTAAAAATGTCTTCCCTATTATTTGACATTTTACACCAGCGTCAGCATATTTCCCGATTATAGCGAAGAAAAGAAACACATACACAAGTATGTCCTGATCATAAAGCAACCAAATGAAGCTAAGCATTTATTTTTAAAGTATATAAGTTGTGATACCCATCAAGAGATATATGATTATTTGAGGAAAAATTAAACCTTATTTAATTTTCTTGTACCAAAATATCAACCGAGTCAACTCGATCATGAAAACAATAAAAAAAAAGACATAAGTCCCTATCATGCCACCAAGAGGTCAATTTTACAACTCGTGTACACCGTTTCTAAACCTTTTCTTTTGATGACGAGGTATATATGAAACTTACATATTTTGAGAATTTAAACTCTATAGATACAATATAAATGGTTGAACCAGGACAACAGGACAACACCCCAAAACTGGAGCATCAAATTAAGTGTAACCAACTTATAATTCAATTTATGCATATTCAGTCATGAGTATTTTAAGAACCAATGAATAAACCTTACACCTATACTTCTAATCGGTACATATACAATATTATAGGACGTGAACACTAGGACAGAGTTTTAATAAATGTAATTTTGCCGTTATTTGGCGGGTTAGTTTCTTTAACTGACCAACTCAGATACCATCACATCACTACCAGGGTCCATCATTATCATCACCATCAAGCTCCATACCACACCACTATGTATGAGGTTTAACGTCACTTTTAATAATCTTTCAGTCACATCATGATGGTGTCTTCTTCAATAAAGCATTGAGCTGTATGCTCCACTATAGTGCTACCACTCTGGCATACCACATACCTCACCCAGTCACATTATACAGACACCGGGCCAACCAGTCCTACCACTACCCTTCATATTCTTAGCATCAAGCAAGGGGGTACTTGTACTAGTACCATATGATTTATGTAATGTCTTTGATACTCATGACCTCCTGCATATGAGGCTGACATTCTACCATTACACCAATGCCACGGTTCAGCTATGTCATACCAGCATAAAACGTAGAACTTACTTTCTGGATCTGTCACTACTGAAGCCCAATTCCACAAAACCAAAGCCTGTATAGCAGCCAAACTGTACTAGTGTAAGGTACCAACCATAGGGACGAAACTCTTCTAGACGAAAAATCAGCTCCTGAAAATGTACAACGGAAGTCCTCATTGCTCAGTTTCATTAAGTAATTTCTGTTTTACTATCATAAAGTTTGGGACAGACAAATTATCATTGAAAAAAAGTATATTTTTCGTGACCTTGACCTTGGACGTGGGTCAAAATGGATAGGGTCCCACTTCTCATGATGGAGAATGCTCTCGTAAAGTTTGAAATTGATCATTTGAATGAGTGAATGACAAGTGTTTGGCAAAATCTTGATTGAGACTGATCGCTTTCAATGTTCAATCCAGTTCAAACAAACCTTCTGGGTTCTCTTTATCATCCAGAAACAAATTATTATTGCAATTAAATATCAGAAAATAAGGTATCGTAAAAAAGTACAAGGGAAATAACTATAACCGGTTACCCTTGAGTCTCTACGGTACCCGTCCCAGTCCTTCTGTCCAGTAGCCACTCCGAAAATGATGATAAAGATTTAGAGTTTTGCATAAGGACAGGCCAAAGAAACCCAAGGAGCTGAAGAAACCGAAGGCCCCAGTGAGGATCGAACCTTGATCTCAAAATTGCAAGTCCCCCATGATATACAATGTGCTATGTATGCCAGCTTGTTGAATACAAACAAGGTATCAATAAATGTCAAGGGGCATCCCGATAATCTCAAACAATCACTCAGGCTCTCCTCTGGGCATCGCCAATGGCGAAAGAAAAAAGAAAATGGCTCTAAATTTTAAAGTTTGGCGAAAATGTCTGGCTACATCGAAATTGTCAAAAAGCCAAACTTGTTCAATTTCTCTTTTGTAATCGGCCTGTTACAAATATACCTCAACACTAATCACCGTGAAGAGTGTACATCGAATGTAGTCTAAAACAACATAACTAACCAATTGACACCTACCACGCGCGAACACTTAACATTAAATAAACAAAGAAAGCTGATAACCTTTAGTGTTCCGGTAATTAACTTAATCCCTAAATAACAATTGATGACTGTCGTTTTCGCCTCGGGGTGTAATCAAGTCTCTCATGCAACACCTTGCAACCATAAAGTATTACACCACTGACTAATATCTAGCCAATCAGGTTCTAACCAATCAAACACAAATCAACAACTCATTAAGTTACATATTTTACATGATTGACCAGATCCACGTGACATTTGTTTTGTTTTTGTTCATTCATAATTTCGAGGTGTCTGAATCTGGATTACACAAAACACTGGTTTATTAATCAGTTTCCAGGAGGTTTTATGTATATTTCATTGCCAAAATATGTTTTTAATGTATATGGCAGTTCATCTTTTCAAAATAAATTAAAAAAGACGTAAAGGTAAGCGAATGTCATGGGTATTCGCGGTTTCGAAAATGAGAAAAAACAGCAGATTCTGAACTTGTTACTGTTTTAAAGGCCTACATACATATCTTAAGCAATCAAATGAAAGCCTCTATGTATGATTCCTGCTGTCATTAGGTTCAGCTAGTTGATTTAAGCAAACATGAGATGTAGAAACATTTCAGATATTGGGGGTTCGAAAACATATAAATATATATATATATATAAATAATTTTTATCAATATTGTTTGGTTTTATTCATTTCATTCCGTAGTGTACCATATATAAACCAAATCTCTTATTTTCACATTTAAAATACATTTATACATAAAACTCTAGAAGAAATGTGGCTTGGGCCATTAGAGCCAAATGGCTCCAATTTCTCCAATTTGGCTCCAACTTTTTTCATTTGGCGCAAGTGGTGGCGCAAGAAAAAAATTGGCCAGAGGAGGCCCTGATCACTTATATCGGACCATTGACTTTTCAGCAATTCAGAAAGTAACTACATATTATCACGTTTTATATGATGATATACTGGAATATGAGGTGTGCAAAACATTATAAGATACGTCTTTTACTGTTTTTCAAAGTACCTACCTGCATATACCCATAAATCAAAAAGAAAAAGAACACTGCAGAACACAGCAAGAGAAACTGCACAGTTCTTGGCAGGGCAGACAAATCTACACAAAATATCTTCATGTCCTTGTCACTTTTCTTCCCTGATGAATGTTCAGAGTCGCCCATTTGTAGATATATGCTGTCCTTTTTCTGTGTCCCTATTCCTAGCACCTGTCGTAGATGCTGCTCTGCTTCCGACTGCTTAGAATGTGGTATCCTGGGAGCTGCAATTAATACCGAAGCAACAAGTCTATAAAATGCAATTTATTGAAAAGGGTTCCACCAAACACTTGTATCGCCTGGCTGCCATTAAATAAAACAACACAGAATTTTTGGGAAATTGTGGTCAGGAAACAAAAATAGAATCTAGAATTTTTGTTTGAAAAAATCCTATCCAATAACTACAGGCATGGTCAACACAGGTTTTTTTCCATCTTTCTTCATCGCAATTTCTCTTTCAGGTTTGAGCACAAAACACGAAAAAACAATTAAAAACCTTTAAAACATGCAAACTGTAAAAAGGATATTAACATTTACGTTTTGCAACAACAAGACAAGACAAGATCAGATCAGATAAATTTTAATTAAAGTCAACAAGACATACATAACAATAAAACATAAGCCCTAAGGGGCATTTTCATCGACTACATGTTGTTTGTATTGTTACAGAAATGATATAAATCGTGAAGCAAATTCACATGGCGGCCAAAGTGGGCGTGCATGGCCGAAGTGTTCTGAATGAGTGAACGACAAGCGTTTGGCAAAATCTTGATTGAGACTGATCGCTTTCAATGTTTCAAGTTCAAACAAATGTTCTGGGTTCTCTCTGAGCAAACGTTGTGAAACAAATATAGAAAAAAACTTCTGATCTTAGATTTGAGCTTATGGCTAGTAATGTAGTAAGGATAGAACCAAAGGATAAAAGTATATGTTTTAATAGACACGAGTGTGGGGGTTACACTATAACGTGGTGATTTGGTGATCATTATTTGAAACTGTTAGAAGAAATTTGTAGGAGCGAACGCCAAAGTAACGGTCGGACGGACGATAAACGTAGCTCTCACTTTCGCAATCTGTTATTATGTCTGTGTTTTATACAGTTAAGTACTGTTAACCTAGAGGTGGCTACATAATTTTAATAAAGCATCATCAAAATAAACTGACCAATCAGTGACCAGAAATCTGACAGACCTTTAAATTTGGGTAGGTGATTAACTCGGTCTTTATCCTTGTTGTTCAACAGATAAAATTAATGTATTTACAGTGTATTTATATTCAAAATAGTAGTCACCTTTAGATTAACAGTAACTATATAAAACACAGACCTAATAAAGAAACAGGTCTGTGTATAAAACCACCAATTACTTTCCCCATTAGCATCAATTAAAGTACTCATTTCTTTAAGTCATATGTGTTGTATGCTTGATGTTCTTAGCTTTGAGTTTGTTATTATTATGCAAAGTGTAACACACTTTTTGATTTGTCAAATTACAGCAGCTATGATGCAGCTCTGTCCGTTACAGTGTCAGTTACAGTGAATGACTCAATAGCATATGTAAACAACCCTCACTGGATGCAGAGTTTGCAGACAGCATGAAAATGTACTTTATACAAATCAGCTAGGAGTAAAGTTTTTCAATGTAATGTCTCCAAATTAATAGTATATAATTTCTATTTATTTTATTGGAACTGTGACAGTTTGTTTTAAGTATTGTTCATGTTTTACCCTATAGTTACACTTTTATTTTCATCTATTATCCACTGAACTGTGTTCAATATAAAACAGAACTTCAAACTGTCAGCAAATATTTCATGACATAAGTTATCAAGCGTTAAATGAAAATTAATTACCAATTATAGTTGGCCTGGAGAAACAAAAATCAATTACCAACTAGAACGAATTTGACGGCACAGCCATCGTAAAATACCCACGTTTTATTCACGCAGGTCACTTACAATTGAATTTATACTCATCAACAACGATATATCCATCATAACATCCGCAGTTTGCAATCGTGATTGATAGTTAACACAAACACTGATCATCAGGTCACAATTAGTGTATTGCCAATTTGCAAGCATGCCCGCAGCCTTTTTTAATGAGACAATCATTTATTTCAAATTAAGTGACACACGGCAATCTTGATGTTTTTAAAACTCGCAGTGTCCCCTTTATTTTATTTTTTTTCAAATTAATTACTGTTGATTATATTGCACCAAGGCCATCTGTAAAAAACTGTTGGTTTGCTGTGCTCGACATACTCATAAAAAGAGCTCTACCCAACAGTTTTTATTGCAATTCTTTTAACTTTTTTTTTGTTGCTATTTTAAGAATATTTTTCCTTTAACTTCTTATGTTTTTTACTGTCTTTGGAAGAAGAAAAAAATCATCTACCTACCTACTCACCTAAAACTCTTTGGGTCGGAGCACAGCCAGCAAACCAACAATTTTTTAAGGATGACCCAATACTATTAAAGTTCTCCGGCCATGTTTTGTTTCATGAGCATGTTTATGTTTATTTAAATCGAAATCAATACACAACAATAGTTGTTTACAATTCACACATTGCAATATCTGTGAAAAGCGAGAATAAGATTTTATTTGATGACGTAGAAAACTTTGAACAGGTAAATTAATCCACAGGTAAATGTATTTATCAATTATCTGGCTATAGTTGTGCAGCTATACATTTCAGATTTACCTCATTTCCCCGTGCTGTCACGCAGTGGTAAAAGTAGTATCTACATCACGCAAACAACACATATTTTTACATGATGAAAGGATGTTTTGATAGACAAGAGTGTGGGGGTACGTGGCAGAAATAGATAAGGGAGTTCCACAAGGCTGATTCTTGTTCCATAAATACTGGCTCCATTCTTGTTCCATAAATACAGCCTGGCTCCATTCTTGGTCCATAGATACTGGCTCCATTCTTGGTCCATAAATACTGGCTCCATTCTTGGTCCATAAATACTGGCTCCATTCTTGGTCCATAAATACTGGCTCAATTCTTGGTCCATAAATACTGGCTCCATTCTTGGCCCATAAATACAGGCTCCATTCTTGGTCCATAAATACTGGCTCCATTCTTGGTCCATAAATACTGGCTCCATTCTTGGTCCATAAATACTGGCTCCATTCTTGGTCCATTACTCTTCAACATCTTCATCATGATATTTTCTATTTTATCGAAAAAGTACTTTCTATTTTGGTTTAAACATATTTTATTGCATTTTTTTTTTACAAAGTATGCAAATGGGTCGGGCCTTAAGTTCTTACATTAGTTACGGCCATTCCCAAAATTTGCAAATACTGCCCTCTGTAGGATTGACACTGTATGATTCTTATAAATAGAGTATTGCTTATTCAATTAAGAATTAATTCATCACTTCATTTTTAGCTTCAAAAAGTAACTTTATGTGTTTGACATAAATTGCATTAAGTATAACTATGATATATGCTCTTAATTGGTAGGGTCAAAACCAGTACGTTCGGACAGTCCGGTACAATCGGACGCTTGATAACACTCGCAACACTGTTTGAGAGTACTTCCCGGTATAATCATGTATGATGTCATAATCGTATCCATTATTGATGTTCTTAGCTTTGAGTTTGTTATTATTATGCAAAGTGTAAAACACTTTTTGATTTGTCAAATTACACCAGCTATGCAGCTCTGTCAGTTACAGTGAATGACTCAATAGAGTGTTGGTAAAGATCAGATGAAAAATGAAAGCACTATCGTATTAATGAGTCAAAATATAGCATTTTTAACAAAATCAAGGGCCATAACTCTGCAGTTAATGGTCTGACCTGGCTGATTTTCAAACTCGTCTGAGCTTTCATTGATATTAACAATCTGTTAAAAGTTTGGTAAAGATCGGATGAAAAATGAAGGCCATATCGTCTTAAGGAGGCATAATACAGCATTTTTAACTAAATCAAGGGCCATAACTCTGTTGTTACTGGTTCGATATGGCTGGTTTTTGAACTTGTCCGAGCTTTTATTGATATTAACAATCTGATAAAGTTTTGTAAAGATCGGATGAACAATGAAGCACCAATCGTCTTAACGAGGCAAAATATAGCATTTTTAACTAAATCAAGGGCCATAACTTCGCTGTTATTCGTCCGATCTTGCTGATTTTCAAACTTGTCCGAGCTTTCATTGACATTAACAATCTGTTAAAAGTTTGGTAAAGATCGGATGAAAAATGAAGCCCATATCGTCTTAACGAGGCAAAATATAGCATTTTTAACTAAATCAAGGGCCATAACTCTGTTGTTACTGGTTCGATCTGGCTGGTTTTTGAACTTGTCCGAGCTTTTATTGATATTAACAATATGTTAAAGTTTGATAAAGATCGGATGTAAAATGAAGGCCCTATCGTCTTGAGGTAACAGTTAACAGACGACAAATCATCAGCTCCAAAAAGTAGGTCAAGGTCATAAATGAAATCCATGGTCCTAAAAGATGCACTACCCATGACACAACTATGTCAAAATAGAATATTTTGTCTTCCAAAGATTAAGCTATAAATTAGGTTTAAAACATCAAGTGTATAATTATAGTCAGTGCTCACACTGGCCATTTTCCATAAATAGCCACATTTTTTTTAGTTTAAAAAAGAATAGCCAACCTTGACGCGCCATCGTAAGAGGTTTACCTTTCTCTCTCTATACCCCCTCCAGGCAACCTATTTTCTAGATCGATTAACAAATAGACCAATAAATGACAACAATTATTTATTTCAATAAAAAAAAAAAACTTCCCTGGGCCAGTTATATTTTCACTATTAGGAAATTTATGTGCTGCGGTGGCCTAATATGTGTGACTGAGTTGCAAAGGTACTATGTAATAAAATCATGAGACAGCTTACACAAACAATTAATTGACATAATTTTCGGTCTCTGTGTAGAACTGGGACATATCAATGACTTATAAATATCATAATTAGGGAGGAACTCATACTGCAAATTGTGTGTAGCCTCCGATTTTTTTTTTTATTAAACACATGGATCAAAACACTAAAACTGTTTTAATCCATTTAGTTAACTTGCAACAGCAAAGAAACAATCTTGTTGACCTATGTTGGCCGCCATTTTGAATGTCATTGTTGGTCATGTGACCAACATGTGACTCAAAGATGAGCTTCTTTTGTGAATAAAAAATGCATTTTAAAAATAATTCAATCGGTAAAGTTTGACTTTTAAATTTAATAAACAGAAAACACATCAATTGTAAGTTAAAAAGAGTACGCTTTTTAACCTATAGTGTATCAATATTTCCATATCATAAATATGCATGTTGAATTCTGCTTTAGTCCTAATAATTAAAAGTTGAGTTGTATAATTAATATTCAAAACTTTTTAAAAATTGTATTCAATATAATGTAATTTAATTTTTAAAAATTGGCAAGACTGACATTTTAAAAAGGACAGAATAAATGCATGCATATAGCAGCCAGAGCTCTAACCTTAAACAGTTACGTTTTTCATAACCTGTAACTGTTATTTAAAACAGACCTAAAACTTGTATAGTAACCAGAATCAGTTACTACCACAAAATCACTCCAGTTTAGATGCATTCTATCTTCTGTACAGGAATTTTCCTACATATATGACAATTTTCTCCAGGTAGGGTGATTATTCAACTTTACAACCATGCATTGCAATAAAATTCTGTGAGCATCGATGAAAATCCAATGCGCAAGGTCTCTCAAGTTACCTCACTGTTCATGAAAAATTCATGAAAAATCATTTTGTAGACTCCAACATGATAATTATTGAACAACTGCTAATTGGATCTGGATGAAGATTTATTTATCCTTGATAATAAGTATTCAGACATAAATAAACGCAGCACATTTGGCAACTATTTCAATTCATTAGCAAATGATTTTTCATTAGCAAATGATTTTGGTAACTGATTTTGGTTACAAATGGTTACTAGGGAAAAGTAACTGCTACTCTAAACCAAAGAGAGATAATAATTTGGCGTTTTAATAACTTCTAGCAGTTATAAAACTTGTAACTGTTTAAGGTTAGAGCTCTGACTGTATAATAAGGAAATGTAAAAAGACAGACTCTCTTGTCACCATTTATTACCCCATTTTTTATTTTTATTAAATGCATTTCAATATGCTAACATTCATAGAAATAAAAGAAATAACAATATATAACAGAGACAAAAATGGAAGGCTAAGCTGAGGCACATAAAACAATTGCTAAATACATGTAAACCACAACTATCAGTCTATCATGCATAGAATAAGTCACTTCATTCTAAAATTGTACCAATATTTTGAGTAATCCCACTGTTTGTATAATACAAAAAGTATTTCATGTTCATGTTGATTCCCAATTTACAGACAGCCTATCAAACACATTCACCCTTGCCTTTGTTCCAGTTCAAAATATGCTACTATGACAACTAATTAGTGGGCATTCAACACTTACCAGTGGTTGTAAAGTTCAAAAAGACAGACGGCCTTTAAACAAAGCATCTCTGGCTTATTAATTCTTAAACAAACATTGTCAAACGTTATGATTTGATTAGCCATTTTAGCCACTAGAGGGCGCCACGTTATTGGATATTTTACGCGGCTCGATAACACAATTAAATATATGGATAATATTGAGCGCGGGGTCAAAAACCAGTTGAATGACATCGAGAGGCGGAAAAGTGGGCAGTGTCTATCGCACACACAATTTGGCAGCGGTTTTCAATAAACACGGCGATAATTAGTTATCGGTCCAAATTTATTGAAGCTAATTAGCTTATAACACCCAGCGGGATATTGGCTTATAAACAGTTACAGACTTTGTGTTTTTGAATTTGGGATTTTCCGAGATTATTTAGACAAAGATTGTCGGAAATTTGGATTTGCCACACCGCCGATGTCTGGCGAATTTGCTATGTATTTCTTATGATTTCCATTCGCCAGTTTGGATTACTCTTCGTCTATGGCGAATGGTTAATGCGAGCCTATACAGTTTGTGAGAAAATGACATAAACACAAAACTTGAAAGTTGACGTTTTCGCCGCCGCCGAAAAAGCAACATCTATGTCTCTTTTTTTTCTTCGAAAAGGCGAGACAAACACAACTAGCCTGTCGAGCTTGTCAACTGTGAGTTTGTACTAGTTCTTCTCGAAATTGACTAGCCTCGGGCTAGCGTTAGTGAACCCTGAAAAGTACAGCTGTTAAATCATGAACATTTTGTTTTGATGGAAAATCCGGAGTTTGTATACTTAAATCCGGAGAGAAACATCTGAAGAATCCGGATTATCCGGAGATAATGGCAGGCCTGTCTTGATAGCTTTATTTTAATGTTGTTCTAAAAGTACTTCATTTTATCTATAGTCGGTTCAAAAGCTCGTCAAGAGCACAGGCAGACGGCGCGTACCCTACCCCGCCCACACCCTACCCCCCCTCTACTACCCCCTCCCCCTCTACTACCCCCTCCCCCTCTCTACTACCCCCTTCCCACCTGTTTCTCTACTACCCCCCTTAAATATGTTTTCAATAAACTGTTCTACTTGGTTTTCAATGAAAAAAAAAATAAATACATACTCTCTATACCATATAAAGGTGTCCGACTCTTTAATAAAAACTGATAAAAACAGCTATAGACCTCGCTTAAAGCCTTGCTGTGCTTGTATTTTTGGTCACAGCATCGTCATTCCGATTCGAATCAATAGGGTACATATTATAACAAATAGCCACAACACTGATTTCTTCAATGTGTACTTTATATCGCATCAGCGAAACGTTAAACACGTTTGAAAGTAGGTCGACTTCGATCTGACCTAAGCAATGCATTTTCTATGTACATGGTAGGGTAGTGGGAAATATCTATCTGCGACGACTCTCGCATTAATATGCAACGTGATCGTTGAAAGAAAAACGTTTAACAACACTCACCGGTACGAAGAACTTCCAGGAGTAATCACAGACGCTGTAATCGAGTTCTTTCACAAACCGTTATTTGTTTTTAGTTTCGATTCACCATGTTGAATTAAATTACTGGTTTCCTTGTTACCTTTATACTTACGATATGAAGCTGGGTACAAGGCTACCGGAAATGAGACTGGACCAATCCGGGTGACGTATTTTCAACATGGTGAATCGAAACTAAAAACAAATAACGGTTTGTGAAAGAACTCGATTACAGCGTCTGTGATTACTCCTGGAAGTTCTTCGTACCGGTGAGTGTTGTTAAACGGTTTTCTTTCAACGATCACGTTGCATATTTATGCGAGAGTCGTCACAGATAGATATTTCCCACTACCCTACCATGTACCTAGAAAATGCATTGCTTAGGTCAGATCGAAGTCGACCTACTTTCAAACGTGTTTAACGTTTCGCTGATGCGATATAAAGTACACATTGAAGAAATCAGTGTTGTGGCTATTTGTTATAATATGTACCCTATTGATTCGAATCGGAATGACGATGCTGTGACCAAAAATACAAGCACAGCAAGGCTTTAAGCGAGGTCTATAGCTGTTTTTATCAGTTTTTATTAAAGAGTCAGACACCTTTATATGGTATAGAGAGTATATTGAAAACATATTTAAGGGAGGTAGTAGAGAAACAGGTGGGAAGGGGGTAGTAGAGAGGGGGAGGGGGGTAGTAGAGGGGGAGGGGGTAGTAGAGGGGGGGGGGGGGGTAGGGTGTGGGCGGGGTAGGGTACGCGCCGTCTGCCTGTGGTCAAGAGCTTATGTTATATTGTTTGTATGTCTTGCCGTCTCAAAATAAAGTGTATCTTATCTTATCTTGTCTCTACGACTACGTGGTGATTTGGTGTTTACCTGAATATATATTTGCTTGATCCATAATTAAGTTAGCAACGTCAACAGCTAGGATTTAAACTATAATCCAGTCTTGATCATCTCCGACGCTTGAAAACTTGAAAACAAGCGTCGCAGATGATCTAGACTAGGTGGCTACTAGAAGTCGGGACGATTTTGAATTGTTTGTGGGTTAGACTGCTCCACGGCGCATGTCTCATGTCGGCTGTGGAGCAGTCTATTTGTGGCTAGCCTCGGTCACCCGGCCCGCTTCTGATTTCTTCGTTACGCTACGCGGATCCAGAACCAGGTAAGACATATATGGAGCTGCATATATGCATGATACTGTCTAGCTGGCCGGGACTAGTATGGGGGAAATGGTCAGAAAGTTAAGTGTGCATGCTGTATGCCCAATTCATGATTTTCCATTGCCAACATGTTGAGAGTTAATCTTATATTCACCAGGGAGTAAGTATACTTATTGTTGTCACTAGGTGATAAAATTTGTTTTACTCGGCTTTTATCCTTAGGTTCTATAGTAAATTAAAAATATTTGGCGGAGCAAAAATATTATGCATTTTTAAGACTGGATTTAGAAAGATACATATATTGACTCAATTTGCATAAATGTACATGACATAAGCAGGGTTTGAAAATACTGACACTGTAAATACCTTAATTATAATAGTAATCTTGGTTCAACATCTAGGATAAAGACCGAGTTTATCACCTACCAGAAGTTAGAGGTGTGTCAAATTTCTGGCCACTGATTGGTCAGTTTATTTTGATGATGCTTTATTAAAATTATGAATAATTCATAAATAGAGGCATGGTAATAATGGCGGAGGGTTCGGTTCATATGAATATTTTTTTTTTACAAATTAATAGTTTGACTTTGTAATTAGGCATTAACTTTCCGGGACCTGTTATCTGATCTGGCCAGTCATAGGCCTACTCTCATATATGTTTTTTTTCTGTTTTTTTAGACTAATATATTCTTATTGCAGCAGCATTTGAAAACTCGTTAATATCTAATGTTGATTTTATGACATTCGTTCGTAAGATATGAGTACATTGATAAGGAAATTAAATTGCTTAGTCAAAATCGTATGTTTTAATTATAATTTTCATATTAACTGAAAAAGTTTGCGTTAAACCACTTAATAAACCTGATTTACAGGTAATATATGAAGTCTGGTCTCAGCGAGTTGGTTTATTTAAACATCGAGATAAGCGTATGTTTTGTAGTATGCTGTATTTTATATAATTTAGTGACCCTGTCCGTACTCTAACTTCCATTTAACGGAAGTTAGAGTATGATTAAGCGCCACCCTTTGTTAATCCCGAATTAAACGATTTAATAATATGCATTCTTCAAAGGCAATGTCACCGACCATACTCTAAAAACAAGAGGCCCAAGAGGGCATGTAGACGCTCTACTTGTATGATGTGATTCAAAAACATAAACATGATAGAGGCCAACCCAAGAAACATGTTTCCTACATATAACTCTATGTAAACTTTGGATCATTTTGAATATTTGACGACGAAAAACACAAACTTGATAGAGGCCAACAACAGGAACATGCATATGATATTTAACTAGAATGGAATAAGTGGTAATATGTCGTTTGATAAATGTCCTTAAATTTAACCTAAGTTTAGCCATGGTGACCATCATGGATGACTGGAGGCCCCAAATCTGAGGGGGACTAACCCAAAGATCATTGTGATTAAATTTCATCAAAATCCTTCAAGCAGTTTCAGAGAAGATGTCATTTTTAACGTTTTCATATATAACTCTATGTAAACTTTGGGTCGCTGTGGCGGCCATTTTGATTATTCGACGATAACGAAAAACACAAACTTGATAGAGGCTAACCCAAGGAACATGTTTATGATATTTCACAAGAATGCAATAAGTGGTTTCGTCGGAAATGTTGTTTGAAATTTCCTTAAACTTGACCTAATTTAAGACATGGCGACTATCTTGGATGACTGGCGGCCGCGAATAACACAAATCTGAGAGGGACTTTCCCAAATATCATGGTGATTAAGTTTCATCAAAATCCTTCATGAGGTTTCAGAGAAGATGCCATTTTTAACCTTTTCCTATATAACTCTATGTAAACTTTGGGTCGCCGTGGTGGCCATTTTGATTATTAGACGAAAACGAAAAGCACACACTTGATAGAGGCCAACCCAAAGAACATGTATATGATATTTCAAAAGAATGGAATAAGTGGTTTAGAAGGAGATGTCGTTTGAAATTTCCTTAAATTTGACCTAGTTTTAGCCATGGCGGCCATCTTGGATGACCGGCAGCCGCAAAAAAAAAAATCTGAGCTGGACTATCCCAAAGATCATTGTGATTTTAAGTTTCATCAAAATCCTTCAAGCGGTTTCAGAGAAGAGATGGCGGCCGCGAAAAAACACAAATCTGAGAGGGACTATCCCAAATATTATTGTGCTTAAGTTTCATTAACATCTTTCAGGCAGTTTCAGAGAAGACGTAATTTTTAACCTTTTCCTATATAACCCTATGTAAACTTTGGGTCGCCGTGGCGGCCATTTTGATTATTCGACGATAACGAAAAACACAAACTTAATAGAGGATAACCCAAGGAACATGTTTATGATATTTCACAAGAATGCAATAAGTGGTTTCGTCGGAGACGTTATTTGAAATTTCCTTAAATTTGACCTAATTTTAGACATGGCGACCATCTTGGATGACTGGCAGCCGCAAAAAAAACAAATCTGAGAGGGACTTCCCCAAAGATCATGTGCTTAAGTTTCATCAAAATCTTTCAGACAGTTTCAGAGAAGATGTAATTTTTAACCTTTTCCTATGAAACTCTATGTAAACTTTGGGTCACCGTGGCAGACATTTTTATTAGTTGACGATAACGAAAAACACAAACTTGATAGAGGCCAACCCAAGGAACATGTACATGATATTTCAGAAAAATGGAATAAGTGGTTTCGGAGGAGATGTCGTTTGAAATTTACTTAAATTTTACCTAGTTTTAGCCATGGCGGCCATCTTGGATGACTGGCGGCCGTGAAAAACACACATCTGAGAGGGACTATCCCAAATATCATTGTACTTAAGTTTTATCAAAATCTTTCAGGCGGTTTCAGAGAAGATGTAATTTTTAACCTTTTCCTATATAAATATATGTAAACTTTGGGTCGCCGTGGCGGACATTTTTATTAGTTGACGATAACGAAAAACACAAACTTGATAGAGGCAACCCAAGGAACATGTATATGATATTTCAGTAGAATGGAATAAGTGGTTTCGGAGGAGATGTCGTTTGAAATTTACTTAAATTTTACCTAGTTTTAGCCATGGCGGCCATCTTGGATGACTGGCGGCCGTGAAAAACACACATCTGAGAGGGACTATCCCAAATATCATTGTACTTAAGTTTCATCAAAATCTTTCAGGCGGTTTCAGAGAAGATGTAATTTTTAACCTTTTCCTATATAACTCTATGTAAACTTTGTCGCCGTGGCGGCCATTTTTATTATTTGACGATAACGAAAAACACAAATTTGATAGAAGCCAACCCAAGGAACATGTATATGATATTTCAGTAGAATGGAATAAGTGGTTTCGGAGGAGATGTCGTTTGGAATTTACTTAAATTTGACCTAGTTTTAGCCATGGCGGCCATCTTGGATGTCTGTCGCCGCGAAAAACACAAATCTGAGAGGGGCCCTCCCAAGTAATATTGTGATGAAGTTTCATCAAAATCCTTCAAGCGGTTTCAGAGGAAATGTCGATTTTATAAAATTGCTAACAGACGGACAGACATACAGACGGACAGACGGACGAAAAGTGATCGCATAAATATAGATAGAGCTAACTTGTAACCCTCCGTTGAACATACAGCATACACTTTTACCCGAGTAATTAATAATTTTCCATTGCAGAGATGTTGAGATTTTATCTTATTTTCAGTAGGTGATAAGATTTGTGTTACTCGGTTTTTGTGATTCATTTCTGGTAAGACATAATACAATGTTATACAAAAGTTGTTCAGGTATCAATACAAACTATATGATTTTGAAACTTAACACATTATATTGTTACTATAAATAAAAGAACATTAATACATTGTCTTACAGGTAATCTTTTAAGTGTGAATATAAAAAAGATTTAAGAATTAAAGAAAGTAAAAAAGGAGAAAAGATAAGAGAAATAGAGGTTTATAGATGAGAAGCTGTATGCATATATATTTTTATTTAATTTTACATATAATGCATACCAAAGAAGAAGAAGAGGAAGAAGAGGAAGAAGATAAAGAAGAAGAAGAAGAAGAAGAAGAAGAAGAGAGTTTTTATGAGTTGAACATTTAATAATTTCATCTAACCACTCGGTTATCTAAATTGGAATAGAGCGTCACAAGTATACACAGCACAGACGTGACATATTCTGTACAATTAGTTTATAATAAAAAATATTTCAATATCTGTATTAAACACTATTACATTATTACATTTGCATTCTCCTTAAGTATAAAATGTTGTTTTCAAAATTTTATGTTTTTTAAATACATTTATAGACATATTAAACTGCTAATATATAATAAGAGTTCAAAAGGCTAGCCACTTGCAAAGACAACCAATATTTTAAATTGTTTCAAATTAGTGCTTCCATATTCTATAAGACGTTAATACACCCAAATGAATTTATTTAATGTTATCAAAAATTGCTGTAATTACTTTTTTGATATTTGTTGTCAGATGCAAAAATAATGTTTTTTTCAATTTTAACATCGTTAACTATCCACACCTGGATGGAGATGTACCTCGTGCTACCTCATATGGGGTGTATATCTCCCAGCTCATTCGATTTGCTAGAGCGTGTAATGATGTTATAGACTTCAATGATCGAAATCAAGTTATTACAAGTAAACTTCTTCAGCAGGGTTTTCGTTATCACAAACTACGTAGATCTTTCTCTAAATTCTACCGCCGCAACGAGGGCCTGCTGGAAAAGTACAACACCAACCTTAAAACACTTCTGCGACTAGGCATATCAAAACCCTAATTTTATGGAGATGTGGTCTATAAACTTCGAAAGTTAAAGGGGTCTGACGGGTTTCCTGACCGCTTTACAAATTTAATTAGGAAGTTCGTCAGAAAAGGATATAACCCTTTGGTTTTACAGCGCACTGCATGTTTAGTGATGGACCCTCTACAGTCAGTCATTACGCTTCACTTTTCACTTGTGCGATGACTGGACTACCTCTTGGGACTCGATGATTGTACCTACTGAAACCCCAACTAAGGGAGGTGGGTGCATGAGCTTTCGTCCCTCGGGTTTTCTGGTCGTACTTCTCTTTAGCTGCAACTACTATGGTTGTTCAGTACGATTCTGGATACATCCTGAGATGTTATCTTTAGTTAGTTTCTCTGGATGTGGACTTTATTGTTAGAGAATTCCTTTTGATGGGATGTAGTTTTGTTTACACTGTCTTGTATATTTGGGCGCTGAAGACAGGATAATAGCGAGGATTGTGCGCATATAAAATCGATTCAAGCTAACCAGTAGGCCTTATTACCTACTGACCGTTCCAAGTCGGTAACCCTGTCTTCACCATCCTTTCTGTTTTTTTTTGTCTCTTTCATTGTAGTTTCAAGTCCTTGTTTACAGTACAGTGCGGACCTACGATGCCGTTGCGTTCGGACGCTGTGGTTTCTATAGGACCTTATATATCATTTTTTAATAGCCAAATAAGACAAACTATTTTACAATGAAAGTTTAAATTTCGCGAAGGGCGTCGTCATTACATACAGTATACGGACAGGTATGGTCACAGGTGATCGATCACGATCACGATGACTATTTTATTGAAAAAAATATCTAATTTAGAATTATTTAATTATAAAACTTTTTTATGAAACAAATAAAATGTTGTATTACATGTAATAGCATGCATAGGTACTTGTATAGGATACACGTTCTCATGTTTCGTTTAATATAAGTTATTTTGAAAAAAAGTTTAAAAATATTATATTGGTATTCCGTGATTTGAGACATTAAACAATTAAACATCAAATAAAGCACAATACGAAATAGAGCTGTCGAATGTATAAGTACACTGTTCTTATTTGATTACAGAGTATATAGTGAGGGCAGATTGGTGACATATATTGGTAAAATTGTGCATTTTGTGACAAAAGCACCAAACTTGACACATAGCTAGACAATACTCTACTAAACATTTTTGGCTATAGACACACGTCAGATTTTGAAAAATGGCCGCCTTATAAAGAATTAATGAAGCCCATACTTAATTGGTTTCATCAAAACTTGTTATTGTAAATACACTAAACTCAGGATATTGATAGACAATAAACTATGCAATATAATCTTGGTCATTGTTTTCTTCAAAATGGTCGTCAAAGAATGCTTTTTTAAAATTATTTTTTTTAGAAAGTATTACATTTTTTGATGTGTTTTACAAAGATGTTGTCTTGATATATTTATGTGTATGTCTATACTTTAATAAATAGTTGTTAGATACATCCCTATACTTCAATGGTAGAGTTATTAGACATGTATACATACTATGCCAACTCTGATACTAGTTTGTCTTAGTTGTCTTTAGTCGTAAGCATTTCTGAAGAGTGTTTAAGTTTCAGTCTCATATTTATTAGCGGCTTTTTGTTTTTAATAACTCGTAAGTATACATCCAGTGACTTGGTAAAACACTATTAAAGGGATACCAACAATCTTGAATTATTCATCAAGCATTCAAATTAATTAATCCAATATCAATTTGACTTAAACTTCTTGCATATATACTTAAATAACATGCAGAATTTTTTAATTATTTGTGGTTATTCTATTACAAGTTTTAATATATCATTCGTGCAATATATTTCCCAATGAGCAATACGTAAAATTAATTTGCTTTGAACTATTTACATAATCATTAAAATTGATTTTAAAATAGGCATATAAAGTAGCAAAATGGGAAGCCGCAGGTCATAAAAAATCAGGCTTGTGGAGTCTTCTAAACGCTTGGAGAATAAATATCGCAAAGTCTACTTAAACAAAATTTCACATCTCCGATTTATCGGAATTAGATTTAATTACGACCTTAAATTACATTTGTTGATTTAATAAACAACATTAACAAGACATTAATTCAAAAAGAAGTTTGTTATATACACAAACTCAAATCTAATAAGTGGTCATATCATTTGAACATTTTCAATATGAGATATGACATTAAATGTAATCTATTCTTATTGATCTATGATCTGAATGGGACAGTTTTTCTTAATCACAGTCACAGTACCAAACGTCCCAATTTTTAAAAGACTGTATACACCATTCCTGCTTTGACACATCGTTTGAAACACACTTTGTCTCTTTCACATCTACATTTAATAAGTTCCTTGCAAACGCTGAGGCCTGTGGTAGTGTTATCGAGAAAGGCTTCAACACATCCTCTTCTAACCCCTGTCACCGGATGTAGGCATTTCACAGGTGGACCTGAAGGCCATGTCTCTAACAATGTCCAATTATAACCTGTTAAACAACTCGGCAGGTGTGCTTGAAAAAAAGAGCTATAGCAATTGGTGACAACTTGTTGTATCTAGGAACCATTGAATGTCAACAATTATTTGCGACATGAACATGCAAACTTCCTCTTGTCACACATTTACCAACAAACACAACTTTTGGAATTAGAAAGCTTGTGCAACCTTAGCATAGTATTTTCAGATTTTCCATGCACAGGTTTTACCTCTGAAGATATTTCATTAAATCTAGTAAGTGTGAAAAGCTACTATTCGTCTTGGTTTATATGAACTAATGAATAGGCAATACAGTGGGTAACGAAGAACCTAAAGTGATTCCTAGCTCCTAAAACTAACCCATGGCTCATCTAACAGTATGTACTGTACCATTGCTATTACATGTACTACAACGTCTGTGTCTACTGTAATGAAGTATTGTTTGGCATATGCCACATGCAACACACGCATTGTATCGTATCATCTTAGTGAAATGATTGAGTCTCCAGATGCTCGTTGTCTGATACAAGGTACCATTTCAATTCTGTTTTATTGAACGTGTTTTTAGTTTCTCTTCTATCGCAACCGATTGCTATGTCAATTAACCAGAGCTCGGATTTAGTTTTGCGTGATGGTCGTCACCTACTAAACCTTCTGATTCTGCAAAAGAACTTGTTAATCATATTTTACTTATGTTTTGCAAGCATTAAAAGCCGTTTTAAGGCAGCCCGTATGATCAGATTAAAATGCAAAAACGTTTTCCAAAGTTAGAAAAGGCTGGTGAGACACCCTAATCCGCCGTTAATCGGAACTTAATATGATACATATGTATGCGAGAAAGAGAAAGCAAGTTATAGAATCTGTTGTTAGTTGGTGACCACTGAGGAAAGAAAACATGTTCTGGTTTATCTGTTTAAAGACAGACTTGGTAATGTCATCTATAAGCTCTGTAACAAACGTGTCTTGAACGTGAAATCATGACATAATTTACCTATTTGTTGAGCAATTTCTGTCACACGAGAGTCGTCTTTATAACGTAAGTCAAGTACCAGTACATCCTCAATATTGTCCTTGAATATATTTTTCTAATTCCTCTACTGTGTCACTCAAACTGTCTTATGAACATCTTTAACTTGTTCATGATGGAAAACATAGGCAGCGCCTGATGAATTATTGCAATAATTGAAATTAACAGATAACTCTGACCATATCTGGTTCAGAGATCATCCAATGTGGATGCAGCTGCGATGTATCTACAGCACCTACCGTACCTTCATCTTCTTTCACAATCTTATATTTTTGATTTTGAGCTAGTTCATTGGGTATTGATGAGGCAACACTAATGAGACACCCAGAGATGACTAATTTTAAGATTTAAAGTGTAACTGAACAGTACTGCAATCGCGAACTTTTGGTTGCTCTTTATGATCGTCATGTGCAATACTCAATGGTCTAAGGCATGCATTGCTCACACTTCAAGTAACTGTAAGGCCGGTTTACCATAAGTATGGTAATCACCTGATGAGCATTCCCTGATGCATGTATTTATTTCAGAAAGGAATCTGCATTGTCGTAATTGACAAAAGGGCACTGGTCCATCTATAGTCCTCAAACAAGTCTCAGATTGTTGTAATGCCTCCATTTTAAATACGAAGGCTTCAACGCAAAATGCCATTACATTCTTCACATTGGTTTTCAGGCCAATTTCATTGTTTCTGCTCGGCAACTATATAGTTTAGACGCAGTTAACCCGTTAGCATAAAATGCCTTCGCGTTTAGCTTTTGCTTATTTGTTTTGTCTTGTAATTAACGTTTACCAAGTCAATGTATTTTAGAGTTTTATAATTATATTTTATATTGAACCAACAGTTTCTGAAAAGAAAATTAGTGTAGTACCCTTCAGAAATTTCAAAGGCTGGAGAAAACATAAGGTCAATCCGAAGTGAAATTTGATTTAAACGTGTAAATTCCTTAACACATTAACCATAGGGTGCCTCTAAAGAACTCTTTATTGCACTATTAACAAACAAATACTATGCCAAGAAAACTGAGTGAACATATTCAACATATTAACTACTTTCTTACTAACAACTATTAAACGAATTACACTTTTCACTATTTTCAACATGTTTTGGGAGCCATTTAGGAAACGGTAGCCATTTTGAACTTAAAATATACCCAGATTGTATTTCAAGACCCTTTGTCTATCTTTTTCCGGAATTTGTTGCGATTGCCATAATATATGTTGTTAAAACACGATTCGTAGAGGTTCAACTGATTATTTATTACGTATTTGGCGGCCATTTTGAAAATGGCGGCCATTTTGAAATATCTGGCGTGGGTCCATAGCCAATTTTTTAAGTATGGTATTGTCTAGCTATGTGCAAAGTTTGGTGCTTTTGTCAAACAATGCACACTTTTTTCACCAATCTGCCCCACTAATAGGTAAGTTTTATAACGATCGCATTGACACAATCGCGCTACGAGTGTTGGTATAGATACACTGCCAAGCAAAGTTTTGCATCTGGAATATAGTTATTCGCTATTGCTATAGAGATCATGTTTTATTACTTATATTTATGTTGTTTTTATTAAATTATTTCTTTAATTTATTATGGTCAATGTTGTTATTTTTAATCATATTCTATGTATTGTATATTTTATGTCCATTTATTTGTTTCGTCTGTCCATTGTGATTGTTTAAATTTTTAACAAATTATACTTAGTATTTCAGGTTATGCCTCCATCTCTGTTGTTGATTATTGTGCTGGCCATGGCTTACTCAACCAGAAATTGAAGTCCTTATACTTCACCTCTTGTATTTTGTCAGATTTATATTTCAATAGCAGTTTTCCCTGGTTCGACCATGCTCTTGCGATAATGTCTTTGGATTTCACCCGCATTGCCGTTAACACTTTTTGATTTAACCTGGTTAAATCCTCATTAACATATATTCCCGTACCTTTCAACATTTTTGAAGTTTTCATTATGGCCTTTTGGACATGTCGTCTAACAAATTTGACTATGATGGGTCTCTTCGTGCTTTTTTCAAATTGCCCCAGTCGATGAGATATGTCAATCTCACTCTCGGATACTTCGATTGGTAACTTAGAATTTATCATATGTATCACTTTCTTAGTTGTCATCTCTGCTGTTTCGCCCTCTCTGTCATCTACTCCTGTGATACGCACATTATTTCTTCTCCCGTACTGCTCCAGGTCATTCATTTGTTCTTCTATTAGTGATCGTTTTCTATTTAGTACTTCTTTTAGTTTATTATTTTCTTCTTTAAGACTTTCAGATTGGACATTCATTTTCTATAGCTCTATCGTGCATTTCACCTTCTATCTTTTCTACTCTATTGATGATAGACCCCAAAAGTTTCTCTTTCATTTGGTCAAGGGTTTCTGTGAGTATTCCCTGTATAAAGTCTTTGCCATCTTTTGTAAGGATATTACACAATTTTTTATTGATTTCATCAATACTCTTAGTGAGACTTTTTAATTCTTCCTTTGATTCATCTGTCATCTTTTGTTTTTTTGCTTTACCTTTTTTCTTCTTTTTTGTCTTTTCCTCAGGAGGACTAGTTACTGATGTGTTAGCACTTGTGTCTAGTTCACTTGTAGAAGAGATATATTTTCTCTTATCATTCATATTGTTGAACCATTATGTTACGATATTTTTGCTTTGCAGTGTAGTTTTAATCGTTTTCAACGTGAGGTTTGATACAGTCGTACTTTTTATGTTCACCTTGTTTATCGTGATCGATCACCTGTGACCATACCTGTCCGTATACTGTATGTAATGGCGACGCCCTTCGCTAAATTTAAACTTTCATTGTAAAATAGTTTGTCTTATTTGGCTATTAAAACTTATTTTGGATTTTGCATTTGTTTGGGTTTTTGTATTCTCTGTGTTTTCTCGAATTAAAATCTGGAAAAACGTTTCCAAAAAACTTGCCTTTAGTCCATTTTAATCCATATTTTTCCACATCGATAAAATACACGTTCACTCTCACACCGGAAATCACTCGGTTTTTATCCTTAAGTTCTTTAATAAAATAAAAATCTTTTGTCGAATAAAAAATATGATAATTTTCAAGATTAAATTTTGAAAGGTATATATATTGAATCAATTTGCATAAATGTGCATGGAATATGCAGGGTTTTAAAACAATCACACTATAAATACCCTTATTTCAACAGTAAACTTGGTTGAACAGCAAGGATAAAGACCGAGTTAATCACCCACCAGAATTTAGAGGTCTGTCAGGTTTCTGGTCACTGATTGGTCAGTTTATTTTGATGATGCTTTATCAAAATTATGTAGCTACCTCTAGATCAACAGTAACTGTATAAAACACAGACATAATAATAATTGGGGCCTGTGTTTAAAACCACCCCATTAAACTTTCCTCCATTAACATCAATTAACGTACTCATTTATTTAAGTCATATGTGTTGTATGAGAGAGCATATATCTACTACATACACTGTACCTGTATATCCATGGAGGGAGTAAGTATACTTACTCCCTTGTTATATGTTTGCCAGTTATATGTTTATTTGTATTTAGACTGTACATCCTCGTTTGTATAGGACATATCAGGTGCCCGATACAGATGTTGATGGAAGTACTGTGCTATATGGTGACCTATTAACAGGTATAAATGCAAGTATTGAATATAATGTTTTGCATTCTGAACAATGTATTACCAAGCCCTCTATTACGATTAGTGATAAATACATCGCTGAACCATTTGTCAACGATATTGAAAGTCATCTATACATATTTGTTACAAATGAATCTCATAATATGCATACTGATAACAATGCTGCTATATTCTACGCTGCAGAGAGCGGCATTCAATCGAGCGACAAGTGTATTACCGAAACAAATATCTCCAAAAGCTATTGTATGTCCAGTGCTTTTAATAGTAATACTTGTATCTATGAAAATAACAGTTTTAATTGCTATAATTCCCATAGTGTCCACAGTGCCCATGTAACCAATCAAACACACACAAGTATTGGTGTCCAAAATAAAACCAACTTTGTCCATGATCTTTCTTGTCGTGCCCTTAATGGTTTATTCTCTTACTGCTCTGGCTTCTGCAAAGTCATTGAGTACCTTCATTGTGGTTTTCTAGGCTATTGTTTTTTGATATTATATTTACACGAGCATATTTGTGTTTTACTTATATTTCCTATTGATGCTGCCTTGTTGGTTAGAGATTAGATCATGGCGGGGATTTCTTTATTTACACTGTCCTGTTTTAATGGGATGACAGTAGGGTAAGTGTGAGGTTTGGTGCACCCTAGAACCGGTTTAAACCCCCAGTGGCCTACTTTGCCACTGACCGTTCCAAGGCGGTAGCCCTATTGTCAACCCTTTTGTGTTTGTGATGTCGTTTGCATTTATTCTTGCTTTTGCCTTCTTGTTTGTCTGTTTGCGTGTTTGTTTCTGTGTTTTGTGGTTTACTGTCCTCCTTGAATAAAACTTTCCCTGTCCGATCTTTTTATATTTCTTTATATATAGTGACCTTACTGCCCCTAGAACCTTTATTGCCCAAAGCAACTAACATGTTACCCATACCGACAACAACCGTTGAAAATAACATTATATACAGCCAATATAATGCTGCTGAAAACATTGCTAAACATAATTACCATAATACTGAAACCAATGCACTGCACAGTATTAGACATAAAGATCAAACAATCCCCAAGTTACCCGCCACAAATAGTGACTATAGCGTCGCCCAACCCAATATTACTTCGAATGATCATCATAATGTTGATACCAACGTCACCACTTGCATCATAAATGCTGCAGCAACCATTATTACACATATAAGCAAAAACTCGTACCAATACAACCAAAATCATTCCGACATAATTGATGTTGAAATCACCAATACACGTTACACTGCCGATACCAGTGCCACCACTTGCAACACAAATGGTGATACACCCCTCACCACACCAACTATCAAGAACGTGCATCAACCCAATAAAACACATCCCGACATTATTGGTCCTAAAATAGCTAATACACGAAATTACACCATGGATAAAAATATTCAGCCTGACACACAAAAACCAACATTATATTCTGACAATCTATTAAGACGTTACATGTGTGTGGTATTAAGACCAAATCTAAATATCCTGAATTTTCACAACTACTGAATATACACGACATATTTTGTGTTACGGAAACAAAAATAGACAAGTACGACATAATTTCAATTCCAAACTATACTTTCCTATCTAAACCGAGAACCCAAAAATACGTACAGAAATCTGGCGTAGTGGGTATATTTATAAAAAACAAGTTGATCAACTACGTTGATGTAATTCAAACTCTCTCAGAGTATGCTCTTTGGATTAAAGTTAGCAAATGTCTATTCGACCTAGACGAGGATTTAATTATCGGTGCGGTGTACATACCGCCGGAGTATTCGAAATTCATGAACGCTGAAGAACTTTGCAGTTTTGAAAATGAAGTCATTGATATGTGTTCTGAAAGTAAGTATGTTGTGATTACCGGTGACACAAACGGACACACCGCCCAACTTCCGGATTTTATTTCTGCCGACGATTTTCTTTACAGCCATTTTGATTTTGATCAGAACACGATAGATTTCTTTAACAAAACCCATGTACTTGTAAATAATAACATACCGTTAAAACGGTTATCGCAAGATACCAAAACCGATTACATGGGCCGCAATTGTATAGACATTTGTAAAAATATTAACTTATTTATTCTAAACGCTAGAATAGGAAAAGACAAAGGCATTGGCAAGTTCACATTTAGAAACAAATCCGTTATAGATAACACGGTCGCCTCGACAAGCTGTATTGAACTAATTTCTGAATTCGAGGTCCGCGAACTCGATTCGTTAAACTCCGACGGGCACGCTATGCTTATCATGCAACTTGGGCTTAACACACTTACACCAGACCCACCGCATCAACCCCAACTCCGGACAGCAATAACACACTTACACCAGACCCACCCGCATCAACCCCAACTCCGGACAGCAATAGACCGCCTAAATGGAACGAAAGCAAAACAAAAACATTCGTTGAAAGTATTGACAGAACTAAAATTGATGAAATCGAACATATTCTGAACAACTTCCCTAATGCAAACCCCAGTGCAACAATTAATGACATAACATGCAAAATAGCAGACATATTCACAAACTCAGCAAACAAGACATTTATTAAAGTTAAAGCCCGAAACTCAAAACAGAATGATAACAAACCCTGGTTCGGGCCGCATTGTAGAAACGCTCGAGTTATTTATAACACTGCACGCAAAAAATACAAGCTGCACAAGTCTAGTCAAAACAAAGTCGACCTGAGCTTCTCCAGTAAACAGTATAAACTGGTTATGCATAGACACATGAACCACTATAATACACTGCACGAGACCAAGCTGCGCCAAACGTCCAAAGGACTACTTAAACAGTATTAAACAGAAAACAATACTAAATCTCCGAACATACATGACCTTTACGAATACTTTAAAAACATTAATACGTCAAATAACAATGACTTGACTACCGACGAACCGACAATAGACGTTTCAGCTGACATATTAGATGCCCCAATAACAATTGTCGAAATAGATAAAATGATCTCAAAAGCAAGTAACTCGAAGACCCCCAGTAGTGATTTTATTATAAATTAGTACATCAAAACGACTAAAAATATAATGCTTCCAAAATATTGTTCCCTTTTCAACAAAATATTAGACACCGGTATTCTACCAGAACCATGGCTTGAAGGCATAATTTTTCCAATATTTAAAAACAAAGGCTCACCACTTAGCCCAGAAAATTACCGTCATATAACAATTCTTAGTTGCCTAGGTAAATTATTCACGTCAGTGCTTAAATCTTAAAAGAATATTGCATTTTAGCGGAAAATCAAGCCGGATTTCGGCAAAAATATTCCACCCTCGACCACTTTTTGTTCTACAATTCTTAATCAAACGTTACGATCCCAAAAGAAAAAACTGCTTTGCTCGTTTGTTGACTTCCCTCAAGCTTTTGATTCCGTATGGAGAATAGGGCTCTGGCGTAAACTAATTAATTCCGGAATTAACGGCAAATTTCTCCAAGTTGTGCGCAACATGTATTCTAATATTAAATCATGTGTGTCATCAAACAGACAGCAGTCTCCATTTGTCTTAAGCGAAATCGGTGTGAGACAAGGGGAGAACCCCTCCCCCGTCCTCTTCTCATTATTTCTTAACGACCTTGAAAGTTACCTGCTATCCACGTTCAGACGAAAATAAACTTATTTCTTAAGAATTCTTATCTTATTATACGCAGACGATACTTTGATATTAACCGATAAGCTGAAGATCTCCAAAAATGCCTTAATGACTTTCAAGACTATTGCCAACAGTGGAAATTAAAAATAAATCACAGTAAAACAAAAATAATTGTATTTGGCGCGAGAAACACAGCACAGTTTAATTTTACCCTTGGAGGTAACCCAGTAGAAATAGTAGATAAATATAAATATCTTGGAGTGTATTTTTCAAACTCAGGAAGCTTCCTAAATGCTAGAAAGCATATTGCAAGCAAGGCCAATAAAGCGTTGCATCTACTATATACTAGAATTTATAATTTAAACTTACCAATAGACCTCCAGCTCAAACTGTTCGATCAAACAATTCTACCAATTATAACGTACGCTTGCGAAATATGGGGATTTGAAAACCTTGACTTACTGGAACGTATTCATTCCGGTTTTCTTCGTAAAATCATTAATAGTCGAAAAAGTACCCCCTCTTAATTTATATGTTATACGCCGAGTTAGCACGTCAACCGATAGCAATTACAATAAAATCGCGTATGTTAACATTTTGGAATAACATTATCTTAAGCAATCGCACGAAACTATCACATATTTCATATCTTATCATGTGTAACTCCGAAGTTTACCAGTACAAATGGATTAAGCACATTAGGAATATATTAAACTCGACGGGTTACCCTGATATTTGGACCAATCAACAACATATAGAGACGAGACATGTAAACAAACTAGTTAAACATACCTTAATTGATACGTTTAATCAAGACTGGAAATCTCAA